>OY744475.1:146110981-146708481 GCA_963556175.1 Tipula confusa | reverse complement strand
TTAATTAATAATTATTAAAATATTTATATTCAATGCTAATTTAATGTTAAAAAAATTGTTATTGAATTTATTTCGAAGTTGAACATCTTCAAGTACGGTTCATTAATATGAATAAATTTTTCATGTAGTCTCCATGTATATATCTCAGTGAGACTAACCAGATGAACCAATCAGAACAAAATTATGAAAACAATCAAATATGCCACTTATTTTAAGTAAGCTTCTAGTAGCATCTACAACATGAGTTACATCTATAGTAAAATGAAACAAAAATGTTTAAAAATAATTTTTTTTTTTTATTATTATTTTCATAGACAACTAGTTGTCTATGTTATTATTATAACATACTTATGCATAAAGAAGACATATAGAGGGACAAATCCATATAGCGATCTGTACTACAGCACTGTTAGTGTAATTAATGGAATCCATTAAAAGTGTTGTAATATTATTGTTGTCGTTGAGTTACGTAATCTAACACTTGTTTAAGATACATTTTTGCTTGAACTATATTCTATAATATTCTCAATTCAATATTTATTTCATTTTCTTTAAATCGCACTCATTTACGTTTATAAGGGTTTTCTCTAAATTCATATATTTAGTATACAAAATGTTTGGTTCTTCTTTCGTTAATTCGTGGTGTTGCAATGTTTCTTTTTTTCTACTGTTCCTTAATTGGATGTATCTGGTGATACATACCGATTTCATGTTCGAGCCGTAAATCCATTTCACGCCTAAATTCAAGCAGAGCGTGTTAATAAGTTTTATAATTTCTAGTTAAAAGAATTAAGCAGTACAAGGGTTAGAAATTTCAATCCGATTCAATATTGAAATCCGCTTGTGTTGATTGAGGTAATTTAAAATTTTTCTGTGAATTCGTCACTTTAAGAGGTGGTTAGAATCTATGTAGGCCTAGGTATATAGATGCACAGCCAAAAATTGGATTAAGGATTTATAAAATGTTCTATTTTTTAAATCGATTAAAAATGCAGCATGTGCACGGCATAAAACCACAAAATCTTAAAAAATAAAAAATTATAAAATAAATTCAATATGTTTACCACGACACGATTTACCAAAATTTTCAAATATAAATCGGCAATCGCACGAAAAAATTATAGTATATAAGGAATAAAAAATAGAAAACAAAAAAAAATCGGCCTTCATGATTTTTATAACGTTTACTTTCTTTATTTACCGAAATACAACTGCGGCGGGTTCCATTGTTTTACTATGATACCAAATCGATTAAAGACAAGTCACTATTTTGGCTTTGGACATCTATATATATTTTAATTTATGGTATGATATACAAAGCGTTTGTTTTTGTAATTTCTGTTTTTTTCATTTGTTTTATATTTTCATATAAAACAGGAACGTGGCATTTGACAACTATTTTACTTGTTTCAAATTAGCACAAAGATTGATAAGCGTAGGGCTGACGTGGGTTGGTATAATAAAAATTGTATTCCTCCAAAGTTGTTTACCAAATTGATAACGCCCATTAGAATCAAATTTAATCAGGTTTCGAAAAAATTTAACTTTTGTCAGCTATGTTCAAAACAAATCCAGCTATAATTTTACTATTGTTGATGCATTCTGGTAATAAGAGAAATAGTGAAAACCACAACTAGTCGGATATTAATTGTTACTAACAATTTGACCATGTGAGGAGTAGGCACTCTGAACCAATTATGTCATGGATTTACAACCAAAACGAAAACTATCAATGGACCATTAGCACAATTTTTTAATATTATAGTTGTGCCTGGAGGAGAATGAAAAATCATTTGGTTGCATTTATTCTGATTGGAATGCTAATAAGCCAAATACTCGTCGCAAATTATTTTTAAAGATCTAGTACAGTAAAAAAAACAGGAATTAGTGGTCTCAACTTTGCAAAGTCGTAGTACATTACGTCTATCCATCATAATAAAGGGACTAATGGCACAAGTCATATCGTTCTGTGGTTAAGAGCAGCAATAAGTTCAACTTCAAAAAGAAATCAGTTTAAATAATAGAAAAAAGCGAAAGTACTACATGTACAAACCAATGCTTGTACGAATGTATTGTCAGCTATGTAACATCTGTCAAAAAAATGTGTGTGCTGAACACGCAGATAAAGTAGTTAGTTTAAAATCAACAATTTACATATGAGTCCGAAAGAATCATCGCATGCTTTTATGTAACTAAAATGACCAATGCTGATTAGGGGGCTAAAACATTTTATTTTACTTGAGTCTACCACCTTTTAAGACTACGACCAATGGATGCGGAACAGGCTTAACACTTATTTGTTTTAGGAGCACGCATATATGAATAAATTTCGGATTCACATATTATTCATTCAACTTCCTTATTCTAACTTCAGGGTAATCAGAAATGAAATCATTTATTAAATCTGTTAAGTAACATTTCTTATAACTATTTCTGAAAATTGTAATTTACACATACAATATAGATCTGATTAAAGTAATAATTGCTCTAACAAGACTCCAAACATTTTAAAATTAAATGTCATTAATAGCTCCAAGCCGAATTAAGTTTGAGACGACGAACGTATTGGTCCTAAAACGTTAAATTCAATTGATTTGTAATGTTTAATAATCAATTTTCTTTTAAATCTAATTTATATTAATTTTAAAGTTTTGCGTCAAATAAAGTTAATGTAAATTAGATTTTCGGCAATTACATGACGTATTGGTCATAAAATGGTTAATTTAATTGATTTGTAATGTTTATTCAATTTTTTTAAAATCTAATTTGTATTAATTTTAAATTTTTGTGTAAAATAAAGTGTATAGAAATTAGATATTCGGCGATTACACGACGTATGTGTCATAAAACGGTTAATTCAATTGATTTGTACCGTTTAATCAATTTTTTATAATTTTATATATTTAATGTTGTAATAAATTAATTAACTGTAAATTTTAGGCAAAAACTAATTCAATTTTATTAAATGTAAAAAGGCTGTAAGAATAGGAACGGCGTTAACCGGAACACTTGACAAGCGCTTGGTCTCACAGTCTCATCAATCAATCACATTAATAACTCCAAGCCGTAAGTTTAATAAATTAATAAATTAAATTTAGCTATCGCCTGAAAGTTTAAAAAATAACAGTAAAATGACCCACCAACACTCTCAATTCATGCAAAATTCTAAAATGTATAGGAATTAGATTTTAAAAAAATTGAATTAGCACGAAAATTAAAATAAATATCATTTAAACTGTCAAGATACACCATAGTAATTACAAGAAAATCTAATAGATATACATTACAATTCACACAAAACTATAAAATTTATAAAAATTACAGATTACAAACAAATTATTTAACACCAAAACCAAATGAAATAATTGAACGGTTATTTCATTAGGTTTTGGTGTTAAATAATTTTTTCTAAAATAAGTGAAAAAGCTAAATAAATAAATTTTATTCCCCTAAAATACTCCCCCCTCTATTTTGTAAAAAAAAATTAGAAATAAGCATTTCAGTTTAAATAGGTACCAAAGCCATTAAGGGCATATATATTATAGTTATACACCAACAAAAATAAAATATATGAATAAAAACTTCCAGTAGTTGGAAGAACCTTATAATATTAGAAAATTAGATTAATACTTAGATAATACTTAAAGAAGCTTGTAAACTTCTACTTAATCTAGAGTTAGATAACTTATAATAATATAATAACTTATAATAATAATATAATAATAATATAATAATAATTGGCAATGAAGTTAAAGATAAAATCAAATAAATAAATAAATCAGTCGGAATGAAATATATTAAGTTCGGATGTAGTGACTAGTCCAGGTAGATTGACCTGGACCAGCATATTAAATTTAAATATTTTTTGGTGTTTTTTTTTTTTTTTTTTTTGTTACTTAAAAGATAAAAATAATAATATCAACAGTTAAAATAATACAATTTTAAGGCGAGTTCAGTTTTGCCTTTGTTCGTTCGTTTATTCGCTCTGCATTTTTTTCTAACAGTTCATCTCTTTCATAATGTATTAAGTCTAGGTGGTCTATGTTTTGCCATGTTCGAACAGTAGAAAAGTTTGATTTGAACCATCTTTAGAAAAATCTGTTCATGATTCGTCCCAACCACCATCTAATGTATCGCCTGTAAAGTGTTTTACAGATCATTCTGTGTATAAAATAAAAATTATAGGTGTTACACTTTTTATTAGAAATACAATAAATTTTCAAATTATTCAAATAGTAAAATAAAAAAAAAAACAATTTGTGTTGAAAAAGATTTTTAAAATGTAAAAAAAAAATTGGGAAAATGAAGAGAAATGTATCCAATATATTTAAATAAATCATATATGTATCATAAATATAACTCATAAATATGTATTTTGATTAAACATCATAAACCATAATATTCGTATATTATAATAAAGTATTAATGGTCCTGAAATTTAACTTCGACAAAAGTCTTCAAAAAGAGTCAAAAAACTATTGGAAGAAAATCAAATTAAATATTTCAAAAATAATAATAACATTATGACAGCAAAAAATTTAGAATCAATAATAATCTTCGATAATAATTTAATACTGTACATACATAAAATGAAAAACTATTTTATTGCATATTATGGCTGGTCTTCAAGTTTCCTCCTTTGAAATAAATAGTTTGATACTTTTTGCGTCGACCTACAATATGTAAGGAGTAATTGAAACTATCTTGACGTATACTAAGCGAAAGTATGTACATATGTTCATATAAATTTCGAAATAAAAATTCCTATCACATAGTTTATACATAATAAATATAAAATAGTGCAAATAAAATAAAAAAGTTTTAAACATATAAAAATACTACATAATAAAAAGTTTACTGTACGTTTGACTGGATATATATATATATATATATATATATATATATATATATATATATATATATATATATATATATATATATATATATATATATATATATATATGACTGGATATATATATTATATATATATATATATATATATATATATATATATATATATATATATATATATATATATATATATAATATATATATATAAATATATATATATATATATATATATATATATATATATATATATATATATATATATATGTGTATATATATATATATATATATATATATATATATATATATATATATATATATATATATAATACGAGTACTTAGTTGTATTATGATATTTGTCGTAAAAGACATGTACATAATCAGGAAGTCAATTCTTCTATAACATGTTCGTTTAGATACAGTTAATTGGTTCAATAACTGTACTTATCGTAAAGTCGTAAACATATTTGACATTATATTGTAAAAATAAAAACTTGATTATTTCATTTAAGTAAAGTCAACTAAAATGATTTGTATAACATTGTCGCTGTTAGTTTTAGTTTTATTGTCGTTGACTACAAAACTGAAATAAAAATTACTTGTAAAAAATTGCATGTTTAAGTTGGATTAATGGCAAATCCCGTTTTAAACGGGATAGACCAGTTTTAAGGTTTACTGTCTCTTTTTAAATTTACTATCTTATTTTGGTTTTTAAATTTAATGTAATACTACTGTGACTTACTAGTTATTAATAACACAACTATAGTTTTTTATTTTATTTATGGTTTTATTATTTTACAATTTAAAGATTTCTCATCACAATACCTTATTTCCTAGACCAGTGGAAGTTAGATTATCACAATTTGAAGTAAGACTATTCAAATTAAAAAGATTATAATTCCTTCGGATCCTATTTGATTTTCAACTATCTTTGCTAATCGTTTTCAGTTTTTGAAAACAGTAGCTTTGAAAAATTTAGTGAATTTAGCGGATTTATATTTTCCCAAAACAAAAGCAAAATATTTAGTTTTATAATACCTCTTTTATTGGTAATTTTACAACAACAAAATGCATACATTTCATTCCAACTTTTTGATGGTTTTATATTGGAATGAAATTTTTCATTGTTATTCTAAAGGCTCAAACAGAATGTATTTGTTCCGTTCCGTCGGTTTCCGTCGTATGAAAAAACGATGTGGTGAACATAATGAAAAATAATGAAAGGAGGAGAAAAAAACGGAGCGGAGTCTAAACATAAATTCAAATACAATTTTTTGCGGATGACATAACCTCACATAGTATTTGACACATAAGAAAAAAATTTACAACATGAATCTAGAAGAATTTGTAGAAACCGGTAAATCTTGAAAAAAAAATTATATGAAAAAAAAATAAAAAAAATGTACATGCATAAAAATCGCAAAACTCACATCTGGCAGCAATTAAGCACAAAGTTTAATTTTGACGGTAAACTATATTAACCTGAATAATAAAATGAGTAACTGGATTTTTTATAATTAAGTATTTACAGCAAAAAAGGAATGGAATTATCTTCGCGATAAATGTAAAAGAGAAGCGTAAAATGAAACAACCACCAAGCAGTGGATATGATTATAATTCACATTGAGATATATATATATATATATAATTTACTAACGTTTTTAGACGATAGTATCAAAAATCAAAGGTAATTTAAACTAACGAATAGCGTAAATCTTAATACATAATATATTATTCATTTTATAGATTGGTGGAAAACACAATGTCATTACCATCTGAAGAGCACTTGTAATCACATGTAATCATCGATCAAGATGATTATGAAAACAGCAAAATTTGCATGAACAAGACATTCCATGAAACGCCAGGACAACGAAATTCGCGATTTGTTTTTATAAACTTTGAATTCAAAGGTTGAATGGGTTGAATGAATTTGTGTGAATGTAAAAAAAAGTATTGAAGTATTAGCCTTTAAGGGACTATAAGTCCACTGGCTGATCAAAATACTTAAAAAAAACAGTAAAGATGATTCTTGTTGAGTGTCCTCTAATAGATATTAGTGGTTCGCTATTGTTGCGCCAATCTTTACTGTGTACGACATGTTCTAAATCTTCCTAATATACAAAGTTGTGTGGTACATATGTGTTGGGAAGATTCATTAAATTTATTGAAATTATGCAACGCTATGGTTGCCAAAACAATTTTACCGTATTTTGGGGCAGCATATTTATAGGGATGCGAAGAATGCTTCATCTATTCACCAATGTTTCAAACGCATTTTCGATGACACGCTGTGCCCTCGAAAATCTATAGTTGAATATCACTATTTTGCAACGATTATCGTCGCATCAAATTTCTTTGCAGTGGAAACGCAGCGTCCCCAATAAAATAATGAAGGAATATTTTTGTAACACTAACGAGTGGTGGTAGCTGGCGATCTGGCGAGATCGGGAGCTCATTCGAACAAGTTGTTGTCGAAAAATAGCAGATTTTAAAATGTCTCCATCACTTTATGCTAGTAACACTAAACTAAATTTTCTTTTATAATTAAACAAAATCGGAGTCTGTGCGAGTAGGGCTTTGGATTATAATGTACTTCCCGTCTATAGAACCAACGCAGTTTGGCATGTTCCACTTTTCACAAAATTGCTTTGCTATGTCCGACAATCTGTATCGATTGGTCGTCATAATGAATGATTAGTAAGGTCGGTTTTACTAAACTAAATTCGGTTTTACTAAATTGATCCATAAAGTTGCCTCGACATCCTAGTGTTGATGAAAAATTCATCCGCATCTAAACATTTCATTGGTCAAAACGAATTTGCATAATAGCCACTTATATCCCGGACTAAATTTAGAGGCCTCACAGACCATCTTCTGTTTTGACTGTTTCAAAAACATAAGCTACAAACAATTTGTATAAACCCGTCAACTCATCTAGTGCTTGGATTGGTTCTTCATAATCCATATTTTTGACACTAATCTCACACACACACAAATTAAAAATTTCCAAAATATAATATATATATATATATATATATATATATATATATATATATATATATATATATATATATATATATATATATATATATATATATATATATATATAATCGAACGGACGGAGCCGAAAAGAAACGAGCGGACGGAAGCGGATCTATTCTGTTTGAACCTTTATTCCAGTGACCAGTAAAATGCGCTTATGGTTTTATAATACCTTTATGTTTTATCAAACGAATAATACAAAAAATCAAGATATTTTGCAATTTTTAGTAATATAACTAAAAATTGGATTTAACACGTAAATTAAAAAAAAATTGAATTTAGCCAAGTCCACTTTGGATTTTACATAAATCTTCTTTGGATTTATATAATGCGATTATTGTTGTAAATTTCCTTGTTGTTCTTTTTGTAAAATTTCCAAAGCAACATAGCTAGTTTGTCTAATTTGCGTACTACTACTTGTAGTATATAAGTACATTAACAAATATATGTATATTTGTAGTATATATGTACATATAAGTATTTATGTTGGGACCGACAATATTGATGTATCAACATATTTTATTTATTTTAATATTATTTTGTTCAGCGTATTTTATGTATTTAAACGTCGTAATGTTAAGTTGTGTAACTATGTATATATAAAAAAAAATATAATATGATAATGGGTCAGCTAATCAACAACTATAGCTGATAGTTTATTAATTAGTTTAATTAACCCAAACTCATTACAAACTAACATTTGGTCCTTCGAGCTAATCTAAGGAACACCTAATATTACAGTAATTCAGCAGAACTATCACAGTAACGAAGCAATATCAGCCAGCAACAACAGATATAAATTAGTTTATCATCAAAACGATTAGACGATTATTACCTGTTGATTTGCCCTAAAACGTAAATTGATGTTTTGAATTTGTTTTGACGTTAGTATAAAAAAAAATCAAATAAAGCAAGAATGAAAAAATGGACGGGTGTGAAGTTTTCAACAAATAACAAAAAATAACAAAACGTATACGTATACGAAATTTGTTAAATTAACAAAAAAATTTACATGTATTAGTAAAACAGTCGGTAAAAGCAATGTTGTAAAATAAGGAAGAGTAAATTAAAATAATTTAACATTTAAACAAAATTATTAATAAAAATTTTTTATTGTTAATCTTGTCAAATAAAATTAGCTTCATTCTAATATGATGGATTATAGACCTTGTTATTTAGGTCGATATATGGTCATTTTTGATCTTTTTTTATATGAATTTAAGTGGTTCACTGTATAGAGGATTGGCCAGCTCACAGAGTTTTCACCGGGATTTCGCTTATGTGAGTAACATATTAAGGGACGTTCTTTTAAATAAAATTAGCCTCATTCTGATATGATGGATTATAGACCTTGTTATTTAGGTCGATATATGGTCATTTTTGTTTTTTTTATATGAATTTAAGTGGTTCACTGTATAGAGGATTGGCCAGCTCACAGAGTTTTCACCGGGATTTCGCTTATGTGAGTAACATATTAAGGGACGTTCTTTTAAATAAAATTAGCCTCATTCTGATATGATGGATTATAGACCTTGTTATTTAGGTGATAAATGGTCATTTTTGATCTTTTTTATATGAATTTAAGTGGTTCACTGTATAGAGGATTGGCCAGCTCACAGAGTTTTCACCGGGATTTCGCTTATGTGAGTAACATATTAAGGGACGTTCTTTTAAATAAATTAGCCTCATTCTGATATGATGGATTATAGACCTTGTTATTTAGGTTGATAAATGGTCATTTTTGATCTTTTTTATATGAATTTAAGTGGTTCACTGTATAGAGGATTGGCCAGCTCACAGAGTTTTCACCGGGATTTCGCTTATGTGAGTAACATATTAAGGGACGTTCTTTTAAATAAAATTAGCCTCATTCTGATATGATGGATTATAGACCTTGTTATTTAGGTCGATATATGGTCATTTTTGTTCTTTTTTATATGAATTTAAGTGTTCACTGTATAGAGGATTGGCCAGCTCACAGAGTTTTCACCGGGATTTCGCTTATATGAGTAACATATTAAGGGATGTTCTTTTAAATAAAATTAGCCTCATTCTGATATGATGGATTATAGACCTTGTTATTTAGGTCGATATATGGTCATTTTTGTTTTTTTTATATGATTTAAGTGGTTCACTGTATAGAGGATTGGCCAGCTCACAGAGTTTTCACCGGGATTTCGCTTATGTGAGTAACATATTAAGGGACGTTCTTTTAAATAAATTTAGCCTCATTCTGATATGATGGATTATAGACCTTGTTATTTAGGTCGATATATGGTCATTTTGATCTTTTTATATGAATTTAAGTGGTTCACTGTATAGAGGATTGGCCAGCTCACAGAGTTTTCACCGGGATTTCGCTTATGTGAGTAACATATTAAGGACGTTCTTTTAAATAAAATTAGCCTCATTCTGATATGATGGATTATAGACCTTGTTATTTAGGTCGATATATGGTCATTTTTGTTCTTTTTTATATGAATTAAGTGGTTCACTGTATAGAGGATTGGCCAGCTCACAGAGTTTTCACCGGGATTTCGCTTATATGAGTAACATATTAAGGGATGTTCTTTTAAATAAAATTAGCCTCATTCTGATATGATGGATTATAGACCTTGTTATTTAGGTCGATATATGGTCATTTTGTTTTTTTTATATGAATTTAAGTGGTCACTGTATAGAGGATGGCCAGCTCACAGAGTTTTCACCGGGATTTCGCTTATGTGAGTAACATATTAAGGGACGTTCTTTTAAATAAATTTAGCCTCATTCTGATATGATGGATTATAGACCTTGTTATTTAGGTCGATATATGGTCATTTTTGATCTTTTTTATATGAATTTAAGTGGTTCACTGTATAGAGGATTGGCCAGCTCACAGAGTTTTCACCGGGATTTCGCTTATGTGAGTAACATATTAAGGGACGTTCTTTTAAATAAAATTAGCCTCATTCTGATATGATGGATTATAGATCTTGTTATTTAGGTTGATAAATGGTCATTTTTGATCTTTTTTATATGAATTTAAGTGGTTCACTGTATAGAGGATTGGCCAGCTCACAGAGTTTTCACCGGGATTTCGCTTATGTGAGTAACATATTAAGGGACGTTCTTTTAAATAAAATTAGCCTCATTCTGATATGATGGATTATAGACCTTGTTATTTAGGTCGATATATGGTCATTTTTGATCTTTTTTATATGAATTTAAGTGGTTCACTGTATAGAGGATTGGCCAGCTCACAGAGTTTTCACCGGGATTTCGCTTATGTGAGTAACATATTAAGGGACGTTCTTTTAAATAAAATTAGCCTCATTCTGATATGATGGATTATAGACCTTGTTATTTAGGTTGATAAATGGTCATTTTTGATCTTTTTTATATGAATTTAAGTGGTTCACTGTATAGAGGATTGGCCAGCTCACAGAGTTTTCACCGGGATTTCGCTTATGTGAGTAACATATTAAGGGACGTTCTTTTAAATAAAATTAGCCTCATTCTGATATGATGGATTATAGACCTTGTTATTTAGGTCGATATATGGTCATTTTTGATCTTTTTTATATGAATTTAAGTGGTTCACTGTATAGAGGATTGGCCAGCTCACAGAGTTTTCACCGGGATTTCGCTTATGTGAGTAACATATTAAGGGACGTTCTTTTAAATAAAATTAGCCTCATTCTAATATGATGGATTATAGACCTTGTTATTAAGGTCGATATATGGTCATTTTTGATCTTTTTTTTATATGAATTTATGTGGTTCACTGTATAGAGGATTGGCAGCTCACAGAGTTTTCACCGGATTTCGCTTATGTGAGTAACATATTAAGGGACGTTCTTTTAAATAAATTAGCCTCATTCTGATATGATGGATTATAGACCTTGTTATTTAGGTCGATATATGGTCATTTTTGTTCTTTTTTATATGAATTTAAGTGGTTCACTGTATAGAGGATTGGCCAGCTCACAGAGTTTTCACCGGATTTCGCTTATATGAGTAACATATAAGGGATGTTCTTTTAAATAAAATTAGCCTCATTCTGATATGATGGATTATAGACCTTGTTATTTAGGTCGATATATGGTCATTTTTTTTTTTTTTTATATGAATTTAAGTGGTTCACTGTATAGAGGATTGCCAGCTCACAGAGTTTTCACCGGGATTTCGCTTATGTGAGTAACATATTAAGGGATGTTCTTTTAAATAAAATTAGCCTCATTCTGATATGATGGATTATAGACCTTGTTATTTAGGTTGATAAATGGTCATTTTTGATCTTTTTATATGAATTTAAGTGGTTCACTGTATAGAGGATTGCCAGCTCACAGAGTTTTCACCGGATTTCGCTTATATGAGTAACATATTAAGGGATGTTCTTTTAAATAAAATTAGCTCATTCTGATATGATGGATTATAGACCTTGTTATTTAGGTCGATATATGGTCATTTTGTTTTTTTTATATGAATTTAAGTGGTTCACTGTATAGAGGATTGGCAGCTCACATAGTTTTCACCGGGATTTCGCTTATGTGAGTAACATATTAAGGGATGTTCTTTTCAATAAAATTAGCCTTATTCTGATATGATGGATTATAGACCTTGTTATTTAGGTCGATAAATGGTCAGTTTTGTCTTCTGCTTCGTTGTCGGAAAAAATATAGATGGAGGCGCCTTTAAGACCTTTAGTCATATTACTTGAGACACATGTTTCAATGGCGTGAATTTCGGCTAGAAAAATACTAAGTGCTCAGTGATTTCGATATTTTTTGGTTGGGTCAGTTTTGTCCAGCTCAGCAGCTGGTAAAGTTGATGCTTTTAAAGGGGTTTCACACTCTTTATTTAAACTTTCTGAATTCATATATAATCCTACGAATAACCGAGAAATGAAGATCACCCAATAGCAGAGATCAGTTTGCTGTGGGAAGGCAAAATTAAAACCGGAGGTTGCCTGGTATCCGGAGTTCACATACTAACGACTAAGCTCCCCCTTAGCCACGCAGGTCTTGGCGTATGTTGTCCAACCAAACCTTGGGGCAATGGATTATCCGCCACTGCACGGTGGTGTCAGTTACTTAGCTACATTCTAGGATGCATTGCCCAGTTGTTGCCACGAGGAGGCGTAACTACACTAGGGAGAAGTCTTATGAGAATTGCGTATGCCTAGAAAGCTTTGACCCTTAAGACCAAACCCAAACAACCAAACGTTCAGAACGTTACTTAAGACTTCCCTTGTAGGCTTTATCCATATTTTTTTCTCACTATTTCCTCTAAAATTTATACTTCATTTTTATCATTTTATCTTATGGAGCGCCCAAATCAATGAGATCCATTTCATTCAATCAGAGAGCCCGTTTATAGGGGTCTTCTTTCATACTTCATTCTGTTTTTTACCAATATGGAGCGCTCAAACCAATGAGATCCATTTCATTCACAATGGATATCCCGTTTATAGGGACCCTGTTCATTCATACAGAAGGAGAGTGATAATACTGAGAATCGCTTGGTTAGCCTTGTTTGAATGAATACTAATTACTGATTTCTAATTACCAATTGGTATGTAGTAATTTATTAGCTAAAAATAGTAGTCTGACTTAGACATTAACCATAGATTAACCGATTATAATTAGATTATTATTTGAAATTACGTTCTATAGTAAAATAATATTGCTGGATTAACAAACATCTGGTTTGTTGTTAACACGGGAAACTTTTTCAAATCATCAAAAATCTCCCAATTATTATTGGGTCTTTTTAAAATTGCAGTATAATGTTTTAATGTGTTATCATAATTTACCCTAGCTTTTAAGGTAAAATCTTCATTGTCCAATTTAATATTTGTTTCTACCTCACAAATTTTAATATTATAATTTTTATTATTGTAAGACTGAACGTCTGCGATGGCTATGCCATAATTACTAATAATCTTCTCTACGATCAAATTTGCTCCACAACTAGAACAGGTAAGAGATCCGAATGATAGCGAACCTTGAATATTGCGCAGCGTGTTTTCATTAACTGTAAAAATGTTAAAAGGTAAGTAACAGTTGAGAGAATTTCGAACTCGAGTAACGTTTTCCTCAGCACATTTCTGATAAACTGAAATAGGCTGTGGTATCATTTTATCAATCAAATATGTAATTTAACATTCCGCATTCAGCTGAGTTGTGTTGTCATATTGGTCTACACAATTTATTCCTTTAAATAGATCAAACAACAAATTTGTGCGCAAATCATAAAGTTCCGGTGTTATTTTATTAAGGTCGATTAATGACGAGACAATCTTAAAGAAATCGTTATCTATTTCTGAAAACTTAATTTGTAAACTCTCACTGTCGACGCCTAAACAAACGAAAATCTCTGTAAGAGAGTCGAAACCACAGGTATTTATCACACTTATAGTTTCTACTCCATAAAAGTTGGAATAACCATTTTTTAAAATTGGTATTTGCTGAACTTTAAAGTTTTTAACACGTAGTTCGTTTTTAGATTCTACTCCAGACATCGATTTGTTTAGATAACGAGTTAAAACGTTTTTACCTATATGTTTTGGTGATGTTAGTCTCATTTTTTTACTCCACTGCTCTTCATTGAGCATGTCATCGGGAAGATATTTGGTCTTTCTGTTTCTTGGTGTAGTTATTAGAGGCTCAGGCATTTGTATAGATTTAAACTTTTGCTCACACTTAAATTTTAGAATATTTACTACTCGTCCAATTTTCAAGCGCTTATTTTGTAAATATTGGTTTTTCACCGAATGAAACCAGTTTTCAACAAGTGCGTTAGATTTATTTCCTTTTACACCTAACTTGCATGAAAAAAAATTGGCCCACAAAATTATGTAGGAAAAGTATTTTTTAACAATGAATTGTATAAATTCATCACAATGAAATTTATTTACCTTTGACCCACGATCTTGATTTATTTTATTTATCACTTGTTCATAAATACGCTTATATTTTAAGTAAAAGGGATTTGCGGTATCTTCCGGCCATGCAATAATATTTGTATTTATAATCTCTATAGGCTTACTATTTTCAGAGTCGGCATAGTTATCGCTGTAAATTTTCCCAAGGGTTTTTACGAAAGTTTCATAGGCATGTTTACTGCTTTTTGTGACTTTCGGCGAACACATTATAAGGCATAGCTGTCGAAATAGTTCGTCAACACATTCAACCGATTTGGCGCAGAGAATTGCACAGAAGAAATCTAAAATTAAATTTTTATGTTCAACATCTATATTTGGAAGTTTTTTCTTTATTTGCACGGTAATAATTTTCACAAAATGAGAGCAGCAGATATAAATTGGAGTAATAGATTTTTTCCACGGTGTACCCTTTTCTAAAAAGTTGAAATTAATTTCAATGTATTCCGAGATACTGAGACAGTTAAATGTAGTTGTAATGGCATTTAATAGTGCCCACGACCAATCAATGATGAAATAGCGTCCGCTCATTTTTATTTTGCAAATTTCCATTTCTTTTCTAAAATCCATGAGAAATTTTCCAATAGACCACGCATCGTGTTGGCAAGTTATAAACTCTGCAACAGGGATTATATTATAATTAATTTTCACAACACATGCGTAATATAAAATTTTTTTATATTTATGTTGCTTGTGGCATGTCGGAATTTTTACAATACCACCTGTTGCATCGAAATGGATCGCTCTAACGTCATGGTGTTGCAAAAGTTCGATTTGGCACTTCCTTATTAATACCACTTGGAATGGTTCGGTTACAGAATATATATATTTATTGTGTTGGGATTGCATACAACATTTAAAATAAATATCGACTAAATCGCAATCCCGAACCAGATCGTCCTTTTTATAATATTCTGATTTAATTTTGCGTAAAACATTGGGAGTCGTCATGTCTTGAGTGTTACCTTGCTTGTACAGTTCTAAATCTGTAGCGCTCACTAAATCTAGATATATATTATGTGCACTTTTATTGTCAGAGGCAAGTTTGATTTGATCTCGCCGTATACCTCGATACTGACGAAACACTTTCTCGGCAGAGTGAATAATTTCAAGTTCTGGTGCTTGGATATACATTTGCATTTTTTTAGATTTATTATCAAGGTCAAATTTAAATTTTTGCTTATGTAAACTATCCTTGCACGAACCATACACTAACGTCTTTTGATGCTTCTTAGAAAGCTTGTGGATAGTTTGAAATGTTAGAACACACGAAGTATTTTTTTGTGTTAAATTACAAACCAATTCACGGATATCATTATTGGCTAAAACTTCAAGATTCTCGTAAAATGTTTCCGACCATTTTAATATCCATTGAAAAGTTTTAAATTTATGATTGGCACTATTTGTATGATGTTGAATTGGTAATTGGTCATTATTTTCATCAGAAGTGATTTGTGCAACTGCTTTGTTTGAATTTTTATGATTTGACACAAAAGTTTCTTTCGTTTCATCAATAAATTCAAGTTCAATGTCATCGGATGTTTTAATATTATTTTGATACATTGATAAATCAAAATCAATATCTGCAATTTCAAATAATCCTAACATTCCAGTTTCGTTATTGAGAAAATCATCAACTACTGGAATTACAGAAATATTTAAATTTTCAACGTTTGGGGAAGATATTCGATTTTCAAAGAATTGCTTGTTCTTTTCCCAAGTGTAGTATAATTTATATAAATTTTTACGATTATTATAAATGTGCATAGTTTTACATAGATTAACCATATCTGGTGTTTTATATCGACAAAATACAAACGTTTGAGGATCACGATTTATATTAATCAATGCGTCGAAAATAGCTTGAGCACTAATAGTACTTCTATTTTTTTTATTATTATGCTGATTTCTAATTACCAATTGGTATGTAGTAATTTATTAGCTAAAAATAGTAGTCTGACTTAGACATTAACCATAGATTAACCGATTATAATTAGATTATTATTTGAAATTACGTTCTATAGTAAAATAATATTGCTGGATTAACAAACATCTGGTTTGTTGTTAACACGGGAAACTTTTTCAAATCATCAAAAATCTCCCAATTATTATTGGGTCTTTTTAAAATTGCAGTATAATGTTTTAATGTGTTATCATAATTTACCCTAGCTTTTAAGGTAAAATCTTCATTGTCCAATTTAATATTTGTTTCTACCTCACAAATTTTAATATTATAATTTTTATTATTGTAAGACTGAACGTCTGCGATGGCTATGCCATAATTACTAATAATCTTCTCTACGATCAAATTTGCTCCACAACTAGAACAGGTAAGAGATCCGAATGATAGCGAACCTTGAATATTGCGCAGCGTGTTTTCATTAACTGTAAAAATGTTAAAAGGTAAGTAACAGTTGAGAGAATTTCGAACTCGAGTAACGTTTTCCTCAGCACATTTCTGATAAACTGAAATAGGCTGTGGTATCATTTTATCAATCAAATATGTAATTTAACATTCCGCATTCAGCTGAGTTGTGTTGTCATATTGGTCTACACAATTTATTCCTTTAAATAGATCAAACAACAAATTTGTGCGCAAATCATAAAGTTCCGGTGTTATTTTATTAAGGTCGATTAATGACGAGACAATCTTAAAGAAATCGTTATCTATTTCTGAAAACTTAATTTGTAAACTCTCACTGTCGACGCCTAAACAAACGAAAATCTCTGTAAGAGAGTCGAAACCACAGGTATTTATCACACTTATAGTTTCTACTCCATAAAAGTTGGAATAACCATTTTTTAAAATTGGTATTTGCTGAACTTTAAAGTTTTTAACACGTAGTTCGTTTTTAGATTCTACTCCAGACATCGATTTGTTTAGATAACGAGTTAAAACGTTTTTACCTATATGTTTTGGTGATGTTAGTCTCATTTTTTTACTCCACTGCTCTTCATTGAGCATGTCATCGGGAAGATATTTGGTCTTTCTGTTTCTTGGTGTAGTTATTAGAGGCTCAGGCATTTGTATAGATTTAAACTTTTGCTCACACTTAAATTTTAGAATATTTACTACTCGTCCAATTTTCAAGCGCTTATTTTGTAAATATTGGTTTTTCACCGAATGAAACCAGTTTTCAACAAGTGCGTTAGATTTATTTCCTTTTACACCTAACTTGCATGAAAAAAAATTGGCCCACAAAATTATGTAGGAAAAGTATTTTTTAACAATGAATTGTATAAATTCATCACAATGAAATTTATTTACCTTTGACCCACGATCTTGATTTATTTTATTTATCACTTGTTCATAAATACGCTTATATTTTAAGTAAAAGGGATTTGCGGTATCTTCCGGCCATGCAATAATATTTGTATTTATAATCTCTATAGGCTTACTATTTTCAGAGTCGGCATAGTTATCGCTGTAAATTTTCCCAAGGGTTTTTACGAAAGTTTCATAGGCATGTTTACTGCTTTTTGTGACTTTCGGCGAACACATTATAAGGCATAGCTGTCGAAATAGTTCGTCAACACATTCAACCGATTTGGCGCAGAGAATTGCACAGAAGAAATCTAAAATTAAATTTTTATGTTCAACATCTATATTTGGAAGTTTTTTCTTTATTTGCACGGTAATAATTTTCACAAAATGAGAGCAGCAGATATAAATTGGAGTAATAGATTTTTTCCACGGTGTACCCTTTTCTAAAAAGTTGAAATTAATTTCAATGTATTCCGAGATACTGAGACAGTTAAATGTAGTTGTAATGGCATTTAATAGTGCCCACGACCAATCAATGATGAAATAGCGTCCGCTCATTTTTATTTTGCAAATTTCCATTTCTTTTCTAAAATCCATGAGAAATTTTCCAATAGACCACGCATCGTGTTGGCAAGTTATAAACTCTGCAACAGGGATTATATTATAATTAATTTTCACAACACATGCGTAATATAAAATTTTTTTATATTTATGTTGCTTGTGGCATGTCGGAATTTTTACAATACCACCTGTTGCATCGAAATGGATCGCTCTAACGTCATGGTGTTGCAAAAGTTCGATTTGGCACTTCCTTATTAATACCACTTGGAATGGTTCGGTTACAGAATATATATATTTATTGTGTTGGGATTGCATACAACATTTAAAATAAATATCGACTAAATCGCAATCCCGAACCAGATCGTCCTTTTTATAATATTCTGATTTAATTTTGCGTAAAACATTGGGAGTCGTCATGTCTTGAGTGTTACCTTGCTTGTACAGTTCTAAATCTGTAGCGCTCACTAAATCTAGATATATATTATGTGCACTTTTATTGTCAGAGGCAAGTTTGATTTGATCTCGCCGTATACCTCGATACTGACGAAACACTTTCTCGGCAGAGTGAATAATTTCAAGTTCTGGTGCTTGGATATACATTTGCATTTTTTTAGATTTATTATCAAGGTCAAATTTAAATTTTTGCTTATGTAAACTATCCTTGCACGAACCATACACTAACGTCTTTTGATGCTTCTTAGAAAGCTTGTGGATAGTTTGAAATGTTAGAACACACGAAGTATTTTTTTGTGTTAAATTACAAACCAATTCACGGATATCATTATTGGCTAAAACTTCAAGATTCTCGTAAAATGTTTCCGACCATTTTAATATCCATTGAAAAGTTTTAAATTTATGATTGGCACTATTTGTATGATGTTGAATTGGTAATTGGTCATTATTTTCATCAGAAGTGATTTGTGCAACTGCTTTGTTTGAATTTTTATGATTTGACACAAAAGTTTCTTTCGTTTCATCAATAAATTCAAGTTCAATGTCATCGGATGTTTTAATATTATTTTGATACATTGATAAATCAAAATCAATATCTGCAATTTCAAATAATCCTAACATTCCAGTTTCGTTATTGAGAAAATCATCAACTACTGGAATTACAGAAATATTTAAATTTTCAACGTTTGGGGAAGATATTCGATTTTCAAAGAATTGCTTGTTCTTTTCCCAAGTGTAGTATAATTTATATAAATTTTTACGATTATTATAAATGTGCATAGTTTTACATAGATTAACCATATCTGGTGTTTTATATCGACAAAATACAAACGTTTGAGGATCACGATTTATATTAATCAATGCGTCGAAAATAGCTTGAGCACTAATAGTACTTCTATTTTTTTTATTATTATGCACTTTTTTCTTCATTATAAATGTAAAAATTTAAAAATATAAAAAAAACTTCAAAACAACCAACTAAAGTACTAAAATATACTAAAATAATTAAATATAGTATATATATTTATACCTGAATTATCTCAAAACCTTAAGTAAAATTTAGTGTAGAACAGGAAAGAAATTCCACGTAAGAGATGTAAATCTCCAACGCTATAATAACAAACCAAACTAAATTTATACAAATAAAAAATTAATTCAAAAACTATTATAGGAAAACAAAACTTATTTATTCTGGTGAACACTCGACAATAAGGAACGTATGGTTTATAGCAAATCCCGTTAGAGAACGAATATATTAAAAATACTCAAATAGTAAAATAATTCACAAAAAACTGTTATTAAAACACTTAGCACACACTTGTATCACAATACAAAACACTTGTAAAAAACACAAAAAACCACCGTAATTTTCGATTTTTACAAAAACAGGAACTATAGAAGAATATATAACAAAACGTTACATCAAATTTAATTTTTATTCAGGAAAAATAAATTCATTAAAACAAAAAAACGGGAAATATTCATCAAATTTATGAAACATTTATGATTGTTTTGGTCACACCGCACAAACTATACCAGATACAGACATGAAATTTTCAGAAACTATAGATAATTGATAAATTATAAAGCTAAAAGAAAATGCTTGTTGATGCGTCCAGTACTTTAAGTGATTTATGTTATCAAAGTGACATATAACCTAAAAACAAAACCATTAAAAATTATAATCCTACAAAAACAAGATCTATAATCCATCATATCAGAATGAGGCTAATTTTATTTAAAAGAACGTCCCTTAATATGTTACTCACATAAGCGAAATCCCGGTGAAAACTCTGTGAGCTGGCCAATCCTCTATACAGTGAACCACTTAAATTCATATAAAAAAGATCAAAAATGACCATTTATCAACCTAAATAACAAGGTCTATAATCCATCATATCAGAATGAAGCTAATTTTATTTAAAAGAACGTCCCTTAATATGTTACTCACATAAGCGAAATCCCGGTGAAAACTCTGTGAGCTGGCCAATCCTCTATACAGTGAACCACTTAAATTCATATAAAAAAGATCAAAAATGACCATTTATCAACCTAAATAACAAGGTCTATAATCCATCATATCAGAATGAGGCTAATTTTATTTAAAAGAACGTCCCTTAATATGTTACTCACATAAGCGAAATCCCGGTGAAAACTCTGTGAGCTGGCCAATCCTCTATACAGTGAACCACTTAAATTCATATAAAAAAGATCAAAAATGACCATTTATCAACCTAAATAACAAGGTCTATAATCCATCATATCAGAATGAGGCTAATTTTATTTAAAAGAACGTCCCTTAATATGTTACTCACATAAGCGAAATCCCGGTGAAAACTCTGTGAGCTGGCCAATCCTCTATACAGTGAACCACTTAAATTCATATAAAAAAGATCAAAAATGACCATTTATCAACCTAAATAACAAGGTCTATAATCCATCATATCACAATGAGGCTAATTTTATTTAAAAGAACGTCCCTTAATATGTTACTCACATAAGCGAAATCCCGGTGAAAACTCTGTGAGCTGGCCAATCCTCTATACAGTGAACCACTTAAATTCATATAAAAAAAACAAAAATGACCATATATCGACCTAAATAACAAGGTCTATAATCCATCATATCAGAATGAGGCTAATTTTATTTAAAAGAACATCCCTTAATATGTTACTCATATAAGCGAAATCCCGGTGAAAACTCTGTGAGCTGGCCAATCCTCTATACAGTGAACCACTTAAATTCATATAAAAAAGAACAAAAATGACCATATATCGACCTAAATAACAAGGTCTTTAATCCATCATATCAGAATGAGGCTAATTTTATTTAAAAGAACGTCCCTTATTATATTACTCACATAAGCGAAATCCCGGTGAAAACTCTGTGAGCTGGCCTCTAATAAACTAAAACAATAAATTCCAATTTTTATGAAATATTCAATTGTTCACAGTCAATAAAAAAAGGTTCAACCCCATCGTAATAACTATTGACTATTATTTTACTACACGTCTTCATAGTCTTAGCTAACTTTGCGTATATGTCAAGCCTATTGGAAATTTCTGGGAGTTGGCCAATCTTTGGCCACTAAACCACTAAATTTGACGTATTTAAATATTTTTAAGAACTTTTAGTGGTCGGATAGTATTACGAATTATTATTGTTTTTGATTTTAGAAGAGATTTTGTTTTACTTGTATTTAGGAATTATAAGTTTCGAACATTTATTGAGTTTACGAATATATATTATAATATATTATTATTATATATTTTAATTATTATATATTATAATATATAATAATATATAATATATATATAATATATATAATGATAGTTAGAGTTGGTAAATTAACAAAGAAATTAATATTAAATAACAAATTTTTGGCCTACTGTAAAATAAATTACCAATACACATACAGATTTTGTTATTTGTCGAAAACTTCACACCCGTAAAAATGGCCGAGTTGCACTCATTTCGATGTAATTTTGTTTGTTTTTACCTATAGTTAATAAATTAAGTTGCATATATACATAATTCTGAGTAATATTTTACACAGGCCCCCGCTCAAAAGTTTAAGGAAATATTGTGTGTTGAATAGCTGAATATGTTGCATTCCTTTGCAGCGAAAAGAAACGACAATAATAATTAAGTTTACTAAATACTATATAAATGAATTATACTTGTATGTTATAACAAATGTAACTATACTTTAGAAATAACTGTACTTTGATTTTATCCATCATTTAGGCTAATAATGTGAAAGTAATTATTTTATGATTTGAACATAAGAACTTAGATGTCGCGCTATCTTATCTGTAGTATCACTTTATATTATAGTAACGTAGATGTCATATTTGTTGCTTTGAGATATTATACCATTACAATTGTAGCTTGGTCATTGCGACACAGATACTCCATACTTAAAGTTGTAACATAAAATCATATAAATAAAATAAAGAATTTTGGAGCAAAATCGAATCGCTATACTTAGAAATTACTTGGGAAACTAGTGCATCTAAAAATAAAATTATTTGAATTAAGCCTTCCAGCTACAACCCAATATTTTGGTCCCTCGAGCCGGATCTTTTGATCATCATCATCATCATCATCATCATCATCATCATCATCATCATCATCATCATCATCATCATCATCATCATCATCATCATCATCATCATCATCATCATCATCATCATCATCATCATCATCATCATCATCATCATCATCATCATCATCATCATCATCATCATCATCATCATCATCATCATCATCATCATCATCATCATCATCATCATCATCATCATCATCATCATCATCATCATCATCATCATCATCATCATCATCATCATCATCATCATCATCATCATCATCATCATCATCATCATCATCATCATCATCATCATCATCATCATCATCATCATCATCATCATCATCATCATCATCATCATCATCATCATCATCATCATCATCATCATCATCATCATCATCATCATCATCATCATCATCATCATCATCATCATCATCATCATCATCATCATCATCATCATCATCATCATCATCATCATCATCATCATCATCATCATCATCATCATCATCATCATCATCATCATCATCATCATCATCATCATCATCATCATCATCATCATCATCATCATCATCATCATCATCATCATCATCATCATCATCATCATCATCATCATCATCATCATCATCATCATCATCATCATCATCATCATCATCATCATCATCATCATCATCATCATCATCATCATCATCATCATCATCATCATCATCATCATCATCATCATCATCATCATCATCATCATCATCATCATCATCATCATCATCATCATCATCATCATCATCATCATCATCATCATCATCATCATCATCATCATCATCATCATCATCATCATCATCATCATCATCATCATCATCATCATCATCATCATCATCATCATCATCATCATCATCATCATCATCATCATCATCATCATCATCATCATCATCATCATCATCATCATCATCATCATCATCATCATCATCATCATCATCATCATCATCATCATCATCATCATCATCATCATCATCATCATCATCATCATCATCATCATCATCATCATCATCATCATCATCATCATCATCATCATCATCATCATCATCATCATCATCATCATCATCATCATCATCATCATCATCATCATCATCATCATCATCATCATCATCATCATCATCATCATCATCATCATCATCATCATCATCATCATCATCATCATCATCATCATCATCATCATCATCATCATCATCATCATCATCATCATCATCATCATCATCATCATCATCATCATCATCATCATCATCATCATCATCATCATCATCATCATCATCATCATCATCATCATCATCATCATCATCATCATCATCATCATCATCATCATCATCATCATCATCATCATCATCATCATCATCATCATCATCATCATCATCATCATCATCATCATCATCATCATCATCATCATCATCATCATCATCATCATCATCATCATCATCATCATCATCATCATCATCATCATCATCATCATCATCATCATCATCATCATCATCATCATCATCATCATCATCATCATCATCATCATCATCATCATCATCATCATCATCATCATCATCATCATCATCATCATCATCATCATCATCATCATCATCATCATCATCATCATCATCATCATCATCATCATCATCATCATCATCATCATCATCATCATCATCATCATCATCATCATCATCATCATCATCATCATCATCATCATCATCATCATCATCATCATCATCATCATCATCATCATCATCATCATCATCATCATCATCATCATCATCATCATCATCATCATCATCATCATCATCATCATCATCATCATCATCATCATCATCATCATCATCATCATCATCATCATCATCATCATCATCATCATCATCATCATCATCATCATCATCATCATCATCATCATCATCATCATCATCATCATCAGCATCATCATCATCATCATCATCATCATCATCATCATCATCATCATCATCATCATCATCATCATCATCATCATCATCATCATCATCATCATCATCATCATCATCATCATCATCATCATCATCATCATCATCATCATCATCATCATCATCATCATCATCATCATCATCATCATCATCATCATCATCATCATCATCATCATCATCATCATCATCATCATCATCATCATCATCATCATCATCATCATCATCATCATCATCATCATCATCATCATCATCATCATCATCATCATCATCATCATCATCATCATCATCATCATCATCATCATCATCATCATCATCATCATCATCATCATCATCATCATCATCATCATCATCATCATCATCATCATCATCATCATCATCATCATCATCATCATCATCATCATCATCATCATCATCATCATCATCATCATCATCATCATCATCATCATCATCATCATCATCATCATCATCATCATCATCATCATCATCATCATCATCATCATCATCATCATCATCATCATCATCATCATCATCATCATCATCATCATCATCATCATCATCATCATCATCATCATCATCATCATCATCATCATCATCATCATCATCATCATCATCATCATCATCATCATCATCATCATCATCATCATCATCATCATCATCATCATCATCATCATCATCATCATCATCATCATCATCATCATCATCATCATCATCATCATCATCATCATCATCATCATCATCATCATCATCATCATCATCATCATCATCATCATCATCATCATCATCATCATCATCATCATCATCATCATCATCATCATCATCATCATCATCATCATCATCATCATCATCATCATCATCATCATCATCATCATCATCATCATCATCATCATCATCATCATCATCATCATCATCATCATCATCATCATCATCATCATCATCATCATCATCATCATCATCATCATCATCATCATCATCATCATCATCATCATCACATCATCATCATCATCATCATCATCATCATCATCATCATCATCATCATCATCATCATCATCATCATCATCATCATCATCATCATCATCATCATCATCATCATCATCATCATCATCATCATCATCATCATCATCATCATCATCATCATCATCATCATCATCATCATCATCATCATCATCATCATCATCATCATCATCATCATCATCATCATCATCATCATCATCATCATCATCATCATCATCATCATCATCATCATCATCATCATCATCATCATCATCATCATCATCATCATCATCATCATCATCATCATCATCATCATCATCATCATCATCATCATCATCATCATCATCATCATCATCATCATCATCATCATCATCATCATCATCATCATCATCATCATCATCATCATCATCATCATCATCATCATCATCATCATCATCATCATCATCATCATCATCATCATCATCATCATCATCATCATCATCATCATCATCATCATCATCATCATCATCATCATCATCATCATCATCATCATCATCATCATCATCATCATCATCATCATCATCATCATCATCATCATCATCATCATCATCATCATCATCATCATCATCATCATCATCATCATCATCATCATCATCATCATCATCATCATCATCATCATCATCATCATCATCATCATCATCATCATCATCATCATCATCATCATCATCATCATCATCATCATCATCATCATCATCATCATCATCATCATCATCATCATCATCATCATCATCATCATCATCATCATCATCATCATCATCATCATCATCATCATCATCATCATCATCATCATCATCATCATCATCATCATCATCATCATCATCATCATCATCATCATCATCATCATCATCATCATCATCATCATCATCATCATCATCATCATCATCATCATCATCATCATCATCATCATCATCATCATCATCATCATCATCATCATCATCATCATCATCATCATCATCATCATCATCATCATCATCATCATCATCATCATCATCATCATCATCATCATCATCATCATCATCATCATCATCATCATCATCATCATCATCATCATCATCATCATCATCATCATCATCATCATCATCATCATCATCATCATCATCATCATCATCATCATCATCATCATCATCATCATCATCATCATCATCATCATCATCATCATCATCATCATCATCATCATCATCATCATCATCATCATCATCATCATCATCATCATCATCATCATCATCATCATCATCATCATCATCATCATCATCATCATCATCATCATCATCATCATCATCATCATCATCATCATCATCATCATCATCATCATCATCATCATCATCATCATCATCATCATCATCATCATCATCATCATCATCATCATCATCATCATCATCATCATCATCATCATCATCATCATCATCATCATCATCATCATCATCATCATCATCATCATCATCATCATCATCATCATCATCATCATCATCATCATCATCATCATCATCATCATCATCATCATCATCATCATCATCATCATCATCATCATCATCATCATCATCATCATCATCATCATCATCATCATCATCATCATCATCATCATCATCATCATCATCATCATCATCATCATCATCATCATCATCATCATCATCATCATCATCATCATCATCATCATCATCATCATCATCATCATCATCATCATCATCATCATCATCATCATCATCATCATCATCATCATCATCATCATCATCATCATCATCATCATCATCATCATCATCATCATCATCATCATCATCATCATCATCATCATCATCATCATCATCATCATCATCATCATCATCATCATCATCATCATCATCATCATCATCATCATCATCATCATCATCATCATCATCATCATCATCATCATCATCATCATCATCATCATCATCATCATCATCATCATCATCATCATCATCATCATCATCATCATCATCATCATCATCATCATCATCATCATCATCATCATCATCATCATCATCATCATCATCATCATCATCATCATCATCATCATCATCATCATCATCATCATCATCATCATCATCATCATCATCATCATCATCATCATCATCATCATCATCATCATCATCATCATCATCATCATCATCATCATCATCATCATCATCATCATCATCATCATCATCATCATCATCATCATCATCATCATCATCATCATCATCATCATCATCATCATCATCATCATCATCATCATCATCATCATCATCATCATCATCATCATCATCATCATCATCATCATCATCATCATCATCATCATCATCATCATCATCATCATCATCATCATCATCATCATCATCATCATCATCATCATCATCATCATCATCATCATCATCATCATCATCATCATCATCATCATCATCATCATCATCATCATCATCATCATCATCATCATCATCATCATCATCATCATCATCATCATCATCATCATCATCATCATCATCATCATCATCATCATCATCATCATCATCATCATCATCATCATCATCATCATCATCATCATCATCATCATCATCATCATCATCATCATCATCATCATCATCATCATCATCATCATCATCATCATCATCATCATCATCATCATCATCATCATCATCATCATCATCATCATCATCATCATCATCATCATCATCATCATCATCATCATCATCATCATCATCATCATCATCATCATCATCATCATCATCATCATCATCATCATCATCATCATCATCATCATCATCATCATCATCATCATCATCATCATCATCATCATCATCATCATCATCATCATCATCATCATCATCATCATCATCATCATCATCATCATCATCATCATCATCATCATCATCATCATCATCATCATCATCATCATCATCATCATCATCATCATCATCATCATCATCATCATCATCATCATCATCATCATCATCATCATCATCATCATCATCATCATCATCATCATCATCATCATCATCATCATCATCATCATCATCATCATCATCATCATCATCATCATCATCATCATCATCATCATCATCATCATCATCATCATCATCATCATCATCATCATCATCATCATCATCATCATCATCATCATCATCATCATCATCATCATCATCATCATCATCATCATCATCATCATCATCATCATCATCATCATCATCATCATCATCATCATCATCATCATCATCATCATCATCATCATCATCATCATCATCATCATCATCATCATCATCATCATCATCATCATCATCATCATCATCATCATCATCATCATCATCATCATCATCATCATCATCATCATCATCATCATCATCATCATCATCATCATCATCATCATCATCATCATCATCATCATCATCATCATCATCATCATCATCATCATCATCATCATCATCATCATCATCATCATCATCATCATCATCATCATCATCATCATCATCATCATCATCATCATCATCATCATCATCATCATCATCATCATCATCATCATCATCATCATCATCATCATCATCATCATCATCATCATCATCATCATCATCATCATCATCATCATCATCATCATCATCATCATCATCATCATCATCATCATCATCATCATCATCATCATCATCATCATCATCATCATCATCATCATCATCATCATCATCATCATCATCATCATCATCATCATCATCATCATCATCATCATCATCATCATCATCATCATCATCATCATCATCATCATCATCATCATCATCATCATCATCATCATCATCATCATCATCATCATCATCATCATCATCATCATCATCATCATCATCATCATCATCATCATCATCATCATCATCATCATCATCATCATCATCATCATCATCATCATCATCATCATCATCATCATCATCATCATCATCATCATCATCATCATCATCATCATCATCATCATCATCATCATCATCATCATCATCATCATCATCATCATCATCATCATCATCATCATCATCATCATCATCATCATCATCATCATCATCTCATCATCATCATCATCATCATCATCATCATCATCATCATCATCATCATCATCATCATCATCATCATCATCATCATCATCATCATCATCATCATCATCATCATCATCATCATCATCATCATCATCATCATCATCATCATCATCATCATCATCATCATCATCATCATCATCATCATCATCATCATCATCATCATCATCATCATCATCATCATCATCATCATCATCATCATCATCATCATCATCATCATCATCATCATCATCATCATCATCATCATCATCATCATCATCATCATCATCATCATCATCATCATCATCATCATCATCATCATCATCATCATCATCATCATCATCATCATCATCATCATCATCATCATCATCATCATCATCATCATCATCATCATCATCATCATCATCATCATCATCATCATCATCATCATCATCATCATCATCATCATCATCATCATCATCATCATCATCATCATCATCATCATCATCATCATCATCATCATCATCATCATCATCATCATCATCATCATCATCATCATCATCATCATCATCATCATCATCATCATCATCATCATCATCATCATCATCATGATGATGATGATGATAATGTATTTAACTTTTATAAAGTTTTAAAATTTTTTTTTACAAAAGTTTAGTCGAACGTAAGGCACAGCACAGACTTTTGTGCTAGTGACATCTTTTGACATATTGCTTGAAGTAATAGTATAGCGAAAAGTTTAGCTTAAAAAGTCTTCTGAGGCACACAGAAAAAGACTTCTAACTAAAAACCTTCTATTCAGGTTCGCCAACATAGGATACCGCTACCTATTAGTATCATATTTGATTATAGTGGTATGTTATTTGCCAAATTATACTAACCATGCTTTATGTCCAATTCCAATTTGGAATTCACCCAATACCAAATAATTTGTTGGTATTGAAATTAAATTACACTTTTTTAGTTTCAGTGTTCGTTCTTAGATGTCACATAATTAATCATTTTTGTTCTAAATGTTGTCATTCCAACATTCCAAATTTTAACAACTTTTAATAACTTTATTAACTTTTATTTTTTAATTTAAAATTAAGTTTAAAATACACTAACAACCTATAAAACCAAAACTCGGGGATTGGTTGGTTATGTCATTTGACCAGGGGTGCTATTCTTGAACCATTACGAAAATTTTCGGTACCGAGTTAGTGTCAAAGTATTACGAAAATCATAAAATGGTATTCTTGAAATCGGATTACGAAAATTTTCGCAACAGAACGTTACGAAAATTTCCGTAATGGTATTTTGGTTCCTTATTTCATTTTTGTAATGAAATTGCAAGGAATAATTTTATTTTTCATGAATAAGAGTAAGATATATTATATGAAAGTTAGAGAAAACGATAATAAATTTGGTAAACAATAATTAATTTATGTGTCTTCACTTTTAAATTAATTGATACATTAAAAGATGATAATAATTTTAGTATAGATCCATTCTTGCTTGCATTAAGATTTTTTTGTGTTAACGCGATAACCAAACAAACGTAAAAAAATTCATGTGCTTTGTAAAATTAATATCTTTAGAAGAAAAGCATAATTTGTATAGTGATTATTAAGTTTATTAATTAATTAATTGTTAGTAATATAATTATTCGAAACGCATCCTCTTATGCACAGAAAAAAATATCATATATTATTTTTTCTGTGTCTTATGTTTCTGTGTCTTAATTTAGTTCGTCAATCGTCATCGATGTAAAAAATATCGTAACACAAAAATTTAAATAAGAATTTTTTTTGTTGGAAATTTTTAAATCTGAGGTGGCCATTTTGACCGCATACAGTCTGATACTGGGGCACCGAGGTCGTTATTGGAATTATTTACAAATTAGTTAATAAAAACATAAAATATAAATTAAAAAAATTCTTGTTCGCAATTCACATTTTTTTTTTAAATTACAGCCAAAAGAAGTTCATTTTGTTTAAATAATCACTTGGTTTCACGTAATAAACTTACGATAATATAAGTATCAATCATTTAAAATTCAATTTTATCCTTCTAATTAATGAAGAAATACAAATAAACATTTTTTTTAAACTTTTTTTCATATAAAACACAAATTTCAATTTATGTCAAAATCGACGATTTATGCGTTCAAAAAATGAACTATTCCATAATTTTTATTCACCACGGGTTTGTTTCCGTAATAGTTTCAAGAATATCAATTAATGATTTCTCCATTACGATTACGAAAACAGCGTTACGAAAATTTAAGATACCGAAAATTTTCGCCATAGTTCAAGAATAGCACCCCAGGAATATAATTCCAATTTGGTAATCAATTCCATGGTAAATAACATACCACTTATATATGTTGCTAATATATAATAACTTGATTATTTGTCACTATAAATATCCGCGCTTTACACAATTTATCGAGATACAAACACCGATGGAAAAAAATGACATTTAGCTCAACAGTTATGTCAGATATATCAGTTGCATTCAGTACTTAACTCTCAACATATTAATTTTAATCAAATATGTTGAGAGTGCCCCCAATGAAGGGTGCAACAAAACATTCTCATAAATTAATTTACGATTATACTGCCTCCTTAAAAAATGTTATATATTGTTTCCATGATAGGTACGTTTAAAACAGACAGCCCAATATATGATGTGAATATTACTTGCAAAACAAAACAAATGAGTTTTATTGGTTTCTGTAAAAAAAATTGAATTTTGTCTTCAATGAAAATTGTAAAAAGATTGCGAGTTAATTCTCTGACCTTGCATGTAATTTATATTTCGTTATTATATTTGTTGAGGTTTTTGTTATTTTGATTTTATTTTGTTGATGCGCTTCATTTAACGGGTGATTACCAAGTTGCGTCGTCGATGCATTGATAAAATTGTAAAATAAAATGTTTAATAATATTTTATTAATTTTTTTTTAATTTGTAGAAAAACGTTAATTTTATTGTTAAAAAAAAAAAAAATAAAAACAAAAAAAAAATCATATATGGTAACACAAATACAGTCGTGGTTGGGACTATTTGTATCGAGCAGAGATGGTGTGGTTTGTTCTGTGGAAGTTGTCATTAGGAATATGAGCTTGATGGAACAACTACAGGGACATTTTCTTTTTTTTTTTTTTTTTTTTTTTTTTTTTTTTTTTTGTATAGTCATGGTTAGTTGTTGATTTTTCATTTGGTGAGACGGAGGATTGGGAGTCTTTGTAGTTCGTGATTCTTTGTACCTCATGATAAAGTTGACTAAAAATTACAAAACTAATCCAAATTTATTCACTTTTCCCCGTAAACTCAGTAGGAGGTACTGCCACCGTTGTTATTAACAACTTCAAGGTAATACTGCATGGATTGGATCAGGTTTTCTACAATTTGGTTAAGGATTTCATCACAAATGAGTTTTATTTCGTTAAACATTTGCATTGTGCGTTTTTTTAATAGTTGTTGTTAATTTTGTTTAATGTAATGCCATAGATTCTCTATAGGATTAAGTTCAGCGATTTGTGGTGGCCAGTCTAAAGTTTTTTGTTCCACATCTTTAGGAAATTTAGTTATAAATTTACTTTTGTGGTTTGGAGTTCTTATCATTTTACATCCGAAAACTACTGCATATTCATTAAGGGCCTCCAAATATGTGCTTGAAGTAACTTTTTCGTTCAGTATTGTGAGATCTACTATGTCATTTTAGCTAAAACACTCTCAAGTCGTTACTTTGCCTCTTCTACTGTGCCGAATTAGCATTGTTATATTACAAAACTTTCTTTATTGAGGTGTCGAATAAAAATAATATTTTCCGTTGCTTCCTTCTAAAGAGATGCACGATTTCTAAGTCACAAAATATAAAAATTGGAATATAGGTGACAGGGTAGTCAATAAGATTGAATGATTTTGTTGCGTAGCATCTTTGCAATATTGTTGAAGTTGTTGTTAGTTTTTATGCAATGCCATAGATTCTATATAGGATAAAGATCGGATATTTATAGTTACTTGACCCAAATGTTCAATAAATTTAGTTATAAATTTACTTTTGTAGATTGGAGGATTATTTTGCTGTAATAAGTGTGTTCTTATCAATTTGCGATTTAATGTTAGTACATTGAACGTGTTGTTCCGGTCAATGGTTTATGGACAGTATATTTTGGTTACGAATCATAATCAAGGTTTTGTTTTGTAATTCTATCGATGTTTCGGGCTAGCTGCCCATCTTCAGGATTTTTTGCTGGTTATAGGGAGGAGGGAGAGTAGGGGTTGCACAGACTAGAATGGAAGACTTAGCTTGATGTATGAAACATTGGATGGATAAAACTTACATGGGGGGTTGTATGTGAGTGTGGATGGCACAATGTGTGGTTATGCAGACGACGTATTAGGAAATAGTTGATTTGTTTTATACATCACAAGGGTAGATAATGGTAGTTGGCATCGGTTGCATTGAGTTGTCTGCATATGAATGGAAAGATTGTTTACTTCGGGAAAACAAGTTAAGAATTCGCGCCGTAATTTTGAGTGTATAGCGGGGTGAAGGATTGATGCAGGATCATATGAGCGTAGATATGTGGTGTACATCGGCATTGCTAGCGGGTGGATCGTGAAGGATGGATGACGGTATCTTGTCTTCATAAATACGCCGGTGCGGGGCCATAGTGACGTTATCATAAGTTTTGTGACCTATATAGTATTGTTTCAGTTATCTAAAATATTGTACATTTGTGGTTTAGGCAGGAACACGTGGGCAGTGCTGTTGTGCTGGGAGGGTTCTGACTATTATTGATAAGCTATTAGTGGTATATATCAATAACGGTCGGAACTTTTTTAGTGCAACTGCATTGTTCATGTGTTTTCGATTGTATAGGGTATGTGCAGTGTTTTGGATGATTGAGGTATGGTGTTGTATGGGTCATGAAGTGTATGATCGTGTCATTGTGGTTTTGCATTGGTGTGTGTGTGTGTGTTTGTGTGTGTGTGTGAGTACGGGGCATTGTTGTTTATTTTTTGTGATCCATTTGTTGGCAGTGTTGGTGTGCAGTGTCTATTTGTGTTCGTGTGATTTTGTATGGGTTTTTGTTTCATTGTATACTTGGGATTGTGGCGTGGTTTTTGGCTTGTTTTTTGGGAGAGTGGTCTTTTATTCATGTGCGGACGTCTCGGTACAACTTATGTTAATTATATTTGTTTGTTTTTGTGATGTATGGGAAAAATTTGTTTGTTTTTTAGTGTGTTTTTTAGTTCTGCATAACTATATTTTGTGTTATTTGTATTTATATACAGTTTTTTATGTGGGTTTTGTTTGTTTCGTGTTTTATATGTTAAAGTTGGGTTTTTTATCTTGGTCTGTATAACTTTTGTTTTTTATTTTCTTTCTGATAATTAGGGGGTCTTGAGGATGGGCAGTTGGCCCGTGGTATCGATATAGTAGTAGGACAATATTTTGATTGTGATTGGTGGCTGAATTTTGTGGTTTATAAATTGTTGGCTGGAGTATCATGTTTGATGAATTGATATTAAATTGCAAATAGCCACCAGCCGTTACATGAAAAAAAATGTATTAACTTATCAATTTACACCCGGAAATCATTGCATATTCATTAAGGGCCACCAAATATGTGCTTGAAGTAACTTTTCTCGGCAGCACTGTGAGATCTTCTATGTCATTATAGCTAAAACACCCCAAACTATTACTTCGCCTCCTCCGCTGTGCCGAGTTGGCATTGTTATGTTACGAAACTCTCTTTATTGAGGTGTCGAATAAAAAATATTTCTTTCCGTAGCTTCCATCTAAAGAAAAGAATGATTCGTTGTTTCATAATATTATCCGCCAGACCTCAGCAGGTTTCGCTAAATAGGTACGAGCAAAGTTTAGCCGGTTTTTTTATTCTTTTTTTTTTTATTTTTTTATTTTTTATTATTCTTCTGGCTTATAAATGGCTTCTTTTTACATTCGCTTCACAAAGTCTGTGTACAGTTTTGACACTAATTTTTATTTCTCTTACTTACTGTTTATCTCACTTAGAACAGATTTTCCTGTACTCAGAGGGTCTCTTTGCACAAGCGTAGCTTTCCTTAGGAATATTATTTCTTTTACGCCCCCTCCCTTTAGGCATTTTAGGATTTTAAATTTCTAAATTTGGTTCATCACCAAATTGTTGAGGCAGTTTATACTTTACCTGTATTATTATAACTATATTATTATATTATTTTTTTATTATATTATAAGGTATATTTATATTTATAAGATGTATAAATTAGATTTTCAGTGATTATATGACGTATTGGTCGTAAAGCGGTTAATCCAATTGATTTGTAATATTTAATCAAATTTATAAAATCTAATTTATATTATTTTATAATTTTTATAATTTCATATTTTTATAAATGTAAAAAAATTAATTAATTGTAAATTTCAGGCAAAAACTAACCCAATTTATTACAGCATATTAGGAATTATATTATTATATAATTATGTTATTATATTAAGAATTAATGAATTTGTAATTTCAGATTAAAAATTAATTTAATTTATTACAGCCTACGGCTAAGACCAATTAGTTAATTAATAGATTCTGTTTTCAGGGTATCATTGCATATTACAGAAGATTGGCGGCATACTGGAGTTGCTGATAAGAGATGGCAGAATGCAGAGCAGTACAACAAAAATGTGATTGTCTTACACTAACAGTAGTTTGAATATTGGCTACCGGGAAATCGGACTAATTATGTCATAACTAACATACTTTTCCTTTCCCTAACCCACAAAAATTTACTAACTATTGGCCGCCAAGGTGTCTGTAACCGGGTCGATCTCAATAATTTAACTAGTATCCTTCCATATCCTTCCAAGTAAATGTAAAAACGGGTGTACTGTGGGCCCGGAGCTTTCCGGGATATCCTGCTTAATGCTTGGCAGTACATTCAAAATCAATCAATCAATCAATCAATGAAAATTGTAAAAAGATTGCTTTTGTTTTGTCATTGTAGTGGGAAATTTTATTTTTTTTTTTTTGACATTTCAAGTTTAAAGTATTTTTAAATTTTAATAAACATCAAAGAAGAAACCTTTGAATACAAATGGCACGGCGTCGATTATAAAAAATCAAGATACAAACCACCACGGCAAGACAAAATTTACGAATGACAGATCTAAAAATCAAGAATTGACATTATATTGGTGTTGAACAAATCTCGCAAAAAATCTAGATTTTATAAAACTGCTCTAGAGTAAAAAAGCAATTTTTTTTTCATTAAAAAAAACTACAAAATCAAGGGTAGAGCAAATCTAGAATAAAAAAGCAATCTTTTTGGTCCAATGAAAATTCACATTACTAAGTTCTGAAAATTTGATTTACTGTTGTCTAGTTTTATTTAAGGTGTCAATAGTATGAGCATATATAGTTTACCAGAATTCTTTGTTTAAAGCATGTTTTAAGTTTCAGGAAAAAGTGGTATATGCAGCTACGAAAATCTCTTTCGATTGCAATTTGAATAGTAATTATCTATAAATTAATTCTACTGCATAATATGAATTTCCTGGAAAACTACTTAATATATCATTACACTATAAGGTATACAAAGTTAAATCATTTTTTAAGTATAAATTACTAACTAAAAACCGTAAAATAAAAAATTTAAATCATTAAAATGCAAATTAATATTATCATAAAACACCAAACGGATATGGTGTTCTGATGAATTTGTGGTAAAAATACATACTTTAAGACAGATTTACAGAATTATAATAGAATTAAAAATTTTATAGAAACTAATCAAAACTGTCTTAACTTTATAATGTCAATCTGAATAATACATTGTGACTGGGTGTGTATACTAAATACTATAAAGTACTATATCAATACAGTACTTATAAATAACAGATTTTCAATTTATAACTTAATATGATTAATTAGGTATTTTATAATTAACAATTCCTAGAACATTTTTTTCTAACAATCTGTAAATTAAGAACATGACACCCAAATTATTAAAACGTCATACAAAATTGATGATATGAAACGTTGTACTAATTGTGAAAAGATTTTTTACATTTATCTTTTAAAGTGGGCCAATTATTTATTTTGGTATTTCCTGATGCCCCATATTCATAATCTTTTGACATACAACACGAGAAATGGTTCACTAAACTTTTTAACTGAAACAAATTAATCAATAATTCACAATGTTGTCGATATTTTGGCCGTAAGTATACATTTTTAAAAGTAATACCCTAAAAATGAATCCAATACAAGTAAAGGTAAATGACATTTGTGTTACGCTGCAGAGCCTCAGATATTCCAGGTAGTTGTATAATAGATACTATGTCTAAATTCAATATGGGGGATGCTACAGTAAATCTGTATAGATGTTACACCGAAAAATCTATTTGGTGAGGAGTTCATTACATCCTAGATATAGCTTTATTTGGATCTATTTGCCACGTGATGGAAAGTAAAACCATTATACTCACTCTACTTGGAAAAACTATTGAAAAACTTGCCAAGTCTACTACGCCTAAGAGTTTTTGGCCGAGTGGTAAGTCAAATGAAACGAATCAAATAAAGGCCGATGGATACACAGTTTGAATATATGTACATATACAGTTGTATACCGCAGTTGTATACAAGTGGATACCACCAAAATTCTAACTGACCACCCGCTTATGTTAACGGACACGCAGGATCGGTACATGGAACGTGCAATCGCTAAAAAAGGTAGTGATTATCAATTGTTCACTTCAAAACTTTAACGGATAGAAGTTCTCGTACAAGTCAAAGGTCGCAGCAAAACGTAACATACGCTTCATCTTTGAAGGTCTGATAATCGAAGATGAGAAAGCACAATATCAGAATCGTGTTGGCTCATTATGGAACCAACTTCCGTTCTGATGAAGTAGACTATGTGAGGTATTGAAAACTTCGGTTGTCAGTGCTGCCCAGGAGACTCTAGGTATGGTAAAAATTAAACCCAAACATAATTGGTTTGATGAGGAATATTGTCTTGCTGTCGAGCAACAGAATATAGCCTATAAAGAAGCGCAAATGCGTTGTATAATCGCACGCAAGAACAAAGCGATCCTTGCTTTAAGAACCAGCAAGCAAATTTATAGACAGAAAAAACCTAAATTGTGGAAGGCTGAAGTCTTAAGAGTACAGCAACTCAGTAATTAGCGTAGTTCTCGAGCTTCTTTAAAAGAGGTACCCCACTGCACCATTATTCTTAGACATAGGTATATTGCCATTTGGAACCAGGATCGAAACCTCCGTGTTAACATCGATGCAGTGCTCAACACTTGGAAGGAGCATTTCTCTGATTTACTCAATGTTTAACAAACTCAAGCGTTAAGTGCTGTGTTTAAATGCTGTAAAATACAGACTGCGGAGATGTGCATAGAGGTCCTATCCTACAAGGAATTCACACTAGTCATGCAGAGACTAAAAATAAACCCCTTGGGGTTGCTTGCATTAATTCCGGGCTCTTGATATTTGGAGGAGACACTTTGTGGAACTATCTTTTCGACCTTATTCGATTATTATGGCAAAGTGAAGTTATGCCTGACGAATGCGAAGTGGCCGAGTTGTAAAGGAGATCACTCTAAATGCGTAAACTATCGCGGTATAGCTAGCCTTTGCACAGCATACGAATTACTGTCTTACAAAATATTAGAGAGAATCACTCCCCGGCAGAGGAAATTGTAGGTGGCTACCAAGGAGGATTTCGTCCGAATCGTTCAGTCACTGATCAAGTTTCTTCGCTGAGGATGATTCTTTTTAAATATTACGAGACATCTCGTGACGTACATCAAATATTCTTGGATTTCCAACAAGCCTATGACTCGATCCATCCGTAGAGCTTATGGTGTGCTTTGCGATGTCTGGGAATACCTGACAAATATGTGCGTTTATGTAAAATGACAGTATTGTAGTCACAATGTTGTGTCAAAGTTGAGAACAAGGTATCAGGGAGTTTTAAGGTAAGGCAAAGAGATGCTCTGTCCTTGATACCCTTTAATCTCATGTTAGCATTCATCTTTCGTAAAAGTGAAACACCTCAAGACAACATCTTGTACCGTCAGTCCAACAAGGGTCTGGCATATGCAGGTGATATCTGAGTAACTGGACTAAATGGCAACGATGTAAAAAAACTAACAAAATATATAATCACTGGTTTTAGAAACCAAGACGCAATGGCATTTAGTAGTGGTGACCACACATTTGAAAGAGTGACAAGTTTCCGATACTTAGGGTCCCTTGTCACTATTGATAACTGTAAGAGAGAGATATTAAAACACGTCTTATCGCTGGCAATCATGCTTTGTATGCATTACGTCCACTGTTAAAGTCAAAATACCATACAAATGCTGACAAACTAAAATTGTACAAGGTGTTGATTAGACCCGTTTTCATGGATGGGTGTGAACGTTGAAACTTGACACCTGAGTATGAGAGATGGTTAATGACATTCGTGAGCCTCCTCGAGGTACAGAACGACTTGTCTTCTTCGTGTTGTCTAGAACAATACGAAGAACAAGCTCGGGATCGAATGGAACCAGAAGGTTGATACAGTACGGGCCAGCAATGAAATCCGATTATTTATCGATTATATTTTCCACAAGAAAGATTAATATATTGTAATTCTTGCCATGTCTTGCTTCTAAATACTTAAAAGTACATCCTAAATTAAAACACCGTTACAGAACTTACAAGCCAAAGATAAACCTTTACTGAGATTTTTACAAGAGCTTTCAGACCAGTTTTTACAATTCTCGATTGTTGATGGTATTGTTTGCCCAACGAACGATTTTACTTTCAATTTTAGTTAGTCACGGCGTTGTGGCCAGCGGCGGGAATCAAAGACAGGATTAAAGCGTGTTAAGCAAACACCTTTTTCAAAATATTCAGCAATTAACTATAATAATTAAGGATAATCGAAAAACTTCAGATGCAAAGTTTTCCTACAAATTACATGCATTATGTTTTAAGAAGGTAAGTTTGTTATCACATTTAGACGAAGTAAGGAATATTTTGAGTAACTTTTGAGCATAAAGCTTAATCTTTGTTCAATGTTCAGTCCATAACTTGAATTGAAGTATGTTATCGTTAACACAATGATAATGAAATAAAACCACTTTCTTCGCAAATCGTCTTCATTTCCAAAGTTGCTTTATCCTGTATTGCTGCTGTGCATTATTTTCATTCTTTGTTTTTTTTATATATATATATATATATATATATCATGTTAATTTTACGAATCTGAAAATACTTTCGTATGTTATTGACCGCATTTTTTTAGTTTTTATAGTAGATCTCAATTACTTTATCCTGAAGAACTTAAATTTACTAATTGGTGCAAAAGTGGAACGCATGAATGCCCTTGAAAACCTTTTGTTTTGAAATGGTTTGTATCCATTCATAACTGCAGCCCCGTCATAACTTTGGACTATAAATTGGTCACTGTTATAACATTAATTGCATTATAGTATTACCTAATCATTGGATTCGTCATGGATTTGTGCCAATTTCATAACTTCTACTGATTTAATACTTTCTTTAGAGGTAAACCTAAAATAATGACCTTAATATTATTATTGATGATAACCAATTTGGATTTATTAAAGGTTCAAGTACAGAAGCAGCCATAACGAATCTCATGAGCAGGTTATATTATGGAATGAATTAAATGTTACATGTTGGTGTTTTATTTATCGATATCCGTAAAGCTTTTGACTGTATCGATCATCATATACACTGAGAGAACAGTTTTAGTTGTGACAAACGATTTTTGCGCCTCTTGAATTTGGCTGTTGCCGCAACTATATTAATTCATTTGGACTAATATCAATTTTTGTTTGTAAGACCTAATTTGAAGTTATTATAAATAAATTTTCGATTGATTCAAATATTATTGTTTTGCCACAATCGCTTATTAGTATTTACAACTAAATAATTTCAAAAGAGAAAACAACATATTTTTGCTGTTATAAAATTTCATTCAAAGTGAACTCTAAGTTTATTTGTACCTAATAAGATTTAACTATTACAACCGAATAATTTCTTAATGATAAACGAATTTCTTTCTAAGCAACAAAATACTCGTTCAGTGTAATAATGATTATGTTTATTATAACTAAATATTCCATTGGTTCAGCTGATAATTTAGTTGGAATAATCGAATGGAATTGTGAGTCTACTAATTTAAGTTTGACTTAAATGCGAATTTATTTGTAACACCCGTCTATTTCACTTGGGTTTATCGCATTTTAAAACAATTGTTTGTCACAAGCGTACAATATGTTGTCTCTTAAGCTGTCGAGCAGGATTATATACTGGGCTTAATATTCCTTTTTTAAAAGTTTAACAAACAAATTTAATATGCGCATGGCAAATATACCAATGTACTTCTTATGAAGGAGTACTTCTTATAAAGCTTTCTATAAATTTTTTGAGTTCGATAAATTTACAATAAAATTAAGATTTTATCATTCAATACGTACTCAGGGAAGAATAAAACATAAATGCAAATTTTTTAAAACAATTTATTTTGATTAAATAATTTCAAATTTTTACAGTAGTTTTACCAGTGTAAGTTTTATTGAGTTTTTAATATTTACTTTAATAATCCCATTTAAAACTTTTGATTGTTCGAATATTTAGTTATATAAGATGTATGGTCACATTTTAAAGATTCTATATCTCTTAACACAGCATTGTTTTGCTGTTCGATCAAATAAGCGAAGTAAAAGATATCAAAACAAAGTTTCAATAGATTGTAAACAAATGTAAAATTTTTCTTCGTGGCTCACAACTAGTTGTACAAGACCAAATATTGGTTCACCGAATAGAACTGTGACTTTTAACTTTTTAATTGTATTATAAAAACAACACGTTCGCAGTCTTTTTGTGTCTGCACAATTCTGATTTATATTCCCGTAGGCTGCTAAAGGTTTCATAATTTATTATACAGACAAACGAAAAAATATTGCAACAAATAAATTTTCTTTATTATAACCAAAATAAACGAAATTCAGTTTTCTAAAACAATATGTAACTAATAATTATTATAGCAACATATTTATTTTTGCCGTAACTAATGTATTTGTTGGAAGATTATTTAAGGATAGTTGTTACAACTAACATATTTTACCACTAGCTTTCAAACGAATCGAGTATTATTTAATTTTGCTTCAAATAATTTTCCTTTGTTGAAATAAATATTTTGTATCTAGAATAGAATTTCATTTATAGGAAATGAATTTTATTTGATACAAAAAATACGTATTGAGGCAAACGAAATATATTTAATACAAGAGTGAGCCAACAAATTATTTTTCTCAGTGTATTAATAGAAAAAATTAAGCTACTCAATCCATCTAAATTTATCCATATTAATTAATTACCTTAGAGATCGACTGCAATCTACTATTGTAAATAACGTGTATAGTGAATGGACTGCAATAAAAGCAGGTGTACCGCAAGGATAAATTTTAGGTCCTTTATTGTTCGTTTTCTATATTCATGATATTTTTAGTTTAAGCCTGTTTGGAAAGTTACAACTTTACGCTGATGATGCTGCTCTAGTTTGTTGCAATAACGATTTGAATACAATTGTAGAACAAATGCAGCATGACCTGCATCTAATTAATAATTATTTAATAGCCAACCGTCTGTCCATTAACCTAGAGAAAACAAATTACATGATATTTCAAAATAAACAAAGCTCCAAACATAACTTGTCACCTTTTTTCTACGTTCGTGATATTAAAATAAAAGAAGTATCCTTCTTCAGGTACTGAGGGTTGAGGATAGATTCCAAGCTAAATTGGTATGAACACATCCTAAAACTGTACGAAAGCACCAATAGTGTTTGTTATTAAAAGAATAACTGTCTTTATCAATTCGGAAACAGCTTGGCTAATATATTTTACGTATGTGAAATCCCATTTAAACTATATGAGCATGGTATGGTCTGCAGCATCTGCAATACAATTAATACCACTAGAAATTCTTCAAAACAATAAAAATAAAAAAGCACGTCCCAACTAACCCCAACAAGTTCTATATATAGTGAAACGATATTACCTATTGCAGTGTTTGGTAAATTTGCTGTACTGATTTTCATTTTTAAAGCTGTTAACAAATTAACGAAATGCAACTATAATTTTCAAAGAGCTAGTGAAATACAGCATCATAATACTCCCTTTAATCAAAACTTTTATATAAAAACCTGCAGAACTAATAGAGATTGCAAAAAATTTTTTTCAGAGGTTTAATTCTGTTCAATGAACTACTTGATGAAGAAAAGCAGGAAACACGAATTGGCTATTTTAAAACTGCTGTCAAGCTACTTCTTTTTTTTAAAAATGGTAATGTTTTAATGTATAGTAACTATTTATTGTTAACACTCAATCATACTTTCTTATTTTTTTTTTATGGTTCATGTAATTTGTCTCCTTTTGTATTGTAAATATATATAATTATGAAACAGTAATAAGCTTTTCTATTTGTTATAGTTATTGAATAAAAAATCGCGTAGATATCGAAAAATATTTCAAATTGCGAGCATTTTTAAAATAACAGAAAATTGGTTATAGCCATATGACAATCGCTTTTTATAAGTGCCATAAAGTAATGGAAAACTAGCAACGCAAAACATATAAAGAAAATGATTAAGTTATAGTGAAGACAGCACTATAGTAACGCTTTACATTGTTTCATATTTTGGAAAAACAAAATAGAATAAATACGCGGATATATATATATATATATATATATATATATATATATATATATATATATATATGTATATATATAAATATATATATATATATATATATATATATATATATATATATATATAAATATATATATATATATATATATATATATATATATATATATATATATATATATATATATATATATATATATATATAAATAAATATATATATATATATATATATATATATATATATATATATATATATATATATATATATATATATATATGTTAAAATAATAAATTAAATTATTATATTATAATAATTATATTTTTCGTGTAATTAATGAGAAACTGCGTCATTTCTTAGTTGAAAACAGTAAAGAAAACTGCTATTTTTCTCCTTAGCAACACATTTCTTCATAGAAACACTTTTCTCCATAGAAACGCGTAGAACATGCTATTTTTTCGTGTATTTATTTATTTTCTTACTGTGATTGTTATGTACACACTATGCATACATAATTTGATTTAAACTGGATCTACCTTTACATTTTGTAAATTACCGGATTTATCGTCAAATACACGAAAAAATAGCATGTTCTACGCGTAAAAAGTGATTTACCATGCTCGTAAAATTGTTAATCAGCTCGCTCGCTAGCGCTCGCTCGTGAATTAAAAAAATTACACTCGCTGGAAAACTGTCACTTTTCTTTACTTGTACAACAATCTACTATTTTTATTAATACTTCTCATACACTTCAGACTCAGACACAACAAAACAAACATCAAAATATACTTTCCTGCACATATGATCGTATAAAATGTCAAAAAAAGTATGAAATGTCAAAAAAAAAATCAAGTTGAATTCTTTTTTTTGCTAAAATTGCTCGATTATAATGCTAGAAAAATTGAGCTTCGATGATATTGGCTTATGCGAATTATTAATAGCTAAAAAGACGTGACTCAGGTGCTGTAATAATGTTACTTCAGTAGATTTACCAGCAGTAAACCCAAAATGAGTGCCGAGCAAACATTTAATTGTATCAAAATAACTAATTAGTCAACGTTTAATAATTTTCTCAAATAGCTTGGAGAATGTGCTTAGAAGCGTCTATAATTGTTCAACTTTTTTGTAAACCGGTATTACACTGCTATAGGTTTAGAATATCAGGAAATACCCCAGTAGCTAAGCTCCTATTAAATAGATATCTTAAAACATCTATCAAAAACCAGGAACAGTTTTTAACAATTAGGTAATCAACACTGACAATACCTTTCGAAGGCTTGTTTGTTAATATGTTAATCTCGGAAATAATTTCTAATGCGTTTATTGGTTCAAAAGACAAGACGTGCTAGGTGGTGTAAATGTACCATAGACATAAGGCTTCTATTCAATAAGATAAAAAGTAGAACTAACATTGTTCAGTCCCTAGATGATTTCAGATTGCGCATTTAGGAAAAACATATTGAACACGTATCTCCTGAGAATTTGTAGTGGTGGTATCAGACTGATGTTTGTATGTTTCGGTTATTTGTAACATTCCATGTAAGTTTCGAATTATTATGAACCGATGCCAATTTCACTTTATTGACTGATTTAATACTTGCTTTAACATCTTTCGATAGTTTTTTCACAAATTTATCTAATTTACTATTATTTGGTTGATGTTTTAGTTTCCCAGAAATTTTTATTAATGTGTTAATTTTTGTTAATAAGTAAGGGTTCATCCGCGGTTTTAACCTTATTAATTTTTGACCGGTAGTACATAATCTAGGCTGGTCAATATGGGATTTAAGAATATTTTAAAAAATGTGAAAGGCAGAATTGCAATTGACCTCGCGGTAAACCACTCTAGTTTTCAAATTGCAGAATTAAACTTAACTGATTATAGTTAATCTTTAAAGTGCTTATTGCATATACGTTTGGAGCTGTTCGTTTTTGAAAAAATAAAATATTCACCTTGATCAATTTATGATCAGAGAGGTACAATGGTAAATTCTCGACTGTAAACTTGAACATGCTTTGGGATTTAACAAGCATATGGTCAAGACATGTTGTTAGTCTGGCAGGCTCATTAATAAATCCAAGAAAACCAAAAGAAGCCATGAGCATGGTCATATAACTATAAGATTCAATACTATCTAACAGATTTATATTAATGTCTCACAAAATAACTATGTAGATTTCTTAATTGTTCGAAGTAATTTTTCCAACTCACAACAAAATAAAATTTTATCACTATTACAAAACCTATAAATGCACAAAAGTCCACTCATGATTTGCTAATTTGATATTTAATATAAGAACATCAGCCGATAAGTAATTGCAACGATGAAATGTTTTCTTACCTAAACTCTTACGCACAAAAATGCCAACCCCACCAGCACGATAATTATCTTTGCAGCACGCAATAAAATTATGATTTGTTAAAGTATATCCTGAAGATTCATGCAAATATATTCATATTTCCGAAACAACAATCTAGTGTGGTTGGAGTTTTAGGCTAGCTACTTAAACGTTTAACATATATAAAAAATTCGCTGGTAAACTTTGAATATTCTAATGAAAAATACAAAATTTACTACTCGTCATCGAAATACTTATACCACAAGTTGGCGACAATACTGAACCTTGGAATGTAAGAGTAAAAAATAAATAAAATGATAAACAAGCTAAACAAATCGCATATATCAGTACTTGAAATAACCTAAAACAAGTATAAATTACCCAAATACCGAAAAAGTTTTTTGCAAATGATTTACACAAAATTAGATTAAAAATAAAAGTAAATTAGAAAACATTTTAATTCGCGTAAAACATCCTGCACATAATAAATTAAATATAAGCAACGCGCTAAAAAATTATATCGCAAAGAATCCCAAAAGTTTACCCTACTGATTGAGTTGCCTGCTGGGGTGTTAGCTTATTAAACACAGCATCGTGAGTTCGATACTTGTATGTTGTCATATAAGCGCTATACCTCACCGGATTTTGAGCAATCTTCTTAAAGAAAGAGATAACACGCCCACTTTCCATTATTCAGTAGTTTTCTTTAAAACTAATCAATTATGCAATTATAGTGCCACGAACTACTTTGTTTAAGTTTTTTTTGCATTCCCGCTACAGTTATTCGATTTTTCAAATTTGCGTTAACAATTTCATCACTTTGATTTGAGGTTACTGTCGATTTCTCCTAAATGCTAGCTATAAGCTAATTAAGAGAAAGTTAAATTATGAAATGATGGGTAATTTTATTACTAGACTAAAATTATTTCATAAATATTTCATAATTATTAATTAAACGTGCAACAACATTAAAAATAAAATCAACATAATTTTAAAAATGCTGACATACACAAAATTAGTATTACCACATCAACAACCTAAATTTACCCATATTCAGCATTTGCTCGAGCACACGATTCATTCAACCCTACGTATTTACAAAAAAATCAATAATTTCGCGCTTATTTCTCTGAAAATTGTCACTTTTTTCCATTGCAATCGCAAAAGCAAAAATAAAATAAAAAAGTTTTAGCTCCATAAATTTTATTAAAATTTACTTTTAAAAATTGTTATGTTTATTTAATTATTGTTATAAATCGATTGTTCAATGTATTATTGTATAAATGTGATGCGAAAAATTTGTGTTTAAATATATTTTTATTTATAAAATCGATAAATTATTGTGGTGTAGTACCAAGCACGTACCACACATAATTATCATTGGGGCTACTCTTACGGGTTGGGAAAATGCTGTCCGACGTTGATAAATTTCGGAAAATCGAAAAAATTGGAGAAGGTACCTATGGTGTTGTATATAAGGCTAAGGATACAGAAACACAACGATATGTTGCATTAAAACGGATTCGATTGGAAAGGTTTGTGAACATCATATAATTATACATTTTTCTTCTAAATTACTTGAACACTCATCATACACAACCCACGAATATTTGTGATGCCCTAAAAAAAAAATCAATGATTTTCACAAAAATTGGTGTACAGTTTTGTAATTGGTGTTTAGAATTTATGTTTTTTATGTTAATTTTATGTGCTAAAATATGATTTCAAAATTCTATCGATAAACTATGCCCAAATCTTGTGGTGCTTCGTTATTTGGATAGATAGCCTCGTAGCACCACATGATTCGGCTTAGTTTTTGCGGTACTATCATCATATAATCATCATTACAATCAATATACGAAAATGGAATTTTTCCTACTAAATTTTCATTATACGTTCATAAATCGAAGAAACACAATAATTTCATTTTCCGACAATTTTCTTTTAATTTCATTTTATTTCTTCAGGCCTTTGCCAAATAAAAAAAAACGGGATGAGTAAGGTAATACACAAATATATGAAATATGCTAATGTAGTGTGTGTATAACATTTATTATGATTTTATTTATGTAATTTATTAAACAAAATATGCAAGAGTATCATGTTAAGTTCCAATATTCATTGTTTTACTTCTGGTCAATCACCTAATCGCGCGCATCACCATGTTAACATTTGGTTCAAGGTGAAGTGCAAGGGTGAATTTTTTTGATCCATGAAGGACGAATACGAAATATTTTATTAGGTTACGTTTTTAGTATCTACAGAATCGCGTACAATTTGATTTGGTTTTATTTAGAGGATTATGTTGCTGTAATAATGAATTTAAAACAGAAATTCTTAATCTTGGAATATTAATCAGTCCTAACAGGCCATTGCTAGTCAGCTACATCGCACTCTTCCTCGACCTACCACTTCGTATTCAAGACAATTAGAAAAAGTCACGTATTTCTCTCCATCGTCGCCGACAGCTACCGCTCTCCACTAAATAGTGGTTATTCTCTCTGATATCGTTGCACTGTCCGTTTAGAATGGCCAAGCACAACATAAATGAGGCAGTGTACTTGCTGGTCTTTTACTTGGTTTATGATTGAAACGCTGCGCAAACATTTAAGCGCTTCATGAATAGACTATCATACATACATCGATACATTCTTTTGACAAGAAAAAATTAGGGACATTTTTGGACTTTACAAAAGATACATTTTATCATAAAATTGACCATTGACAGAGCATCCAGATCCTTCCATCTGAAAAATGGATCTTCCAAATGTCGAGTACAGCATCAAACTTGCCTCGGATGTTTTCATCATAAATGCACAAACAATCTATAGGTCTCAATGTATGGTCCCGAATGTTCGGTGACTCCTTTAAAAAATGTATGTGAACTGCGCTCATTGCTGAGTTAATTATTAAAATAAATTTCCGCAAAGGTTTTCCTACATATAACCTTGTTCTTCCGCAAGACAAAACTCCTCATCAAACCAAAAAGAGTTATGACTAACTTAACCCTCAAATTTTATTTACAGCGAAACTGAAGGTATACCATCAACAGCCATTCGTGAAATATCATTACTGAAAGAACTAAAGCACCATTCGATAGTGCAACTCCATGACATTGTGATCGCTGATGATAGTCTTTACATGGTATTCGAATATCTTACGATGGACCTGAAAAAAGTATTGGACAAAGCTAAAGATATTTTCCAGCCAAAACTCATCAAAAGTTATATGCATCAAATGTTGGACGCAATTGCATATTGCCACACGAATAGAATATTGCATCGAGATTTAAAGCCACAGAATTTACTAGTCGATACCGAAGGCCATATAAAGCTTGCAGATTTTGGCCTTGCCCGATTAATAAACCTACCGATGAGAATTTATACACACGAAGTTGTGACACTGTGGTATCGAGCACCAGAAATTCTATTAGGATCAAAATATTATACGACTGGCGTTGATGTATGGAGTTTGGGATGTATTTTTGCTGAAATGATACTAAGGAGGCCAATGTTTCCGGGCGATAGTGAAATTGATCAACTTTTTAGAATATTTCGAACTTTAGGTACACCATGTGAAAATACATGGCCCGGTGTATCACAATTGAGTGATTATAAATCGGTATTTCCCAAATTCGATCCACAAATTATTCCCGATCCGATTGTTAAATTGACTGCAGATGATTTGTTTAAGGTAATAATATGGCCAGCATTTATCTGATAAAGTTCTCCATAATTAATATTCCATTTTTTTTTTTTAGAAATTATTGGTGTACGATCCATCAAAAAGGATATCAGCCAAAAATGCAATGCTTCATCCGTACTTTGATGATGTGGAAATAGTGAGTAACGTGACCCTTCCAGTTGACTCTCCGTGAACATTGCTCATTGTGAAATTTGATATTTTTTACAATCTGTTAATTATAAGTTCTCAGTTGTATATTGTAAGTGAAATGTTATTTAATTTCAAGAAGTAAATAATTTAAAATGAAAATCGTTTTTATTACTGGTATGAGATAAAATTTACTAGATGTTTACTCTTTATGGCTTCCAAATTTTTAATAATCCATCTTCGCTATATGTGGCGAGTAAATTTTGGTGAGGATGATGCGACAAACCAATAACATCCTTCTCGTGTACGTTTAAAGTTCGTTCCAGTTTGCCTGATGTTACTGAGAAACAGTATAACACTTTATCCTCGCCGGCACAATAAATGAATTCTCCCCGCGGTGATATTGTGGCACAAATGAATGCTCCATTTTCACGTTTACCTGAAGAAAACGATCGAACAATCTGGCCTTGCATATTCATTATGACAACCGTGTTTGATCGATTGCAGACGACAAAATGTTCGGGATTTTTTGGCAACAGTAAAATGGTATTGACTGTTAGCTCGTTGCCCAAAGCTTTATAGGTTGCAATACATTCGGTGGTTTTGAGTGACCAAACTTTTACAGACCCGTCAGACGATGCACTTAATATGTTATGGCCATCGGCCGCAAATACCGCTTCATTGACAAACGATAAATGTCCCTTGAACTCTTTTAACATTTTGCCCGATTTTAATCCGTGGATACGAATCGAATTGTCGAATGAGGCCGATAGAATTTGACTATTGTCACGAGAGAATTGTAAACATGTGACCCCCTTGAAATGAGCCTTTTCGAATTTCCGCAAACATTGTCCCGTTAATATTTTCCAAACTTTAATCTGTCCATCTTGTGCGCCGGTCGACAACATTTCAGAATCGCGTGAAAAATTCATTGCCAAAACCGCTTGTTCCATCATCATAAAATTTTCTTGTGCCTGATATTTTAAATCTTTACGAACTTTACCGGTTGTAAAATTCCATACTTCTATAAAGCCATCAACACTTCCAGTCACAAGATATTGACCATCTGGTGAAAATATGGCGACTTCGACGTGTGTCTTTTGACCGAATTTGATTTGGCGTGCCATCTGGGTTGGATACATTTCTTCCTCTTGGTCCTTGATAGCCGCTTTGCCACGAAACAAATCGATTGTGGTACCAGGTGGAAGTAAACCTTGATGTTGTTGCCATTTTAGTGCTTGTCCGAGTAACGCTAATAAACGAGATGATGGTACCACCGATACTTCACCACTAAGTTCCTGAGCAATTACTGTTCGTCGTTTTTCTTTACTACTACTTTCAGGATATGCTTCACGCGGATCGAAATACGCGCGTTGCAACATGTTCTCCAAATGGATATATCGTTCAGGTTCTTGTTGTTTTAACATAATCATGGGATCTGTCTGACGTAATAAAGATCGCGCGGCACCTAATTCACGCAACTCTATCAACTCGAGGACAATTTGTTCATACAAATTAATTAGCTTGCGATCTGGTAATTTAAGCGATTGTATAGCTTTAAGCACTGTGTCCCAATGGCCATTATGTATGTCCGAAACAAAACCCTCAACACTGTCTACGGTATTTAGGGAAACGCCCGTTTCTTCTTGGAGCGTTTGTAATGTTTTGTTTAGATTAGATTCTTTTAAATATTGTTGAATTAATCGAATCACACTAAAAAAGAAAAACGAATCGAGATTATTGCAGTTCTCTAAGATTTACGGTACAAAACTTGATTTTTACTTACTCGGCTGATTCAATTTCGATAGACATGTTTTTGGTACGAGCAAATTAAACGGCGATTCGTTTATAATTAATTAATTAAACAAATATGATCGATAAATATAAATTAGAATCTAGTTTTTGTGAATTGTAAATGTTTATGTTTAGATTGGTTAAATGTCAAAATTAGTGAAATGAAGTTAGGGATGATTGTATTGAATTCAGCATTTCAGCACCATTTATTAACTGCGTTCCATTCGCTCAATTCACACTTGGTCTCATAATACCGGACTCATCATCGAACCCGATTTTGTTGGTAAAGGGGAAAGGGTGAAATTATGACACCAAGTGTAAACACACTAACTCGGACAAATTTACTACTAACAAGTACTTGCAAGAAGATGAAAAGTAAAACATACCCTATAATTTAGTGTACATTTTTTGTTACTGTGTATTTTATTTGAATGGCTTTATTTAATTCTAAAATCACACTATAAAAAAAATGCAAAACAATTAAATTTTTTATCAAACATAACAATAGTTTTGTGTTATATTTAACATTCGCAACATCAAGAAACATTTTTTCTGAAATTAACAAATCTCGAAAAACATCGAAAAATCAATTGTCCATATACACATCTCGATATATCTCAATATGTCAATGCCATCTATTGTTTGTAACTTGTAAGTTATAAGTACTTTTGTTTTCTACACCATCGGATGGGCATGAGTAGTTGCGAGTAGATACAAAGTACTTCTGTGTAGTTTGCTTTCGTCAATGGAATACGCTTTTGTAGTGATGACTGAATATTTTTTAACCGGTTGCCGGCTATTTGTTCATCTGACACTAAACCGAAGTATTTGAATTTGGTTTTGGATTAAAATTTATTTCATTCCACCGTTTGCCCATACTAAAATATTGAAAGTTTCCGATAAAGTATCAACAATCAGTTGAGTAATAATTACAAGTAATGCAACCTATCCAGGATGGAACTGAAGTATTTGAAAAATACTGTAACAATAAATGTAATTCGTCACGTCATTGAAGAGAGGATTGAGGCAGTAAAAGAATGGCAAATATCTAAAATCGAGCATGAATTTACGAAGTTACTTTAGATTGCGCATGTACTATAAACAATTCCAGCTACAAGTTTTATATTTCTCACAAGTTAACATGACCTTATTGCACGAATTTATGTATAAGAAAAGTTTTATTTTATTTAGAAAATATATTTTATTAGCAACAACTTATTTGTTTGATAGATTAGGACCGACTAAAAATTTTTGAAAAAACAAAAAGTTATTTTATAAGGAATAATGTTTTTTCATCGCACATTCGATTGATTAAAAATTATCAAATTGAAGGTGCGTTACCACAACCTTGTAATGTCGCACGTGGTAAACTAGCCTTATACATCTGCTTCCATAAATATCAAATTACAACCACCATAACTTAATATCGTATAATGTATTTATTTCAGTTGTACAAAATTTACTCCAACTATTTATTTTTAAACTATTAGAACATTACATATATGATTAACCAAGAAATTAAATAATTTGAATAACTTTATTGCTTGTAAAAATGTTTCTCTTATAAAAGACGCAGGGAGAGTGGAGACTGCCATTTTGTTTCCTTCCTTTCTTCGTCTTTTTATTGTTTCATCCGACCTCACATACGACGTACGTTTTTAACTCTACCCGAGTTGCCCGATCGTCTAAAGTAAATCGTGTAACCACATCAACCCTACGTACCAAATCGTGGTTGCAGAAGGCAGCCACAACCTAATTCGAAGAGATAAGGCATTTGAATAGAACAAAGGCCAGAACAAAGCATTGTACATGAAGATTATGTGTAGCACCAACGTTGACATACTCTATACGAAGAGTTCAATTATAATGATTTTTCAAATAAGAAGAAGGGAAGGATAATTGGCCCATATGGAATTAATATTCCATACAAATCTTCCATTTTAAAAGCATATCGGACCCAATGAGGGAATAATAAGATGATTAAAGCACATTTGAGAAAACAGTGACTGTAAAGTAACGCAATGGTCCTATACTAGCTAACTACTATACTAACAAAGAGGGAACTCAACTACTGAAAGAGTGGCACCGGGGAGCGGGTGAAGGCCATTAGCAATACAGAATGTGGACAGCCGTGATGCAGTTATGTCAACAATGTTACGAGTCTGCCGCAATAAAGAGACTTGCACGAAATAGATGCATTTTAATGCAAGACTCTTGGTAGTTATAAATGGAAGGCAACAATAGTAAACAACATTTACACTAACACCAACCAATAACTGTATAAGAGTACAATATTTACATCATTTATCTAAAAAATAGTTAACATTCTTTTAAAGTTTTATAGATCCATTTTAAATGATGATATGAATCAGTATAGACACCAGGAATCCCTAAAGTTCCGCATCCTATGCCATACGATATTATACCACTCAGCTTATAGACACCTTTATTATTTTTACATATAATTGGCCCACCAGAATCACCCTAGAAAGAAAAATATATCTTCAATATGCATAACAACTTCGACAAAGAGACATTTTTACATTACAAGAATCAACAGCGGTTTTACCACCGGCACAAAACATTCCTGATTCTTTATGGGGTGTCATCACACGACCCAATGCCGACAAGCAATCTTCATAAGATATAACATCTACATAACCAGCTTGCACTGAATCACTATTAGGTCCAGCAAAAAATGTAGAACCTTCACCTAAAATTATGCACTCGTCGTTCGGTCTAACCGGTCTACTAGGCAATTTTATTACAGATGTATGAGCATTATGTCGAGTTTTAAGCTTCAATAAGGCAATATCGTTGAAATAGTTTACTCTGGCCATAAATAAAAAAAAAGGTAAAAAAAAATTGATAACAGTTTCACTTAGTGAATACATACGGATTAAAAACATGTTGAATGATCGAATCGATTGTAATACTCGTATTGTCGGCCGTGACAGCATACAACTGTGTCGACTTTAAACCAAGGACACAATGAGCTGCGGTTATAGCCCATCGATTCGACAAGCGTGAAGCACCACACAAATGCGTTGAGTCTTTTGCATATTTTAACGACAACAAAAATTGATAATTTATACTACTATCGTCAGACGCATCAAATCCGTTGACGACACGTTTCACACGAGTTTTGTGTGTGGCCACTTCACCGCGTACAACATTTACCACGTAAATGAGTAGAACAAGATATCTGACTAATTTGAGATTCATCATTGTTCTGACACAATTTTTACTCGGATGTTATAAAAAAAACCGACCAAGCAGTTGAGCCTGGATCTTAAAATTGTACATACAACTTTTTTTTTTTATTTTAATTTTTTTTCTAACCAAACAACAATAAAAAATGTAAAATGGAAAATAATTAAGAAACCAATTGAATAAATAGTATATTGGGATGCTGTAACAACTGACTGTATATAAACGTAAGTGAAGTTCGTTTCTTCAACCAAATTTAGAAATATATCGATAAATTAATGTATGCACGAGCAGCTACTGGTCATTAAATTGTACACTCTGTAAAAATTTAATTATCTGAGTTAATGGGCTGTCACAAATTAGGTCTAGATTTGCATAGACACGTTAAGCTTAAGCGCCTTTATTTTACAGTGTGTTACGTATTTTTTGATATACTTCTGTAACGTATAATCACTAGTGATAAAAATTTATTCACTATGATAGCCGAAAGAAAAACAAATCATAGGGGCTACCAAGCCGTGCTTCAACATCGTGGTATCAGCTTGGTGTCGTGTATTATAAGTTGCTCAATCCAAGCGAAACAGTTAATGGGGCTTTCTACTGAACACAATTGATTATCCTGCATGATAATGCTCGTCCACATGTTGCGGCGCTGGTCAAAACTTACTTGAAAACAGTCAATTTCAAGCGAAGTTTGACCCCACCAGCCGTATTCATCGTAGACATTACTCAGTGTGATTACAACTTGTTTTCTTTGTTGGTCTGTCTCAGAAGCACATCATACCAAATGAAAATACTAAAAATGGGGTCGATTCACCTTATATGTGGCCGTGTACTACCGACATGAACTATAGCAACAGATATGGGTAAAGTAATATGCGATCGCACACTATCTTACTATCACATTCAGGTTTTTGATTAATGCCTGAATACCTTTGTATTTGGCTATCATGTTAACAAGCAATATCAAACGATTGCACTTGATAGATAGATCCAAATTATTTTTAGCTGCAAAATTTAAAAAACCTTCAACTAAACCTGAATATTTCGATGTACAGAAGAAACGTTAGTTTTGAGAATTTTATTTGATATTAGGCCAATTATTTTATTCTTTACCTCCTTTGCAAGATAAGTGACACGACTGAATCGAACTTAGCAAGAAGCTCTAATTATGTCAAGAAACATCTATCATTAGGTTCATAACAGTGGAATAGAGATTTCGAATCAATGTCAAGTAAAAAAAGCCAATTCATTTTATGTTCAGAGTTTTTTGGTAATTGGATGAAAATATCGGAATTTTTGTTAACTACCGAAATTTCAATCATCTCAGTTAGTATTTGGGCAATTTGGTATCCCATTGAAAAAATCTAGGTTTGTTAGATCGTAAGATCTAGACGGGCAATTGATTTTCCCTCTTTGAATAATTATTTAATTACCAAACCGTTTGAGAGTCAAAACCAGCACCTCCATATTTAAAAAATTATCAAAATTACCAAAACGCAGTTCTATTTTACATCTAGAGATGGCACTATATAGTTATAAAACCAATCGTATATCAATGATACAAACCATTTTATTTCGAAATTGTCACGCTCTCAATATATTTTTCGACACATCATCATTTCGACCTGTTTCGCTCACATTAACTATTGTTGTCATAAGAAACCATATGATTGCTTACATGCGCCATTACTAATCTGTGTCATGTCTGTTCAAAATCAAAACAAAAACATTGCGTGTGTTTCGCGGCTTTTAAATATCTAAATAAATTTATAATAAAATATTCCGTATATGTGTGATAGAATCAACGTAAAATAGTGGCAAAATAATGAATATACGTTTAAAGTGCGTTAGTGTATCGGTTTTGTGCGAATCTATTAATATTGTCAATTGATTTTTAGAGGCGTCTATTGTATTGTACCATATTTTGTTAATCTATAAAAAATAATTGATAAGATTCTTTTGTTCTGTTATGTGTAGTGTATATTTTCTATAGTAAATAGTTGAAACTAAACCAAACAAAATTCAACGATTAGCGTAAGCTTAAAACTATTTCGCCTAAATGTTGGCTACGCATAATATTTTGTTTATTTAGTGGGAATCACCTTGTGTGATTAGTTAGTAATCTAATCACCCATGTCAAGGTAAGTCATGAATAATTCATTATAAGTAACGAACACAATTGTGACGGGTTACGGGTTAAGTAATTTTACAAGACAAATTTTTTCACATCATAATTAAATTTTGTATTGTTATTGTTGTTGTATTTGTTAAATAGACAGATTTAATCATACGTTATGACTACAGATATGAAAACGTTTAGATTAGGTGTTGAAATGGCAAAATCTATGCACTGTTAAGATTATGGGTTAGAAAGTAGCTTTACATTTGACAAATTTGCAGTTTTTTGTTAAAACAAACATATTGGTTCTAATTCTCCAAGTCTCTACTCAGTAACTCCAACTTGCCATAATCCCTGTTTGGCCAGTTTAATATAGAATGCAGAATCATAATATCACTGTGTTTCTAATATTAATCTAATCACCTATTTGTAGCCATATGTATTGGCTCCAATTATGTATTTAATTAGATGTTTCGTGTACATTATTGTATAATTCGCTAATACTGCGATGACACAATGCAATGATACATTAAAAGTACTTGAGTTAAACTTAAAGTGAATAAAAAAGCACTTAGTTGCAATGGCCTGATGACATATCGTAGTCGTTATATTGATGACTCGACGTGATTTAAACACGCACTTTTCTTCTGGCTATCTTCAGCTATTAACTCGATCTGGTTTCGTCACATACCACAACAAGCCACCTCACTGGAGTTCGCTAGGCCAGGGCATCTAAAAGTCCAAGGTATTGTATCACTTTACATTAGGATAGGGAAGGCCGTTTAATCTCTCGTAGGTTAGTGCAGTGGCTATGGCTCTCTACTTATGAACTGTCCCATTTTATCATCAGAGTAAAACTATAATTTACCAGGCCGACATAACGAGTTCTATCACATTGTCTCTTAAGGCCACATGTCAGTGTCAAAATCACGTAGACAAAAGCAAATGAGCCCTAAAGCCATTAAGATTTGATTCCAAATTACATAATCCTTTCCCCATTATCGGTTTGCTGGTTCGTGATGGTAGTAACTATAGACCTGTATTTTCACCTATAAAACTGTGTGATTTTTAGGAGCTCTATTGCTAAAGTAATCAATCAGCACCCTGACGTGCTTTGGTATTGATACGCCATCAGATTATCAGATTGTAAAATAAGTCTTTTTTTTTGTTTTTTGAATCCTTTTCTGGGGTCGAAGCGCTCCCAACTCTTTCGCGGTTAATTTTTAATGTCCTTCCTTACACCGTCAACAGCCAAATCGAGGACGCACGAATTCAGGTTTGATTTTAAATGTATCTACACATTGCATTGCTCCAGTGAGCCTGTACTGACATGGACAATGGTTCAGCCCATGGATTCTGCACTCCAACAGGGGGTGGGTAATAGTTCTCCGTCATCACCGATCGTAATCAGGTAATGAAAAATCCCTTTTGCAACCCTCCCCTGGAACGAGTCTTAATCTTTGTGTTGGGTAACATGCGGGGGACGCATAAGTAATTATACAGTTGTTTTTGCCAAGTTGGCGATACTCTTGCGGAAACGTAGCTTACACATACGATTTGCAACTGCTTTTAAATCTAGAACAGCAGTGGGGCACATAGTCTTCACTTTCTGACAAACAAGTTCCTTAAAGAACCAGGAGTTCTAAAGCATAATGCATATTCCAAGTGACACTCCTAAATTGTGTATCTAAGTACGTTTATTGTTTTACGATTGCGGGTTGTCAACTCAGCAGTCCAACGGTTTAGTTGTCTCTTACGACAAGGAAATGTAATAGAATTTTCAGGATAACATGCTCGTTTGTATGAGCTTTACGTAATATCACAGATTCCTTGGCCCAGGTGCAAAAATGTGGCATAATTATGTTTTAAACATATGCTTCAAGCTATCCATCTAAAAAATACACACATACATACTTACAATTTTACAAAAATGTACTATTGGTCTCGCAAGAGTCACAATAGGGACCGGTTACGGTCTCTATGGAACATATACCAATATGTAATAGTTTTCTATTTTAGTATTTTCTTAGATTTTCTTTATTTTGGCAAACGTTTATGTTTTTGGAAGTATTCGTTACAAAGTAGAATTTGACATACTTAGCGCGAGTAAATTGCGAAAATGATGATACATAAATGACAAACATGTGTATAATAAACGACACTGGTTTTGGTTGACCACGATTTTTTATTTGTAAATGTAAGCAATTTGTTATTGATGGTCACTAATAATATACTAAACAAGTTTTACAAGCTGGCCTAAAATATACATCCAAAATTTGTGGTTTCATTATATTCGATTCACAGCCAGCTATCTTTAGTTCTAGAAAGATTAAAACTCTCCAAGTTTATCTCTATTTAACAGAAGCTGGAAAATTTACTAGTGGATCGAGTAGTTCATAAACACCAATATCATTTAGTTTAATCCCACATAAGATCTACATAATATGCCAATACTAAGTTGAAGTGTTTTGAAAGGTTGTTCGCCTACATTTTAATATGATATTTAAAAGTCTCATACAGGGACCAAAAAACGACCAAATAATTTCCAAAAAATTTGTTCTCAACTTAAACACAAAATTCTGATGTTAAATAGATAAACGCTGATTGTTAAGAAATTCCTAAGTATCCCAATGCAAAGTTAAAATTTGATCTGCGTATGGGAAAGCTCTATCTGACTTCAACGTAGGAGATGGAATTGGCGTTACGGTTTTTAACGAGATGTAATGGTTTAGTTATAATTGGCTTTGCTGAGCAATTAGAAGTGCCTGACTTATGGCTTTGACTTTATTTATGTAAATATTAGATGATCTCAAATTTATCGTAAGTCGTTCTTCAATTCGTTTTTAGAAAACTTTATGGAATCCGCATTAAACTTGATTATATTCAAATTTATTTAGTTCAAACTTTAATACTATATCAGCTATAAATAGATTAGTATCCGCGTAACATAAAGCTTCTATAGCCAATTTGTCTGGCATAATATTTCATTTTTTAAGGCTACTGGCATGCAATATTGAACCTTTTTAACTGGATCGACTCACTTCATAGCCATTTTCATTAATGAGTTGTTGTACTCTAAAGACTTCAGGATTCACGTTTCATATTTTTTCATTAATAAACTCGGATATCTCTTTTTTTAGAAATGCTAACAACATTTTCTTTATTAGTTTTACAATTTTCATTTAGCAGGCTTTCACATAGTTGAAACGTTTGGTGCTTTTATTTATACTTTGACTTGTACAAACTTTTCATCTCGGACAATAAAAAAAATACAACATCTATAGATTACTAAGGTCATATTAAATAACAGATGTGCCTGTGGCACATGAAGTTTATTTTGACCATCAAAACTCTTGGATAGCATACAGTTCCAACCGATAAAAACCTTAAATCGCGTATCTTTTTACTTAAATTGCTTTTCGACTATTTTCAGGGAGTATTGAGTTTTTTTTATTGATATGTTTAAATGACCATCAACTATTATTGCAAATAATCATGTAACAAACTATCACAACTTCAAATTTAATTAATTGCCTGTGTAGTACTCATCAAATCATATTTCCTTACTATGTTCTAAGGTCAACTCTTTATATATAAAGAACTTTGAATCGAGTACATTAACATATTTATGTTCATGGATACATCAAATATTACTTTCAAAAAGTGAATCATTTTAACGATGAGTTGGTGTACATTTTAACATACGTCATTTGACAAAACATGTTAAAATATAATGTGCCTTATTTATATGAAAGGTAGAGGCGTGTAAATTGCAATCCAAATCCAAGAAGGCCGATTTTTACGTAGCCAATCTTTTCCATCGTTTTCTGTTTTTCGGTCGCGTCGTAGTTTATTATATTTGATGATTTTATTTTATCGCGGTTTATTTTGGATGTACAATATCAGAAGCAGTATACCAGCTAGTCCACACAAATCCTCAGACGGGATTTTCCAATAAGACGTTTTATTTTGAGATTAAAAAAAAGGAGTGTTTTTTAAGAGAAACCAATGAATGTTTATTTCATTGTAAAGAGGAAGGTATGCCATTAATATTTGAAAATAATATCAGCCAAATGGCCGCCATGGCTACGCTTGCAGCACCATATCCTTTTCATGAAATTCTCCATGACCAAACAATTCGCACATTTGCGGCTGTTTGTCCTCGATAACTTCACGAATTCCATCTTTAAGGTCTTTACTCGATTGTGGAGCATTGGCATAGACCTTATCTTTCACTTGGCTCCAAAGAAAAAAGTCTAAAGGTATTAAATCACAAGACCTCGGTGACCAATTGTAATCACCTCTTCGAGAAATAGCACGGTTAGGAAACTTCTTGCAAATTTGCGATTGTTTTGTTGCTTGTGTGGCACGTAGCGCCGTCTTGAAAATAAACGTCTTCCACATCAATATCTTACAATTGCGGCCATAAAAAAACATTAATCATAGTTCGGTAGCGCAATCCATTCACCGTAACAGTTGCACCAGCCTCATTATCGTACTGAATTTTAACAATTTCAATGCGTTTTTGAAGCGTGTATCGTACCATTTTTAGTAATGGTGTAGTTTTTACTTGTCAAATATCAAAAGATGACAGCTTTAAAATTGACAGCTGCCCAAATAGCGGGCCCTATCTCTTAGGATGTATCATAGGATTATAGTATGCGTTAAACTGGCTTGCTCGTCTAGTGTGTTTCATATCCGAGTTTCTATTAAAACATCTATGACAATTGTAACAATTTTTACTTAAGCGGGGTTAAACGATTTGTACTTTTTCACGTGCCAACTACAACCCAATCAATTAGTTTCTGATGGAACTGTACTAAATGCGTTATTGTTTCAGTAGATATATTGATATTTACGCAAAGCTATTGAAATATTGGTTCCTAAATAAAAAAGTAGATTGCGCGTAACAGTTACAGTTTCTTCTTTCTGCACGTAAAAAGTATTCTTAATTTTACTCAACATATATTTTCCTAGTGCATAGAAAAAAACACTATTAAAAATGGATGCTAGCTGGTAAACTCAACGGTTTAAATCGTTTACCACCTCCTTTCTATAGTTGCAACACATGTCTTTTATTTGTGTTTTATTTAACTTTCACGTGTCCAAATAAAATTTTAGAACTTCGATACTTGTTTTGTTTAAGTGGGAGGTTTAATAAGCCTATATCTACATTAGATCAAAATAGTGGATTTTATCTGAGTTTATCTGAGTTAATTTTGATGATATGCAGGTATTTTTTATAGCGGAACACACGCCTAGCTTTTGGACATTCTAGCCACAAACCGTGGTTTTTAACCCTTTCGCCAAATAAATTTGCTTACGTGAAAAAAGCCCTTAAATTTTGTTTGCATTACAGTTAGTTCACTTCCGTTACTGAAAAAAAAAATTAAGAATCGATCGTAAATCTTAAAATATAATCAGATTACCTCTTCACGTCGTTCTGTAATTTCTCTAGGTAGCCTTTAGTGTAATTGGCACTTGGAATAAGTCTTCTGATTGATTATTTGGTTTCCGTAACCGCTGAAATTTTAAACCCACTGCACACATTAAATTGAATGAGCAAAGTTATTAAAATTTTAAGTTTTAAGTTATTAAAATTGAATTTTTTTAAATATATTACTGTTTTGTTGTAATTTTACTTAAACAAGTTTCTTAATTTTACATTTTAAGCCAAACGACTACTACAATCAGTCAACCTGCCCATTTCAATTTGTCAATACATTTTTTAACCTTCATAACTTTTAGTAGGCGATACTACTTCTCTATATGGAATTTAATATCTTTGACAAAAACTTTGTTGTGTCACCCATTGCGTTTTAATATTTACATTATTTGCTGATTTAGCTATAGCTGGACATTTTTTTATGAAATTCATCTTTACCGATTCGACCTTAATAGTGTATTTAAAGGTTATTGACCTTGCACAAAATAAACGAAAATAAATTGCACAAAAAATTGATTAGAGTTCCGCTAACACGATTTTAATCGTATATTTAAATTAATTTTAGGTGTAGTAAATCCGATCGAAACGTCAAGTTATAGTATTGTGATTTAAATTTTAGTGTTTTAATCGAATTATCCAGTAACACAAACTATGAATGGTGCCAAAAAATGTATTTTGAACGATTCCATAAACGCTAAACCGCTATCAACAAAATTCATTGGGTGCTAATTTAGGCCGATGTGTTGCCTACGCTTTTATTTTGTTTTCCTTATTGTACCAAAGACTACCGGCTAATCAAAATAATGATCTAAGACAAAAACAGACGCATCACCTAGGTGGCCATTTTGTGGTGCTATCTCACATTTATTGATAAAAATTGTGGCTAAGAAAAATCTTCGTGGTGCGAAATTTTGAATAAAATATTTACATTGTTTAATAATAAAATATCATCTGTTTTGCAAAAGCTCAATATGTGCTTGTTAAATGTCAACATAAACTATGTGTTTGTTATGTCGAATTCGATTTAGTTTTTCCAGATCAATGCAAAATTATGCTCCAAATCGAAAATGAAAAAAAAACTGCTGCGTTTTTTGTTTTTTTCTTTGACGTTTAAAAAATTTCTTGCTTAATTTATTAAAAAATTTAAAATATTTTACTAACTCAGTTTTTATTCTTGTATTTTATTTATTATTAAACTATTTTATTTTTTAGTGTTTAATTATTATAAATCACGATTTCACAATCAAATTGATATTTCTTGTTGTTGGTGTTGGTGTTGGTGCTGAAAAATAAATTAATGAAAATATATGGATTATTTAAAATTGATTTGCATAAAATAAAAATTGATATTTTTGGTCAAATTTAAGCGTTTTTTCAAATCGAATTTCACATTAGTTTCTTAATTATAATTTAAGCCCGACGGCTTCACATAATTAATAACTACCGACCAATCTCCGTTCTCCGATAAAAATAAACCAACCCGGCATCCATGATTGCAGTTAATCACTTCTTAAAGATTCGTTAATTCGTAATTATTATGGTCACTGGAAGTCCGAACAACTAATTTTAAAATGAGGAAATGATATATTTTAAGCCAATGGGATAACTATTATACACATTAACGATATTTTCTTACTCAATCTAACCGGTAAACTCTAGCTTTTTGCGGATGATGCAGCAAATGTATATGGTGCTCCTACTAGAGAAATAGAAGATCTTAAATGATATTTTAATAAAAATCGTTTAAAGAAATTTAAAACTATAAATTCATAAATTTCTCTCTAAATAAGATTTTGTTGAATGTTTTTTGAATCCAGATTTTTTTTTTGTAGAGTATAGATAACATTTGCTATCCAGAACTTTAAATGGTCGCACATACCCATATCAACTCAGTAAATTAAAAATTTGCGCCTTTCGTAGCAATTTTTCAACGTATTGGGAAATATGTACCAAACCAAGCCGCAATTAACTATGCTTATCATTTATCCATTCGCGCATCTTTTTTATTTAATTCAAATATGGGAAAAAAACAACAAGCCTAAAGAAGCCGATCGGAAGTCTATACCACTAGGTAATTTAAAAATAGTATCAAACACTTTCGGAGTTTGTTCATAAATATCGAATGGATCATGCTTGTTCTTGACCGATTCGTGTTAATTAATTGCTCTTGTTGCATGATGATATGTTTAATGTTTAACTTTTTTATATTTCTTGATTTTATAACTTGATGTTTTCCAAAATTAAATGTATGTATTTCGGAAAATAATAAATAAAAAAATCACCAACAATTCTTAATTTGTGGAAATATAATAAATAAAAAAGCGTTTATTAGTTGGAATTTATTTACATACTTGCCTTATTTGAAATACAACCAATGAAATACCGCGTTCATAACGTGCTTTATTTCATAAATAGTAGTAGCTATTATTAGTCTAAAACCACGTTATAAGAGATAAGATGCGTTTATCTACAATTTGACATGATTTATGTTTAATCAATATTTCATTGCTCATTGAGGTGTTAGTTTGATTGAAAATAATTTTAAAATGAATATCGAATATTAAATATCGAGTATAGCTAATAATATTAATAACCGAGCTGTATTAAAAATCTGGTGTTAATAGAAGCCAAGTTTTGAACTATGTCGAGGAGCCAAATGCCGCCGAACGCCAGCTCTAAATTTACAAAAGGAAAAGGATAGTTCCACTTTTCTAACCGAACCAGCATACTAACTGTCGTTTTACACGAACGTTATTAGAAATTTTCATAAATTTTCTGACTCGAAGAAACCTACAATTTTATCCGGAAGAAACTTGATCTCCTCCAATAATATGTAGAACAGGAATTTGTAAGTCGGGTAAATAAGAGCTATACACTTTAGTATTTTTTTTATGCAGATAGAGCGGCCACTTTATAGTTCGGGCATATAACTACGCTTCAAAAGACATTTTCAGCAATAATTTTGTGCAGCAAATAGATGCCAACAATTCAAAGAGACAGTTGGGTTTTTCGTCTTTACTATTACTGCAATAGCCTTTTTCAATTAGAGCCAGTAAGAAACCCAATAGTTCGATTGCCGAGTTCATCCCCACAGTAAAGCAACTTGTACCATTCAAAAGGTTCAACAAAACATGAAATAATTGTTCGATTTTCCACAAAACATCTATACTTTTCAACAAAAGTTTGTTTTGCATATAAAAATGCGAACTTTTGCGATGACCTGACCAATTTATAGTGATACCTTAAGTTCTATAACATTTAAAATAATACTTTAATTCGCCGTGGTATACTGAGTTCTTCAACTGATGACAACTTCTTTTATCAATATCTTCCGTAGAGTGGCCACAGCGTTAGATCATTGATTAGTTTCCTCAATGGTGCTGTATATTGTACGAAGACCTACTGACAATCTCACTTATCGAGCTATTTTTAGAATTTATAATGTCGTTTATGAAGTGAAATAAAAAAATATACTTTAGTTTGGTTACATTTTGTGAGCCGATGCTTCACAAACGATAATACCACCTTTAAAAAGCATCGAGGTCATTATCAGAATAAAAATAAATTTAAATGATATCATGAAACGTCACTAGCTGCGCTTATATGATTCGTTACGTAATATTATTGTATTTTTAAACGGACAATCGCCGTATATGTCTAACGATTAAAAACGATAGTTTAATATGTCAAAATAAATTTCGATTAAAAATAATAAAAACTATTAATAACATATTTCATTGACGTTTTATTACGTACATATCCACAATATCAAATATATTCGAAGACGGTTCATCGCACCGGCACGATATCATTTAGTTACGAATTACCCCAATATTTTTATTATATTATGTTAGTGACACATTTCCAGTTTTGTTCATAAAATAATCATAATATTATGTCAAATTGTGTAAACGAGTTTTGATATAAATAGAAGATAAAAAACTAAACTATGGGCTGTAGTCGGCGCCTACAGTACCTCTTACGAGACCTGTTGAATCATTTGTTATTTGAATATCGTAAAACATTTATTGATGTTACACATCAGAACTGTCTGTTGGTATAGCCAAGTGTCTTACCCACTATACAACCGGTGACCTGGAACCAATCAATTTATGTCCATACTTTAATCGTATTATCAATTATTTAAGGAGAGCAGCAAGTTTCTACTATCAATACGCAAATTCGTACCGCAAAATCAAATTTTACCTATGCAATACAACATGCGGCTTATAAATGCATTTCAAAGTGAAGAAAATCCAAATGAAATGACGTATCCGTATTTATCCAATGTTGCATGATCATGAATGATGGAAATAAAAACTTTAAAAAATAATAAGAATTTTTATAGTTTTTTCTTTACTTATTTTTGTGTATTTTATTTAAGTTGAACACATTTAAATTTACAACAACAAAATATTTTTTTTAATTAGATACAACAACAATACCAAAACAAACATTTTTTTTTTAAATTTATAAAATTTTCAGTAACTATTTACCATCGATTAAGTGCGGATCGTGTACGGACTAAAAAGTAAACCGAATTATTTATAAACGAATGCATTTATTTTTTGTGTTGTTAGTAAAATAGTTTAATACAAAAATTAATTAAATTTAATTACATTATTAACATAACAAAAAAAAAAATAAAAATTATCGTTATAATTACATATTTATATTTATTTATTATTTATTTTTATTAGTTTTGTTTTTAAAAAAATTTTTTTTGTTGTTAATATTTGATATTTCTTTATACAGTGGGAAATAAGAAAGTTAACGAAGGTTAAGATAATATAGGTACACAATTTGTTGTATACTTAAGTGGTTTTTTAAATTTTTGTAGGTTAATAATTTATTTACTACATATATAAATATATAGAAAATTATAGTGATATGATACAAAAGACAATTTTGTGAATTGATTAAGTGAAAACATAACATTTGAACCTATAAGATTTTATAATGTAAGTATCAATTTTTTTTATTTAAAACGTGCAATGATAACGTAAAAAAGTGTAAATATTTATTTTATAAGAGCTTTCATTGATAACAGCATACGATTACTATTTATACGATGATCATTTACTACGATTATTATGAGATTTATACACAGCGTTATTCACTTAACCCTTTATAGCATGATTTTTTTTTTGTATACTGATAAAATTATTTTTAAATTGACAAATTTTAAACTGATTACGTAAGTTTAATAGGAAATTCCGTTAGTTTGCAAAAAAATTAAATTTCTTTCAATTGCAAGAGCAAGATTTGAAACTATTTTTTATTTTTATAGTAATCTCTTAAAGAAAATTTTAAAAATTTAATAAGAAATTTAACAAATAAATTAGTTAAAAATATCACATTTCAATTCACAACACAATTTTCTTTAAACTATAACTATTGGTGAAATGAAACAAAGCAATCGGGATCTATATTTAAACATAGTCCTATATACCACATAGTTAGGAAGCTTACTTTGCAGCCGCTACATCTTTTGCGGGTAGGTAGCTATATTATATTTTTCACTTTGTTACTAAGAGAACATTTAGTTCTAAAGAAAGATGATGACACTCGATATTTTTACCATACACAAACTTGACCTACACATGGCTTCCTCAATGTCCATTCTGAATTCAGAAAGTGATAAAAATTTGCCATTGGTTTGATTATATTAGTCTCATTGGGTAGGTATAACATCTAAATTATTAAAGTAAATTATCTGGACCAAATTTTTATTTGGTTTACTGGCCAATGTTATTGTCTAGATAGTCGACACTGATGCAGTGATTGCTTGTTAACTTAAAAAACGTTAGGACATGAAACGTTAGGACATGGTTGTCATACCCTGCTTTCTAATAATTGGTTTAGCTGTATGTACGGGATTTTTTTTAGTTTACAAGTTAGATGCATCATTTATCATTTAACATCATTTAACATCATAACATCATTTATCATCAATATCATTTTTTAGTCAAGTATAATAGCAGTAAAAATAAAATACAAAATAAAAATATTTTGTTTAAAATAAAAAAAAACAAAAATAAAAAAATCCCTATTTGTGAATAGTATAATTCCGATTTTTTTGTTTTAATTGTCTTGTTATAATTTTTAACGAAAAATTCAATAAAAACAAAAAAATCGGAAGTACCATTCTCACAAATAGAGATTTAATAATCCCGAAATCCGGGGATTAAAAAAAACTCGGGATTTTAATTGAAAAAATTGTCGATATATGAACATGACACTGCCATTATGTTCTGGAAAAAATAAATTTCGGAAAAGTTAAACATTTAAAAATGGAATGGCAAAACACGGTGGAGCAGTTTACTTTCGATGTTAGAAAGAATCGATGCTAAAAAATTCAATTAAAAGATTCTTATAGATTTAAACATTAACGAATCACTAAAACTATGTCACCATGAATATGAAGTTGTTACAAGCTTAGATGCACTTTGTCGGGGAGATGCAAACTTAGTTAGCGCCGATATTGCACTAAACTTTATGTTGATAAAACTGACTGAGCAGGACTTCAGCATGAGTCGTGAACTTTTTTCGGCTCCCGTTACAAGAATAAAGGTAAAAAGAACTAATTTAAGTGGGTTGGCACATTATCTCCACAAACGAAGCAACCTTACATTGTATGAGCTCTTAGCATTCATTCCGTCTATAAACTCCATAAATGTGATAGTCATGTTGAACCTCCTGGAGAGATTAAATTCAACAAATGTATCCTTAGATTCCGATGCCCTTAGCGACATTGGGGAATTAATGTGCGAGGAAAAACTAATCTCAACCAAGCCTTTGAGCGTGAGTGATCAATTAAAGGAGGTTATGAAAGGGGGTCTTAAATTTACAAGAAAAGTTTCAAAACTGGAAAGCTGAGCTTCAAGCTAAAAAGGAAATATCATTATTTGAAAGTGGTGGAAGCAGAGATGACTATCTGGAAAAAATCTTTAATTTTATTATGACAGAAAAGCCAACTAGTGTTGCGTCATATCGAGCATTTTCTGCTGCCGGGCTTATTACTTTAAAACTTCAAAGCAACCTTAAGGGCGAGATGATTGACAAATTAAGCTTTTTAAGGGCATATTTTAAGAACAATGATTAGTAACAAATAAAAACAAAAATCTTATGTATATAAAAATCTATTTTATGGTGAATAACTTAACTTTTTTGGTGAAATTTATATTTATTATAATCGATTTTTCAAGACCATTTAAATTTTTCAAACGGAAACCTTTACTTTTTTAGAGGGCCTGTTCTGCTTCACAAATTTTACATTAAACATTTTTGTGCAAGGTCGATTGATTATTTATTGTTAAATGTCAAGTACATCTTATTTTTAGAAATTAGGGTAACATTCATTTATAGGCTTAAGTTTTTCAAAAGGTATCTTAATTTATCTCTAATGAGCGAACATAAATTCTAAATTCATCCAAATTGTCAGGATGAAAATAAATATTTTTAATTAGTTTAGTTAATTAGTGCAGATATTAACATTTTATAAATGTGATTGCTGTGCTTTGTGATTTCACTAAAGTACACTTAGGTAACCTATTTTACGGACTACTCGATATCTGGCAATAGATATCAGTACACATATTTTCTTCTTCAAATAAATATTTTAACATTTTATAAATTAAAATTTACATGTGCAGAATCCAATTTATTACCGCCAATTTACTCACTAAAAATGGTTAATATGAAACATTAATAAGAAAATTTTGTTTTTTAAGATTTATTACAACTATGTTACTCATCTAGTAATTGGCCATAGTTGATGTTCTTTTTTGTAAGATATAATCCTTTGGTTTGTCACAGTTCTAGATGTCCCGTTTTTTGTCCAGTTTATAACTGATGTCCAGTTTATAATAGTTTATATAAAGTAAGAGACCGTCAACTCATACTTTATCTACCTAAAGTCGAATGTTTTTCTCTAAAGCCAAATTAGTGGAAAGGGATAAGATATTTTCGTTTTGTGATTAATTTGTGACTTTCTAGAAGTAATTTTTTAAATAATTTTAGAATCGTTGAAAGTATGATTTTTGTCTTTAGATAGTTTAGTTGGTTTTATTATCTTTAGCACTTTTGTCTCTTTCCATTGTTGTAGAACATATTGTTAAGTCTAAACATTTAAATGACTTGATTTTTACTATCACTTTATTAAATACGCAGCTTCTTGCACTCATTAACGTTGACATTTACTTACCACCCAGATATTACGTGATTTGACATCTTAAAACTTTTGTGTAGCTATGCCATTAATGAATCCAGCCAAAAAACCTAGAGAAAAAGTTTTCTGATCGGTTTATCGTAATATCAAAAACCTTACATTACCAAAACCACACCGTCTCACATCGGGTTAATAGTTTCGGTTGCCAAACATCAAATTCGTTATATTTCTATAGATATAGTAGTGCAGTCTCCCAAAAGTGTGTTCTTCTACATTTCTATTTTAGGTGGCCATTTTATCCCTTTCATAGAAATCGGTACAGCTAATCCTGTTTAGCATTGCCTCCAGGTAATTTCTATGAATCAAAATGAAATGTTTGGCTAATTCTTTATAACTTTTTCTTTTTCTTCCATATTATTGAATGGTATATATAATGCATACATGCATCTAGTCCAGCGAGATCTAACATCTGAAAAGATCATGTCGTACATGATTATGAAGATTATACTACAAACAAAAATGATGCCATTGAATGGAGTCGTAGGTTTTACATGTATCCCCTAGTGCATTATTATGCCGCTAGTTATCTGGCAAAGTTTTAAATATATAAACAAATATTTTGTGAATATCTTGTGCGAATAATGCTAATTGTATATAAATATACTAAACAACGAACTTCATTCCTCTTGGAATTATCTCTAAGGACAACAAATTAAAAAAAATAAAAAATAAAATGGCTACTATCATTTTCAATGAAACAATCTGTTGCTTTAGTTTAAAATATTAAATTTTGTGTGTTAGATTTAGTATTTTTCTTTCTTATTTTGAGCTATTTTGTAATTATTATTGATTTGTAATACTCGTATTTTATGATTTCCGTTCGACATGGTGTTTTAGAGAACAATATAAAAAAAAATAAAAATCTGCTGGCAATGATTGGTACTATATAATAATTTGATCGTACTGCCTTTTTCGGAAATCAAAGCATACTAGAAACTTTGATAATGCTGCCTCTTGCGAATAACATGGTATACTAAAATGTTAAGCTATAGTTTGGTTTGGTGGTTAGTGGTATACTTGCCACTAATCATTTTATCCGTGGAATTAACTGCGCGTTTTTGTAGAATATTATAATAGTAGATGATATTTGGTTTCTTTTCATAAAACCGCCTTAAATGATTGGTAGAATAGAAGACATTGCTAGGACCATGTTGCTAAACTTAACCGGTGTGTCGTGTTAACAGGTACGTTAAAAGATACAACCAACCAATCTTTCTTTATACCATTTTAACATAAAGTTGCTGTATGTACGATTGTTTTATTTTTTCTTGTGTCACAAGAGGTTACTTTCATTTTTATTTCCGTGAAATATCCGACCATTTATCATGCTTATAGAGATTATACAATTTATTGCAATTCAATTATGTAACGATTCTCACATAACGTCTATAGTTTTTATATTAAGTTCTTCTTACTTAAAAAAATGTGCTAAATTATCGAAAATAAATCTTTCATGTTAATTAATATTATTACAGTTTTTGATGAATGGTGTGCTTTAAAAGTTATACAAAACCTGTTTTGCAAAGGTATGTCTCAAAGAAACTGTTTTTACGTCAACTATATATAGTTCGAGTATCGTTAAAATTCTATTTTGAAGATTTGACAAAGTTGAATTGTGGAGTTTGGTTCAAAATTGTGTCAACTACTTTTTTGGTTTACTCCGTACGATCGTGATATATGCACACTTTACTTAACCATGCCACAGTTCGATCAAGCCGATACATTTTGAATTGAAACTACAGCAGATTTTTTTTGAGTGATGTCAACAGCAAATTCAACAGTGGTCGCTGGTAAAGGAGTCGCCTCAGACCAACCGGTAAATCGGGCTTTTGATTATTAATTTTTCACGTCCTGATGTTTCGCGTGGTCAAAGCTGTGTTTATTATCATCACTGATCGTAACCAAGTGGTGAAAATCCCTTTTTCATCCTTTTCCCATTGAGATTTAAAACTGGGTATCTCTCAACCCAAACACCACAGCTTTATTTACTGCTTCAATTGCTAGATCGTAATATAGTTGATTTACAGAAATTTGTAGCGGACTAATGATGTCAATTTGAAGTTTCGCTGAAAAATACTGTAAAGTTTATTTAAAAGTGTCGAGAGGTGATTTTGTATGCCTGTGAAATTTAAATTTCTGACAAGCTTTGCAATGCAAATAAATTGCTATGAGAAATTTAACACGCTGTAAAATGTTAAGAAAAATAAACTATCTTTTATTGGGTAATTTGAGCCTGTATATTTGTTGGGTTCGTATAATTGTATCTATAGGCTTATATGTAAAGGGGGTTTTTAAGCATTATTAGAAAAAATACCTTTTTAAAGTTTTATATGTTTATTCATCCATTTAGTGGAACTCTATTAACTTCACATGTTACTTTATTCGTTACTTTATTATGTTTCGTTAATCACTTAGTTGTCAATTAAATATGGTAATAATACTTCCTCGTGGTTTGTAAGTTTAAAGTTGCACTAAAAGAAAGAAGTTATTATTTTTGTATTTAATTTGTCAAGTTGTTAATGATTATTAAATTCGCCTTAACCATCACTATACGACCAGATCTTCTAATAGTTATATTCTAATTTTAGATTCAATCAAACATTTCAAATTTACATTTCTGTTATTTATTCAAAAACTTTGCCGCAAGATCATTTAAGAATGATCGTTAGACCCCTAAACTATTAGTATCCTCATGGCAGAAGAGTGTAGTCTTTTCTGTTTTCTTACAATAACACAAAATTCATACAACTGTCGGAGGTAGAATACTTTCTAAACTAGAATAATCGATAAGGGGGATCACCTCCAAGTACATTCGTTTTGGATGAAATTTAGCCAGACCTAAGTTGAACGTTTTTATTTTGTAATAAGGAATAAGGACGCTGATATTTAATATTATCTTTTATTTACTAAACAAAAATGGATTTTGTTTTCAAGGTTCATAATTAGAATGATAAAAACGAAGTTTAATTTGTAGCTTAACCAACATTTTGTAGATTGATTATACAAAAAACGATAAGTTGCATTTCCATTTCTTAAGTACTTATATTGATATTTTAATGATTTTAGATTATAAATTACCCACAATATCTCTAACAACAAATACTTACATACACCTTTTTTTAATGGAACACCCAGAAATATTTAATTAGAGTGAAACGTAAAACTAAAAACTTCCCAATCTCCGTTTACATGTTTGAAAAAAATTTCACTGCACTTTTATCACATTATAACGTCACTTTGTCGCTTATACCAAAGGCGGGTTCGAGACGTATTTAGCAGGTATCTTAAATAATGCTATACAGTCAGTAACATAGAGCTGTTCAAAACTGTTTTCGACCTTTTTATTTAATACTTTTAATTAAAACTATAATATTTTATGACATCATTTCGTAGCTTCCGATTGTACAGTTAAAGTAGATCAAAATAGGTAAATAAATAAATGTTGACTATATCCACAGTTTAAGGTGATTATGTTGATAAATAAAGAAGAATTTTTCCGAAAAAATGAAATTTTTGTAAATAATGTTGAGCCACATCTTTCTTCGCCAAGGAATTTTTTTCATATTCGGAGACAAGAAACATTCGCTGGAGCCAAACCTGGTTAAAACGATGGATGCAACTAGTTACCTTACTCATGGAACTTAGTCTTGGCGGCTAAATAAGTATACGTTTTTTTGATGGAATTTTTTTTTATCCCCAATGTAGTAGTAAGGAAAACGCACTTTACCTTTTTTTTAACTGCCCTCTTAAGTCAAGTGCTTACAGAATACTTGAGTATAGAAAAACAAAATCTGTTTTTAGTATATTGTGCACAGCATAAGTCTATAATGGCGCGTCGACGTATTAGTCTTAAGCTGGTCAATATACCGTGATGTAAACCTTTACCAACAACATTATGTAAAATCAAACCCTCTCTATTATACAAGCCGCCTTCAATTTCTCGTGCACGCAGACTACTACTCATTTTACACCCGGTATCAGTATTAGTACTGAAAAACTCCATATAAAAAAAAAATAAAATAAAACAAAAAATTTATTTTTAAATTCATTTTAACAGTGCATCAGTATTAGTACTATCAAATTAATCCATATAAAAAATTTTTATTTTCTCTTTATTGTCGTACACCATTATATCTAAATTTATAAATGAGCGTTCTAAACTTGTTTACCTTTTAACCCTTCAATGCATATTGTACCATATATGATACATCTAATTTATATATTCAAAAGTGGAGTTATATTTTAACCGTTTGATAGTTTAATTTAAATTTTTAACTAAAAGTGAATTTAAAAATAAACCAAGAGGATATTCCGTCGAAAATATTTGTACTATATTTGTCTTGTTTCGTCCAACAAAGACGCTAGCAAAGTTACAATACTTTTTATATTTGCAGGTGTACTAAACAAATCAAAGGTTATAGACGGCTCATTTGATCTAAAGACTCAAAACATTTATTTTAACCAACACTTAACAAACAACATAGATTTTTTTGGTTTGGTTTAAAAAAGTCGTGCATTGAAGAGTTAAATATATTATTTTTTGACAATTTTTACTCTCTTTTGTTTTGTAGTATGCGAATGTTATTTTGTTTTTTACACTATATTCGCTATCATATACCAACACTTACAATACGAACGCAGTGTTAAAATACGATACTTTAGTATGCAATGAATACGGCTTGTATAGATACGGCTTTAATAGAGAGGATTTTGTGTAAAATCAAAACCAACACTATTGTATATTATACAAGCAAAACCCTCTTTACTACAAGCCGTATTGTTTGCATACTCATGCTATACAAAAATATATGCTTTGATTGTATTGTAAGTAGAAAATCGTGTCGGGATATGATAGCGAATATTGTGTAAAAGAAATAAACAATAAAATCAAATAATGCGCATGCGTTTACAATTTTTTTTTATTAATTTTATATGGAGTTTTGATATTTACCAATACATGTAAAGTATATATTTTCACTAATACACTTTAAAAATACATGATGATGTGTGTCAACGAAAGTTACAAGACGGCTTGTAGTAAAGAGGGTTTTGTATACAAGCCATGAAGCTTGGCTAAGTAAAACATATTATGACTACTATTTGGTGTATGTGTTAGTGAATTTGACTACAGTAAAAATCGAAACAAAAAATTATATTTCGCACTGTCCATACTCCTCTAAATTCAAAGTACATAACATTTCTACAAAAAAAAACGAAACAAAAATTATATTTTGCACTGTCCATTCTGCTCTAAATTCATAGTATATAGTATAGTATATAATGAAGTAAATGATAATAACAATACTTCTCTCTCTCTCTCGTTAAATAATAAATTTGATTTTTGCTTTGTCATAAAGAGGGCAACATCCTGTTGTTCCATCATTCGTATTCATTTTTTATTTACATTAAAGCATATAATAAAAGTATATACAAATTATACTACGTCACAACACTAATACTTAGGTATAGTAGTCACTTTTTGGCATAAGTATCGCAACTTCATGGCTTGTATATACATTTGTGTTGGTTTTGGTAAAATACATAATATATGTTATATAATATATGTATTATACGATTTTGATTATATTAACAATATGTATCAATGAAGTTGAAGCCAAGTTTTTAAAAGCTTTATTGCTTTTAAGAATATTCACCATGAAGATTCTGACATGATAGCGTTATACAAGATGATACGCCAACGCATGAATGCTAGCACTTTAACTGCTTTTTTAGGCAATGTAAATCGTAGTTCATGCACACCTTATCTAACTTGATCTTTGGGAACAAAACGAAATCGTTGGATGTTAAATAGAGACTATAAGGAGGGACGTTTGAGGTCGTGATGTAACTGATTTTACGCTTTACATTAGTTATCCTCATATCACCAAAAACTTTCAGTAAACAACTTTATCTCATCAAAGTACTAGTGCCATAACAAAATGTCAATCTTTTTTATTGCCATAAAGATTTGAAACGGTAACCACTAGAGCTATCTGATTCTAAAAAGTCCTATATTACTACGTCAACATTAGAATTTTTTCAAGAAAATTAAACATATTCACTTGATTGCCAAGTCGTCTTGTTTTAGTATGTTTTTTTTATTATTTGGTTGTGAAAGCGCATTTCACTAAACAACATTTAAAAAGCTGTAAATTGCATTAAAATAATGACTTCAGCATTTTAAAAATCAAAGTTTTTTTTCAGAAAAATTGGGTAAAATACAGTTTTACATAGCTCGCACTGCTTTTAAATTTTTTATTTAAATTTAAGTGAATCTTTTGGTGATCTTTGTTTTTTTTTTAAATTTTTTACTATTTACTATCATAGCCAATAACCATAAAAACTACACTAGTTTTGAAATACTTAATCGTTTAAAAATCGGCGGGTACACTTAGCAACTAACTAAATCGCTATCAGCTATATATAACTATGGTATTTTTGTGTCCATCACTGTTAAATAACAGCAACTTGTTAAAATGACGATTCGTTTCTAAAATCAAATTTTACAGCCGAAAGTGAATTTATTAGTTGTTCCTCCTTTCACTTAAATTCTTAAATTGGAATCTGGGTGTGTTTGAACTATTTTTAAACTACGTCATTCAGTAAAGATTTTAGTTTTTAGATTAAATTGCACCATTTAATGTAATTAATATGTGCTGCGGATCTGGATGAGTTCACTTTTGTCAACATATTAATAATTTTATAATCATAATCAGTCACTATCTAATTTAATATTTTTGATACTTTCATATTATGGATATACCACCTCCACCACCATCGCGCAACTATTGACAAACTCATCACGTGTGTTTTTGTTTTGTTTTGAGTGCATCAACGGTTTAACGATGGAGAAACTATTTTTGTAGTTTCTATATGTATAATTTGTATACATCGTATTAACCGGATTATAATTAAGAATTATCTGTTTCAAATTGCTTTAAAAATCTTAATTTATAACAATTATATATTTATTAGTGAAAAAACATTATTTAAACGCTGTCTCTCATCACTTAATGCAGACATTATACTACATTATACAATGTTTTTTTTATTTATCACCTTGGCACACTTGCACATTTGATTGATTAATTCAGCACCTTTTTACAATTAATGTATATATTCATTTTAGAACCAATATTTCTGATTCCGCGATCACGATTCATTATGCTGGTTGAAACTTGTAATGTTTAGCTACTCTAATTTAAAGAGATGTCGTAAACGCAAAGTATCTCGATTAAATACGCAATGAAGCATCTTGTATAAAATCATATAATATGAAATTTCCCATTTGAGCTTTCTTCACAAGAAGTGTGGCATGTAAAAAACTTGTTGGGAATTCCCTTTTATTATCAATAAACATTTACGCCAATTTAGAAGTCATAAATTCATTCTTTATTCATTTGTTAAGGGATTTTCCTGCGATATTCGCGGTAGTTTGGGTAATTTTTTGTGCTAAAACGTTTATTGATATATGCGTTTAGGTCAAGCTTATGCAAAACGATTACAGTAGTTAATTTATTGTGAAATAATAATATTAATCGGGGTTTATAAGCTACTGCTGGCCTGTGGCACACTAACAATCAATCTCAGTGTATTAACTTGCCTCAATATCATGAACTTCAGTTTTTACTTTGATGATTTCAGAAATTATCTTAAAATTTACACGTCACTTTTAAATTTATCCAAGATTCAAATAACAAAGTATAGGTATATTGTGATTGATTAATGAGACTGTGAGACAAGTCAAGTGTTCCAGTTAACACCGGTCCTATTCCCAAACATTTTTATATTTAACAAACGGTAGGATAGGTGGACAATCACAATTTTATTGAACTGCTCTGCATTCTGTATATTCTATCATCTATTATCAGCAACTCCAGAGTTCTGTCATTCAACTGTAATCTGCAAAAAAATTCTTTAAAAACAAAATCTATTAACGGGCTAATTTCTCCAAGCCGTAGACTGTAATAAATTAAATTAATTTTCACCTGGAAATTATAAATAATTAATCCATAATATAATAATATAATAATATAATTTCTACAAGACGTATGCGGTAATAAATTGGATTAGTTTTTACCTGCAATTTACAAAAAATTAATATATTATATCATTAAAACTATAAAATTATAAAAACTATAATATAAATTAGATTTAAAAAAAATTGATTAAACATTATAGAAATCAATTGAATTAACCGTTTTATGACCAATACGTCATGTAATCGTCTAAAATCTAATTTATATACACTTTAATTGACACAAAACTTTAAAATTAATACAAATTAGATTTTAAAAAAATTGAGTAAACATTACAACCCAATTGAACCGTTTTATGACGAATCAAATTACAAAGTATATGTAGTATATGTATTTAAATTGAAAAGAGTGTTCTAAAAGAGTTGGGACATTTTTCTGAAGCGGTTCTATGTGGTTTAATTGATATTTCACATTGTGAGCGTTGACTTTAATGTCTTGATTGACTAAAAGTAAATCTCTAGGTATTTACTATACAAAATACTAAAATTTTTCAGATCACAGTGAATGTTGAATCTCATGAACAATTAATCTAAAACAATGAGTATTTTAGTCTATATTGAATGAAGCTCCAACTTATATGTGACTGGATTCATCTATCAAATAGGTTTCTAATTTAATAGTAATTAACGTTACAAGTCCGGGAATTCATATTTAACAGTACGAGTGAGACGTCTTAAAACTCGAAACAAGTATTGTTAAAAGAATTCACGGACGAATGTCGTTATGTATTTTATTTTATTCTGTGTTAAATTCCGTTTTGAAGAAACAGTAATATTAATTTCAAAACAATTTACCTAATGCTCCAAATCTAGTAACATTTTCGAAACATAATTAACAACTGCAATTTGACGATAATTGTTATTGCGATGATTAATTTTATGCGGTTTCTATAGCAACGCTTTACCCGATAAGACCGTTTTTGCGTTTTCCCGGACTCAAACTGTTGACGTAAAGTATTAGCATTTGACACAGTATGAAATAAAATATTTTACGAAACTATATCTAAACATGTAAACGTTAAGTGCAATTTTTTTTTTACTTTGAAATAAAAAACTGAAAGTTGACCTAAGTATTATTGTGTAATATATACGCTTGCTTGATGGTCGATTGGGACAAAATAGAGGAATGTTTCTTTTCAATAGTGAAGCAGTCATTTGAATGACACGTTTATTTTTACATTTAATGCTATATCTCCTTTCTTATAAACAAAATAAAATACAGTTACTTTTCGTGCATCTAACATACGCTCGTTTTACCCTGCTAACCGAATTTCATCCCCTTAAAATTGTTCCTTTGAATATTAATAGATCATAATTAATGCAATCAAAAAAACACGACTGTCTCCTGGTTGTATTTAAACAGTCTTATTTACAGTATTTAGGAAATTAATGACAGTATAAAAATTGAGGGCTGACGGCATGTTGTTTCGGTGTCTTCATTAAATAAACTATGCGAATTGCGCTCATTGCAGAATTGCCTTAATCTTAGAACCTACGCTTTTAAATTATTTACGATTTTAAATGAGTCTTAAATTTGTTAACTGTTCTAATAGAAAAGAAGCTTTTGTGCGATTGTAAGACAATTTTAAGTTTGTCTTTAGGCTTGCAACAATCAGTAACATTTTTGCAGTTCTTTACCAGCAAAATGACATTTCATTGTCACGCATCCGATAACAAATTATGCTCTTCACTATGTTGAGTTTTGACGTTATGTTCCCATCTAAAGCAGCCAATTTAACAAAATTTTTCTATTTACTTTATAAACATTTTGAGTTTAGTTTTCGATTTCATTTTTCAAAAACATCAATTCTTCAACTCTCGAATCTCGCAAATTTCAGAGTTTAACGTTTAGTGGTAATATAATTTAGCGTTTATAGGTGAGAATTTTATGGGATTGTAAAAGTATATTGTTAGTAAATAATACTCAGCCCTAACATCAAAATCTTTTTTCGTGAATTCCAGATCGAACGAAGCCCGTAAAAACGAATTTTTTCGTTTTTTTTTGTAATTAAAAAATATAAAATATAAATATGCCACAGCTTATTTTGGATGTAGTATGAGTATGATTTTGGAAGAAGTATGACCTTCGATATTGGAAATTAATTTTTTCTTTTCTCGGGAACTTAAAGAAATAGTTGTATTCTAAATGGGGGCTGTAAATAGAATGAGCTATCAATGCGTTCATTTTAGTACTCGAATAGACCAGTTAATTTCTTGGTCTAATTCTTTGCATTTCTGATTTCATTATTTAAGTTTTTAGAACCACATGACTCAATTTAGAAAGGAACGTGTGACAACGTTTTTGCTATACACGATAACTTTTTGCTAGATATTCTTCAGCTTGCAATTTTTCCATATGTCGAATTAAATTTTCTTTTTGGCTGATACGCATTTATACAAAATTCGACATCTGTAACGATGTTTTGTAAAAATTTTGACGTACTGTGATTGTATTTTGAAGTTACCTTTTTTGCATAAATTTACACGAGCCTTTTATGCCATCAGAATATAGTAAACTGATGAAGTTTGAACCAATTTACCTTTACAAACGACAAGCTTTTCGCTTGATACAAAGATTTGTATCGGAAAACACTATTAGGATATCCGATAGGATATCCATACGAAAACTGTTTCCCGGTTTTGTTTATTTTATATTAGTGTATTTTATGAGTCATGTGAATGTTGCTCGTCGACCACGGGGGTTCTTCTTGCAAAATTATAATTTACACTCAAGCGATAACTACCGTAATTTATTTCTGTTTTCTGGCACAGTAAGGTAATACATAACCAAACAAAATTAAAAATTTGTAAATTATTTAAAATTTACTGTATCGTACACGAGTATGTCTGAGATTAACTAATAATTTATAAATAGTTGAATTGAATTTTTGAAATTAAATTTTACTTACATTGTATTCAAATTTCATTGGTTATTTGCGCTTGGGGTGTAAGTTTAAATTTTTATTAGTGAATTAGTTGGCAAACAATGAAATGATTTTTTTATATTGAATTGTTTACTAACCCTAAAGAGCCAGCATTTTACTGTCTTTGAACTGAATTAAATGATGCTTACGAAGAAGCTACGAACCAAAACCGGCAATTATATAAAAAAGGTTAAATATGTGATCCATAAACAGCTATAGGACAACAAAGTAATAAAAAAAGCGCGCAACACTGTTTAGTGTAAACGAGCTTCACTTGTGGCTAAAAAAATTTATACAGCGCATATACAAAACAAATTACTTGTGGTTCAATATGCGCATCATGACTCATATCAATTTAAAAAAAATTACAGTTAATCCGTCAACCAAAAAAAACACTTTGCCCTTATGACAACTCTCTGAGCTGTTTCGCTAAGAATGATAGAACATAAATTCAAGTACAACACAGGCAGAATAAATGCCACATGCCACGCTTCAAAGTAGTGCTCTTAACTGAAGAATGTTATTTTTGCAATTATAGCGGTCAATACAACATACAACAACATCACAAGGGATTCACGCAAATCAACTCACACCAAATGTATAAGGTCCGACTAGATTTTTCAAATTACTATTTGATTTGGGGTCTCCTTCAAAACATGTGAACCTGCATTTGGGTTGATATTTTAATTTGTTTTGTGGTTTTATTTCCCCTTTATCTTCGGGCGCCTTCATTTTCCCAAGAAGTATTTAGGGCTATTGACTTAGTTCTTCCATGTATTGCAAAAGTGTTTCGTTTAGGTTCCACTGTTCCCTTTTAGGTCACTGCTGGTTTTTGGCCAATTTTTGCTTGTCCTGCGAGTTCTACTCTAACAAAAAGTTCTTTAGTTTGCATTTTACTCTTTGCAAGATTACTACTGCATATTTCAAAATAATTGTCTACTTTGATGCAAAATTTAGAATATTCTAAATCTTAATTAAGATAAATTTAATTTTGAAATTATTTATTTAAAAGTCATAAATTCACAAACAACTGTATACTTTTCTCAGTATCAATAAAAAAAATCAAGAATTTTGATGCAATCCAATATACAATAAAACAAACTAAAATTAAAAGTTGCAAAATTTTAATTTCTAATCTTGTGTAACACAAAATTAAAAATCTATAAATATTCGTTAAGAAATCGAATTCGAAAATAGATTAGGTTCGGAATTTTATTGTTTATTCCGCTGATCATTATTAGCAAGATTGTTGCAACAGTCGCATAGTGTTATTGAACTTTAACAGTCGTAACGACTTTGTAGTAAAATAAAATTTGAAATATATTTTTGTATAGCTGTTGTCATTATATTATGCCATCCTTGATTCAATTTTCCAGTTCAAAAATATTCTTGAATTATATAATTCCGATTGCATAGTAATTACCACATCGTTATCTGAACAAAATGTATTTTTATTATTCAGACGAGTTCGTTTTTATTTGTAAACAAGTTCAGTTCCAATTAATAGCATTGAAAACGATTTGGTAATAAACGATTTGGACCATACCTTGGCAATATTATTACATGAACACGAGTTTAATGCAGAAGCATAATAATACATTCATTTTATTCGCGATATTGACAATGATTATTGGTTATGAAGGGCATATTAAACAGATATATTGCAACTTAGTCTTGTCTTGCTTTACTGTCCAAGATTATATATAAGTACTAAACACTAATGATGCTTGTTATATACCAAAGCATAATGTAAAATGGATGAATGATAATTGACCCCTTTTGAATTGAGATAATATGCCATTTCCTATTTTAATAACCCCGCGATTCGTATCTGACTTAATAAATTTAACTAAACGAAATGAAAACATCTTTAGTTGACAGTATGTATCGAACCATTTGTATTTGAACTGTGCACCGCGAAATGCAAATAAAAACTAACGATCGTACAAAGATAAATATTAAATGATCATAGCGATAGTGAACTTATCTCAAAATGTAAATAAATTGATATGTTTTATAATAGTGATAGGCTTTTACAGGCCATTGCTGGCCCATGAGCCCATAGATAATCGATGAGCTTTGCGTCTACCAAATAATAGCTTGTTTCTCTCAAGTCAAATCAGCACACAAAACGTGTCTAAATCAGCATCTTCATTGCTCCCTTAGATAAATGCCGTTATCGTTGGGGTTCGGTTCATAAACCATGCACATAATTATTTTCATCCGTCAAAGCCCAAATTTCACAGCAATTGTAAGTCATGCATTTAAAATAAAAACCCCTCCAAATAAGTGCAGTCAACCCAAATTATTAGTCCTAGCATGGCTAGAGGATTTATCTCGTAGAATCTGTGCACATTATAGTGGTCGGTATTTGAGTAATTTGAGCCAAAGTATTTAATGGTACCTGATTAAATAACATTTTTTTTCCAAGTGTCTAATATCGTCTTTAAAAAAATTACGTAAATTGCTGCGGTGCTAAGTTGTTGTACTTTTAGTATTTAAAAAATGTTCCACCAATTATGTTTTGTTCCAAACGCGGTTCCCCTACCACATACAACTTTGTAGTCCTGTTCTATTGAACAATAAATGTTTGCGTCTCGTGCCATACATAGTACTCCTCATTCAATACAGTTTAATATGTACCTAAAACTACCTGAGCTGGCAACTAATGTTTTGAAATCCTCCCATATCTTGATCAAACATTGACATCTGAAACGTCTGGTGAGTTTCTATACGATACATTATTTGTACGACAACTATACCATCGTATCTTTGTAGTTGATCAATTATTATCGCATAAGTCGAACGATTTTTTCTTTGAGTACTGTTAAGTCTCGTGTCAATTCTTTAGCGGGAGTCCGTACATTTTTTTTTTCGATGTTTTTAGTAATATGTGGTTTAAAAAGTTGCAGGTTGATTTAATAAAAGATACTGTGGATGAATTCGAAGGATATCCGTTGTTATAAGTACGTAAATGCTTTTGCAACCACAGGCACTAATATTTTATAGAATGGTTTCATTTTCTACCGTTGGAATTGACTTTTACCCTTAACGGTTTTAATTGCTGTGAGTCTTAACTGACTAAACTATCTAAACTAAATTATAAGGCGTTAGTTCATGCTATGTCTAGATATATGGAACTATTATACAAGTCACTTATTGTGCCTTAACTTGAAACTAAACTAAACTAAAAAGTATTATAGTTAAAAAGTATTGTAGTTATTTTATACTTTTTGTGAAAAGTCACTGAAAAGTTACTTCGAAAATATACTTTTCAGCGACCATCTATGTTGATCAAGGCACACGACATTAGTGCAATATACTAAACAAAATGGTTAACAACCGTGTATCCGTATTTCGAATGTCAATGGAATAGACATGGAAAAAGGAAATTTCGATATTTAAGTTTAACCAGTGATCACGAAAAACACAACTTTCTCCCCTTATTGATTTCAGAATCTATGGCATCAATTGTAATCATCGCTATACGCTCGGTGGCGATTGGTATATATACCCGAGGGACATGCCTATCATAAAAGTATGAAATACTCGTCTATGTTGTCCCAAGATGAAGGTGGATTCGAGTACGAAACGGACGTTGTTTTTTCCTCATAGAATGGCTGTCGAAAGAGCGCAGTTCGATGCATCTAAAAACTCTATATGTATAGCTGAATATGTAATAAAACAAACTCGACTATACTACCTCAACTCTTAAAAATCCACTTTATAATTATACTGCCGTAGCCCTTACCTACTTTGGTTAGAATTCTGCAAAAATGTTCATTCGACTGTCTGAAGATTCATTTTAGTGAATCATATACAAGACTCTGCAAAATAAAGGGGTCCCCAAATGAGTTACTATACAACTCTATAATCGGCCCGATGCTAACTATCATTCGTCATGTGAAACACAGGCAAACACAGCATGCTAATTTCATCAATGTTGATGCACCTATAGACACCAAAAAATGTGTTAAGTTGTATATAGTAATACAATCTTCTTCTAAATATACTTCGTTAAAGCGCTTTTTACACTGCTGCCCGTCTATGGTCACTGTCAGTATAAACAAGCTATTTACGAGCTATTGCAGATTTTGCTAAAGTCTGCTAGAAGAATACTGAAGCTATTCTAAATCTAATGAGCTTTTACTTTTATGTAGTGCCTCCATAAACGAGTGCATTATTCACATAGAAACATTTATGTGAAAATTACGTAGTGAATTGGTTAAATAACAGCAGCCTGTTGTTTGAAACATGAAAATATATCGATGATGGTGAGCGGCTAAACAGTAATAGTACTTCATACTAGGAGAGAAATAAAATATTAAAGCATCATGAATAATAATGGTAATATGTATGTACTTCCAAGTTGCGTTAAAATCGCCACCACGCGCTTAGACTACATGCAAAGTAGTTTTTATTCTCGTTTGGAAAGTAAACATAAAAGTACAAAGATTACTCTATCTAATGCTAATCATATAACACTACAAATTATCTAAGTAATGTTGATGATACACTTTTTAAAAATACGAGTAAATAGTTTACTTTTCCAATTTACAAATCTATTTATATTGGACGTTAACAGTATAGCTCAATTACTTTGATTTGTAACTAACAAAATAATAATCAGGTTTACAGGTCACAACGCCCTACTTTTCACTGTCGCCAACTAAAACAAAAACCATACCATTACAGGTTTCCTTCAAATAGCCATTTGAATATGGATTCGCTGCCCCATTCATTTTTAGGAGGCGTAGACGATGGCTCGGCCTATTGATTCTGTACTCTAACAGTACTTCATAAGGATGTTCATCGTCATCACTGATCGCAATCCATAAATGAAAAATTTTTAATCCCGTTAGATTTTTTTTTTTAAATTTTCAATACGAACCCAATATGTCGCGATCCAACTAATAAAGTATAAAAAAAGTATGTATATTATTGTATCTCCAAAAACAGTGTACCTAGATGTGCTTCATGAGAGAATAAGGATAATAATTGTACAAAGAGTGATTCTCAGAGTAAAACTCTAAAATTAAAATAACAATTTAGCTCATCTGAAGACTATAGTGACAAATCTTGTAATTAAGGAGCCGAAAAAGGGGACTTTTTACACTGTTAAAAAATGTGTTTATGTCGTTATCTTCCTGCAACACGAAAGTTTTGCCAATTAAACGACGCTTAGACGCCAATACTTTCTTCTACAAAAATTGTCTATCCCTCTTTTTTTAGTATTCCGTCCATCTTAACCAAACCGCCCATAATCATGTTGCCACCCCCATATTTACAAGTGTAAACGGTTTAAACATGGGTAATAGGTGTTATACATTCGTCCAAGGCCCCCTCTTTTTGACTCCGATGTCCGCCAAACACTTGGAACTTTAATTCCCCTAAAAATAAAACTTTCTTCTATTAAATAATTATTTATCAACATCTAACTTGAAAAATCGTATAAATCATACTGGCCCGTACTGAATCAGCCATCCGACGAATTTTCATGATTTCCCTGATCTCGTGGATGAATAACACCCAAAAAATGTTGTTATCGTTGTGTTTGAGGTCAAACATAAAGCTTCTATCAAATTTTGCATCATACATCTTTCATACTCATTCGTCAGTCTCATTCGTCCAACTCTCACGCCCATAAATGATAACGGGTCTGATCGATACCTTGTATAACTTTAGCTTGTCGGCATTAGAAACGTATTTTGACTTTAGTAGTGGATGTAAGATATGCAAAGAACGGTTACCAGCAGCAAGACGAGCTTTTTTATGGAACCAGTGATCCGAGGGATCGGAAGACTGTCACTCCTTCAAATGTAGTGACCACTACTAAAATATTTTGCGTGTTTGTCTCTACTAAGACCTTTTTTTTTGGTTTAGACTTACTGATTTGGTTGATCTCAAAACGGAAGCCGAAAATCGTACAAGTAGATCCAGTAGTTCTAGTAGTCCAATTACATTGATATTAGCTCCCCTTGTCAGATTCTTGTTGAACTGACAGTAAAATGTTGTTCTGGGTAAGTTTCCTTAAATTCTAACATAAAATAACAGAGTATCGGGGACTGAGCATCTCTTTGTCGTACACCTAAACTACCTGAAAAATCTTTTGATATCTTGTTCTTTACTATACAAGTTCTGGTATTTTTAATAAATTAAATGAAAACCAATATAGCACACTTTACGGGGTCGTCTATACATATTTGAAACTTTCAAATAATTTTGAGCAACTGTGGAATAGAATGTTGATCTGTAGAGACTGCAATTTTATCATTACAGACAGTTAATAAAAAGTCTTAAAAATGTAAATGGCTTCAAAGTTTTCGTCGTAACTTTTGAGATAAACTGCGCTCTTTGCAGTTCTACACTTAGTAAATCTTCATTCAACCATTTACGCTTTACCTGTCTAAAATTGCTTAGAGGTTCTCCTAGCAAGAACGTGTTTTATGTTCCGTGCGATTGTGGAATGATTCCACATTTTTCTAAAGGCTATATCGCAAATTATATGAATTCGTTCTCTATTGTCAGTCGCTAGTCCATAACAGGAGAATGACCCTTACTTATAGAACTTTGCTCACGTGTCCTTATCACAGTTATAAAGCTACAAATAGTTCCAGTATCTTTCGACTTAGTGCTTCCTAATGCACCATGCTAAAAATAAATACCAAAATACAATTTTTATATTTTAGTCGATTTGCTTCACATGTAAATTTATTCACACATTTGGCGCACTTCACGTTAGTAAGTTAAACAAAATATGCTACGATTTAAATTCGTAATTAAATCAATCATGTTTTTATGTAACCCAATAATTGAAGCTTAGAAAAAAAATCCAATAATTGAAGCTTAGAAAAAAATATTTTCCCCATGAAAATAAGAAAATTACATATATGTATATATGTTTATTATGTAAGTGTTAACTGCTGAGAGTTTTTTTTAAATTATAATTCTACTTACATTGTTTTCTAAATATTACATTGTTGGTACTCGTATAAACGAGTACCAAGTTAATCTTTTAAAAGAATGCGGGAGTCACAAAAAAATCTGTGTTTCACAATTTGAAAATATTTTTGTTTTGTTTGTAATCAACTTTTAAAGTATAAGCACATAGATATAAATAAGAAATTAAAACTTGATTTAGTATTATATTGACCTTGAAAATAAATCTTGAATGAAATTATTTAGCTGTAATTGCCTTTGCTGCTTTCAATAAATCTGAGCGCATAACATGCGTTCGTCTGTCTGTGTGTGTTTAAATTGTTCAATGTTATCGATTTTAATTAAATTGTCTATTTGTTATATTTGTATACAGCGTTCGATTTCTAACACATCTTGAGCGAATGAAGTCATTTGATAGAATAATAATGCATAGTTAAGTAAGCGTTATTTTTCAAGTTTAAGAATTGTGTTCAAGTATTTTATGAATTCACAATTTAGGCGTTTTATTTATTATTCGTTTTAGAATCGTTGTTTTTAACGATACAGGCGAATTATTAACTTGACGAAATTGTTATTAAATTTAACAATCAGGCGAAATTATTTGTACAATAATGACGCATGGGTATAAAATAAATCTTTGATTTAAATTTTTTGTGCACCGCATATCTTTGCGTTACATTGAATATTTTGCGTTGCAAAATTTTAAGAATGCATGTCGACTTAAATGACTTAATTTGGGTTTTATTATAAATACCTATACGTATTTGTCAGATGACTACTAAAAAGTGATATCGATTAAGCAGGTTATGCAACTTTTTCTTTTTGAATTTGCAACTGCAACTTTTTCTAGTTGTTTGTAGTAAATTTTGTAAAAGCTTTTATATCAATATCAGCATCGCCAGAAAATGGAAACCTATTGGTTCCTAATAATAAGAACATGGTCGACTGTAGGCATTTTGTGTATTATGTATATCGATTAATTAGAGATTTTGTTCAAACCGAACTAGACCCAGCATCTTCCAATGATGATATTAAAAAAACTTGACACTACTAAATCTAAAATTTATGAATTATTGAATTTGAGTCAATAAAGGCGTTCGCAGCTCAAACAGATTAAACTGTAAAAAATAAACTTTTGGTGCGGAGTACATGGTATAGAACCTAAATTTAATAATTGAAAGCATATTCCAGATGTTACTTATTAATGACACTGATAACAGATACAATCATTTTGTTAATGGGGTATTTAGCCGAATTTATTTTAGCAAATCGCACAACAAAAACCTTTTGATCCTCAGCTCTGCTAATGAAAAATAGCTTACCACACTGAACATATTCGCAAACTAGAACATTTATACATAATCCTATGTATATACAAACACGTATGAACATCGCTGGCAAACCCAAGCATAATCTCAAGCATATTTTTACACGAAACTATAGTAGAAGCATAATCTATTTACATAATATACACTTAAAATCCACTATTCATCTCGTCTACTGAAAACTGACATCTTTTTGAATCCAACAAACAGTTATAAAGTTGTACACCTTTTAGGGTGCAACAATATTTACACACTCATATGACACTTTGTCCAACATAATTGCTCTCATTTAGCATCACTGCAAAAGTATTATATCCATCTACTATAGTCAGTCAAACACTTCATATAACTTTTCTTAATCATATAGAAACCCCTATCGCAAAGCTCTGTATAAAAGTGTTAGTTTTTTAATTAAAATCTCGTCTAAAGAACAACAGCTTTGTACTTTGATTTGTTAAGTACATCTATTCCATGATGTCACTGCTCTACATTATTTCTAGTTTTGGTTATGGTTATAAAGTTACTCTTATAAAATTGTAAATTGTTAAAATCTAACTACCAGTTCTTTCACAACACTAAAAGCATTACCGGAAGTATATTATATTATTCTTAATACTGTTCTAGCATTTCCTTTTGAAATGGCCAATACCACAAAGCTGTATAATATTTTTAGTTAGCGACGTCCGCCATATCGAAGTTCTGATCACCAAAACAGGCAAAATTCTGAATGAAAAGTTTCATAATTAGTTATGCACGGAACAATTTTTTTAAATTGTAGTTCGTTTTAGTGGCCAACACGTACAAACATATAAAATAGCTCTTGCATATTTTACTTAAAACGCCATGTATAGAGCTTGATTGACGTATGTATGTTTCAGATTAACAAAATTAGTCAGAACGATGTAATTCCAAGGTCATTGCAAAAAGTAAATACCTCCAAATTTTGCTCAGTAAAAACACGTCATATACGCGCCTTATATCAGAATTGATATGGTTATCAACATCAGGAAAAAATGGTTGTAAACTTTAATTGTTAAGGATAAAAAGTATACATCATATGCTGTTACCTAAATTTTATTCGGAGAACTAGTGGAATTTTTAAATACAATAGAAGGTTTATTCTTACAATAGAATGTTGAAGTACTTGAAAGCTTTTAATCCACACGGCAATCTTGACGATAATGAATGTTATTTGAGCTAATGATAAATAATGCTTACAGCTAAAATACTGCATCAAAAAGAGTTTCTGAGTATCAGAATTAATAAATGAATAAAAACAGATAAGTATTGCGTTTCAATAAATTATTAAATTGTGTTAAAAGAACTATTAAAAGAACTATAAATTATTAAAAGAACTATAAGTCTAATAAAAGAACCAAGTACTGTGCTCAGTAACTATGGTAACTAGCTAAATTATGAAGGTCATTGTGAAGTCAGGATATTAACATTACGAAAGACACAAACAAATTTCAATACTTGCATCACATCCTCAATTTAAATAGAAAAACAATTATGTTGGACCTTCTTCACAAGCAAAGGTGGTCTCAGATTTGATCAAATCTCAGATTTGAAATCTCATAAATGTTTATATAACAAAAGCAATATCTGCTAATTTTATCTACATAGAAGATAATTAAGGATATAGTTCGGACTATTAACGCTGCTACTTTTTGCAGTCTTTGCTAGCTTTGCTGAAAAATAAGACTCGGTTTAAAGAGTCTTATTTTTCAGCAAAGCTAACAGATATCCGCATAAAACAAGCCAGAGCTTAGTAATTTATAAAATAAAACAAAACCACTTCAGATGCATCCTTATGGTTTGCAACCTTTACTGATAATACATCATTTCTTGTAACGCAACTAATAGTACTATTAAGAATTTAAGAAATCAACTAACGAACTGCAGAGAAACACCAATTAAGACTTACTACTAACTATATATATACAAATAGACATTAATTTGAAAACGATTCCGCATGTGAAAAAACTGAAAAATAATTAGGACCGACGATAAGATTATATTAAAAAAGAAGTATATTATGGCTTATTTGATGAAATCTCAAACTAACTATATCCATTATAAAATGCGCTTTATTTGCCAGTTGTTCTAAAGTCTAATGAGTGTACATTATTCAGTCTTAGACGTAACGTAGAACGAATAAGAAAATTTTAAAGATCGAATGATCGAAGGTTAATTGGCAAATTTAAAAGTTACTACTTTATTAATGTAGCTTAATCTTTCCTAATGGAACAAACTTGAGGGTTACACCCCTATAAACGTAGGCTTAAAATACACAAAACTACTAGATGAGTTATACTAGCAGAATTATAATATCACCATCAGTTTTTTAATTTTATTTAAATTTAAATGTTGAGCTCCCATAATGAAAATCATTTATAATAAAATTTCAAAATAATAATATACATCTTATATTTAATGTTTTTTCATTGAGTTTGGCTTGATGCCATATATTTATTAAGTATTTCAAATTAGGCTCATTCCAAAAACAAAAATATTTCGCAAATATTTATATAATATCCTCATTAAATTTTAAAATATATTCAATTAAACACATAATTCTCAGACTTCTATTTAATACATAATTTTTTTTGAATTAAATTTGTTTCTTTATTTGGCGTTTTATAGCCAGACTAATCCGCCTACAATTTTAAATTTACTTTTCAAAAAACCAAACAAGTGAAATAAAAAAAAAAAATTATATTTTCAAAAACCCACTCATGATTCTAAATTATTACATTGCAGATATAATACATAACTAGTAGTAACCTTATTTCTCTAATTTGAATGAACTAGTTTCTTATCTTTATGGATATTCCTCTTTGTAAATTTTCTTAGTTATTCTTCTCTAATATCTTGTTAGAGGTACATCTGTAGTTTATCGCCATTTGCATGAGGTATTTAGAATTTAGCAGATAAAGTAGGGCATACAAAGCCACCGCTTTTATATTCCTCCCACATAATCATCGTGAGAAATTATAAAACCGAGGTATGGGACACCCTTCACTTCTTTATTTCCATTACTAAAATTAATTACGTCGTTGTGCTAAAACCTTTATCTTATATTTTGTATTATAGAAACAAAGATTTTTAAACAAACAAAAGCTGAGAATTGAACTGATGAATTCAGTAATTCTTTTTCACTGCTACCGATTTGCCAAAGATACAGATACCATCTGTGTAAGCCTCGCTTCAACTGAAGGTTAACATATTGTTTAAGGTTCCTTCACCTTTACTACTATATTTTAATTCTAACATGAAATTAAAGTGTAACGCGGCCAATTCACTGTCGTATATTCCAGAGGTAATTGCAAAAATACTTGATAGCGTGAGCCCAAATAATCGTGTACACAATTGATAACGGCGTTGTGATCAGCGGTGGGGATCGATCTAAAGACGTCCTCAGGACCGCGGTGTGTTTAAGCCAACACGTTAACTATCACTATACGACCGTTATACAAATTACAACTTATTACTCTTAATTTTTTGTTTTACATTTTTGAGGTTCTACCACAGGTTCTACTGTAAAATAAAAAAAAAATTTGTATCCTACATTTTGTTCATATGAAACGGTTTTTGAATATATGTATGATATATATGTATATTTTTTACACGTCATGTGGTTCCCCCCCCGCAAAAAAAATTGTAAAACAAAAGTATCCAAAAAGGGCTTCATCCAGAACTTTCCCAAAAAATCATTTTAAAATCCCATTTCCAACCTACATATAGAATTTCATCATAATCGGTTAAGAACTCACCGAGTTCCTTCCTAATTGGCCATATTCCAGAACTTACCCATAAAATCATTTTAAAATCACATTTCCAACCTACATATAGAATTTCATCATAATCGGTTAAGAACTCCCCAAGTTCCTTCCCGACTGGCCATATTCCAGAACTTACCCAAAAATCATTTTAAAATCATATTTCCATCCTACATATAGAATTTCATCATAATCGGTTAAGAACTCACCGAGTTCCTCCCTAATTGGCCATATTCCAGAACTTTCCTACAAAATCATTTTAAAATTCCTTTTTCACTCTACGTATCGAATTTCATCATAACCGGTTAAGAACTCGCCGAGTTCCTTCCTAATTGGCCATATTCCAGAACTTTCCTAAAAAATCATTTTAAGTTTAAATCACATGTCGAAATGTCTTGTTTTGAAATATCCAGTTTTATACCATATCTCGTTTTAAAATATCCAGTTTTGTACCATATCTCGTTTTGCACGTTATATCGTTTTGAAATATCCAGTTTTGAATTATCCAGTTTTGTACCTATCTCGTTTTGTCTCGTTTTGAATTATCAAATTTTGAAATATCCAGTTTTGTACCATATATCGTTTTGTACCTTATCTCGTTATAAAATATCCAGTTTTGAATTATCCTGTTTCGTCAAATCCAGTTATAAAATATCCAGTTTCGACCGGTACCCATCTCTTTTGTATGCTATTTATTAATATTGTTAAACTTTTAAATATTTTGTTATATAAAATAATATTATTGTTAATTTTAATTTAATTAATTTTAATAAAATAAAATACTGGTCAATAGTAATCATACATAACATATGAACTAATCAGAAAATTAAATAATTTGACATGCGGAGCGGATGTATTGTGTTTAACTAAGCAAGCCGATGGAGCGGACTAAACGATGATGCGGACGAAACGAATCATTATGTTTGAAGATGCAGTTACATGCCACTCAAGTCATTTTAAAAACGAGACCCCTTATTAGCAAAAAGGGTGAACAATGCCTGGTTCAAACCTCACATTTATGTTTATTTTCGAAAGTTCACGTACAACATCATTGGAAGAAGGGTTATAATTTATTTGAACATACTTTCACAAGCAACTTTATCCATTTATGAAAGTATTCCTTTCTTATTTGAATTAACATAACACTAAAAATAATTAGCGTTAATTCCTGATCTCAACTTAACTCAACTCAAATTATGATAGCTCATAATTTTTGGCAGACGTTTTTAAAATAAATTGATTCGAGTATAAATTTTCGAATTTTTTGTAATTACATAAATTACACTTGCTAAAAAAACCACGATAAAACTAACAAGCTTTCTGGCAATGAATTTAAATGTTAGCATACGTTCTTTAATTTAACCTCGATTCTGGAGGACTTATTACGGTACTTATTCTTTGAATATTAGCTTAGATAATTTAATTGTATAATGCTGCCCATAAACGGTCCACCGTGGTTGCACAATAGTATTCAGACAGGTTGCAAACCAGTCTAAACACTATACCAACTTACAAAATAAAAATTGTAAAAAGTTGTGTGTTAGTTTTATTTGTAACATCAATATTTTATTCAACATCAATATTAGATTGATAAAACGATTAACGGAACTATTTAATTGTGAACATTAATATATCGTACGAAATATACTACAAAAATAAAATTAACCATAATACGTTTTTCACAATTACATTTTTCAAGCACTAACGGAACGAACTTTCATTTTAGTTTTTCAACTTTCCCATCCACAAGACAACATGACAACCAAGCTAAAACTCCGCCTACAAGCTTCCAACCATTAAAATGGTTGTACAACTGCATCACACACGATATACAACTTGACACGTCTGCAGATCAGTTGAACGACCACGGTGTCCAACCATGTATGGGAATTTTTTTTTACAGAATCTCTAAAAAGTTTTTTTAAGGTTTAATAGTTTTTCACTGGAATGTGCTTATAGGTTAAGCCACTTATAGTAAATCTTTAAATTACCAGGTCGATATTATTATCTGCTGTAAATCTATTATTACGGCAGCTTCGTCACAGTTTCAAATTTGATTTAACGTTAGGATTCATTGCTATAAAACTACTTTTGCCAAATGCCAATTAATATAATATTAATTTACAATCTAATGTCAATTGCCTTAGTAATTTAAAAAACTCACTTTTTTAAATTCATTCATATAGTGCTAATCAAATATATTTTAAGATATCAAATGACTGGTACCTACATCAACGTTCATGTAATAGCATGTGACATCATTTTCACATATTCACACAGATAAATATCCAGGACCGTATAAGACACATACCACTCTTGGTTTTTATTTATCAAAGAAACATTTTGGGTTATTTCTTTTATATCAAATGCGACTTTTTTAAACATTTCAATACTTAATCCATGCTTACAATATTATATTACAGTAATTTTAATGCAAATGAATTGTATTAGCAATGGTGTAATGTTGTAAATTATAAGAAACCTGAGGACTTGGTGAAAATAAACCCACTTAATATTTAAGTATTCTTTTTTCAATAAAAATACGAAAAGTTTATTACGTTTCTTTTTTTATCAGATACCGTTACTCCAATATTTATATATGGCAAACAAATATATATAAAATTTGAACTTAATAGATAAAACTTTAAGTATCTAAGTGAAAAGTCAAATGAAAAAATGAATTGACAAGATGGAAATATTTTTATGAAAAATCTGAAATTGTAATAAGCTAAAAAGAAATTTGGCCTTGAAAATATTTCATACTTTAAATATAAAGCAAAAACTGCGTAACTGGCAACGGTGTAATGTAGGGCGTTCAAAGGGAACTGTTAATAGTTGAGAAAGCTTCGATCCAGAATCGACAACAGTAAAACTAAAAATCAATATAGTCAGAAGTGTTCCGTTTAATTATATTAGATTAAAGATTCATCAAATTACTTTTGAACAATTCTACAACTGGCATAATTTAATATCTTCTTTGACCTTGAAAATATTTTGAACTTTTATTCACTTTTGTAATTGTATTGTGAAATATTTTCTCGCACACAAATATACATTTTTTGTTTTTTTTTTCGTACCTAAATTCAGTTTATTTCAGTGTGGTAACTAAATTTTTGAGGGTAAAAAAATTAAATAAATTTTTGATATTATTGAGATATTTTGATAATAGTGTTATAATGTGTTATAATATCATCAACATTATGTATAAATATATGAGATTTAGGCGAAGAAACATATAAAAATATTTTGATTATTTTAAAACGATAGATGTCAGTAGTGACATCTAGCACGTCACTGGGCTAACAAACCATGGTAGTACTATGTGTATTTATATTATGCTTGTAATTAATAAAAAAAAATTATAAAATATATTCATCAGATCCATTTTTCGAATCTATATAAATATTCATTAAAATTCACTAATCTCAAAATAAAACAAAATAACACAATTTATTTCGGATATGAAATACATTTTTGAATTTTTTTAGGTTATTTAGGGAAGACGTCAACTTTTATAAACTATAAAATTTAGCTATTTAAAAAAAATAGTTGTCTTCGTCATTCAAGTGGAGTTTAATACTATGTTTCTTTTTTTGTTTTTACTGCAGATTTTTGCATATAAAATATTCTATTATTTGAGTTTTATTATCATATATTCCATATGATCTGGACAAAATTTGAACCCGTTACTTCCCAATCTAATGATAAAAATACTCTGAATCTAAAAATGACTCTCAACTGCACTAAACAATCTACATTGTTACAAAATAGTTCTTGTTACATTTTCTACAAAGTAGTTCGAATTATACAATAAACCTTAATATATATATATATATATATATATATATATATATATATATATATATATATATATATATATATATATATATATATATATATATATATATATATATTAAAAATATTTTAATAACGTTCAATCCCATAATTATAATTATTTTTAATTAAATAATCTAAACTACTGCCCCCCAACAGACATCCATGACCAACAATTAGGAAAGCTTAGAACATCGTAAATGCATAGTATACAAATTATTTATACGACCATCTAATTAAGACAATTAAAACAAAGAGAAAAACTCTATGATATGTTTTAATTGGAAATGAAAAAAATAAGAAATCTTGAACTTAAACTTGCCGCTCTTTTCCGATAAATTAATTAGCATCTCGATATGCGTCTTTGATCTTAGATCTACTGAAATTGTTAACAAAGGGCAAATCTTAAATTATTCATTTGTCATACAGAATTTATTGTGCTATTTTAAGTGAATAGTTTAGGCCTTTCGATTAATCTATTGACATTTTAAATTAATGTTAATAGATTTTTTACGAAAATAACTAAACAAAAAGGTTCAAATTCATCAACGAAAGTTTTTTTTTAAATTTGTCTCAATTAAATGTAATATTTATGAAATGTCATGTGCAAATAAAACAAAACCAAACTAAAAAACGAAAACGCGAGATGATTTTGCAGATTTAAATTAGCGTTTTATGTATGTCGCGAGTTAATGAACTAATAAAACGAACCGAAAATACTATGCCGATATTTCGTGTAAGCAGAAAGTTTTTCAAAAATTTGTTAAATTAGACACGATAAATTAAATTCTTAAATATCACACCATATTAATTATGTTAATATAAACTAACAATGTATTTAAAAGTTCTATGCATTTTCAGTGTTCAAATGATGCGAATGTTTTGCCTTAAAATATAAATATTTTTAAAAAACTCAAATTTCAAAACTTGCAGTTTTTTGCAGTTCGGTGCCAGTTTAACAGATCTGAACGTTTGCTCTGTCTGAGTTTAACCACTGATGGGAGAAAAATTCGAGAAACTATGAAGTAATATCATTTGCAAGTTATTTAAACTTTAGAAGTAGACGCATATTAATTATTCTAGTTTAGATAATTATTATTATCATCTACCACATAGTTTCCATGAGTGGCAAGGGATCCAAGGAATCGAAAACTTGTCACTCCTTCAAATAAGTGGGCAACCATTACTCATTAATTGCAACTCTGTGTCTGCAGGAAAACATATATGTAGATATAGAATTTTTTTCTAATATTTTCATTCAGTCCAATAATACTTTTGTAAGTTAATGTAATAAGTTTTTTCCTCGTATAAAAAATAATAGACCAATTAGTTGTACGTTATAAACAATTTATTTTATTGACTTTTAATTTAAAAATTTAATAATTCGCACGTGTTTTCAGAATTAGACTCCCCACGCCACTAACAATCGTAAATTCATATCAAATATGAATTTTAAAATATCAGTAGGAGGAGCCCAACACTAAAGTCGATCAACGATTATATAACTACTCAACATACACCTTCCCTTGAACAAATAAATTCAATAAATGACTCGTAGATTATTCTTCAGTATTTTCTTGTGATATGTGAAATAGACAAAGCTTATGTATTGGATGCTTAATTTCGTTGTTGCGGGTTAACACTGTAACTATACTCTTGCTAATCCGTCGGAAACGAGGTGGAGCTCATTAACTTTGCCTAAACGCCATTGGATGACTGGTAAATTTTTGTCTTGGATGAGTACAATATCATTTTTCTGGATGCCTGTCTGGTTTGCCATTTATATCGTTGATGGAGGGATGTCAGATATTCGATATACTACCTTTTCAGGAAGTCCAATCAGGAAGTGAGATAGGTCTAGAATTGAGAATTCATTCTATCTATGCGAATAATTAGATGTTAATTTCCTCAAAAGTCAAGATCTTCTTTCCTATTTCTCTCTTGATGTGGTATTTGGTAGACTTTATCGCCGCTTCCCACAAGTTTTCAAAAAGCTCGATAGAATAAAATTCTATGTGTTTCTGGAAAAGTAACTTGATAAGTTATTAGAATCTTTTATAAGATGTTGAAGTTTTCCTGTAGTTTATGATCTGCACCAACAAAATTAACCATTGTCTCTATGCAATTCGTGACAGATGCCTCGCCGTGCCACTTGTAAGTGCAACCAAAAATGCATTGCTGGATAAATCTGCAACAAGCTGTAAGTGTATACGGCCTTTGTTCTTAAACAAATAAAAAGACAAATATAACCCTTATTAATTGTATGCCCTCATCCTTTAGCAAAATGAATTTGGAGAAGTGCGAAATCTACTCCAGTCTCCAGAAATAGGCTTACTAATTCCACTCGCGATCTTTGCCAGTTACCCATTAATTGCTCTTGACAGTGTGCCTTGAATTTCATTCACGTAATACAATTCCGTATTACTTCTTTAGGCTTAACTTTACCGTTGGGTATCCAGTACTCTTGGCGAGAGATGGATTAAACCAGTGTTGGACCGGTGAATTTATGATTTAGATGAATATCTCGAAGGATTAATGTTATTTCGAGTTAATAATTATCGTTGGTGCGCTTAGTGTATTACGACGTTAACCTATTTTGGAACTGTTCACCAACACGAATTAACCCTTTTTCATCAATTTAGCACAATAGTCTGTTATAAAACTGACTTGGGATCTGGAATCTAACAGTGCTCTGCAGGGTATTATTCTTCCTGAGTTGTCAATAGAATTTACTATTGCAGTTGGAAGAATTATGAAATGATACTTGAACTTTGAGGGTGAAGAGTTTGTACTTCGCCTGCTGACGTAGGCGTTGTATGTGGCAGGACTTCTAGATGTAATCTTCTTGTTGTGTTGTTATTGCATTTTTGGCAACGACGTCTTAATGTCGACACTTGAATATTCGATGATTACTTCCAAGACAGTTGACACATCTGTTACTTCTTTTGATGAACTCTTTACGTTGACCCTTCACACATTGCACATTGGAACTTCGAAAATGATTTAATAGCAGCGTTGCAATCGGTTACTACCTATGAATCTTCTAAAGCGATGTGACTTTTTACATCGGTTCTTGAACTGACTCGTTTGTATGTTGTAATCAACGACTATAGTGTATCTATCTATATACGTCGATCCTAGAATTTAAGAAATTCAGCAAACTCTGGATTAACGAAGTCTGCCGTGTGTTCGGCCCAAAAAGTCTTTGATTTTGCATCTAATTTCTGAATAAGGATGTAATTAAGCCAGGAATCCCTCGACTCTGCGACATCACCAAGCACTACAACAGATCCCGAATATAAAGGAAATTATCGATGAATTGGAGGAACTCATCATGATTATAAAATCTTCAAAGTCATCGAAGCAAGGTGCCATGAACATCGCAGTGTTCTACATATGCAAACCCCATATAAACTTATGATGATTATAACAATAATAATAAGAAAAGTGTAAAGTGCCTTTTATGGGACCTTCGTTCCATAATTCCTAATAAAGTGAAGTTCGTGGATATAAAGTGTTTCTTTAACACGCCGCGGTCCTAATTATGATTCACGCCGCTGACCACAATGCCGCGATCAATTGTGTGTAAAATCGTTCGTTCAACTGACTACTTACAACGATCGCCAATTGTAAAGAAATCACTCTGACAGGCCTTCTAAAAGATCTCAGTAAAGGTTCAACTATTTTATAATGCTTTTTTTAATGCGAATCAAAACTGATTTTTCAATCGTATTTCAACTTCTAACGGATAATCCACAGAATTATTACAATACGCCTCCGCCCTGCGTCGACACAATTAATAATCAGACACATTTTAGATCTTTTCATTGTTCTTTCTACATAATATGCTATTGTAAATTTTCATCTATTAATCTTATTAGTGAATGGCTGGCTATTAAGTACAAAATTATAAAAATGAGATTCTACATTCACAACTTAAGACGACTAAGATTAATTTCGACCGGTTTCCAAGTTACAAACAAAATTCATATATTCTAGTGGTTATGATCTAATCTGCAACACAATTTTGCTTTTTAAACCAAGGATGTTATAAATAAGTTGACTGGCATATGTTTAAAATTCATCGTGCATACGAAATGAATACATAATTTGATCTACCTTTTTGATGTAATTATTGATTTTCCATCGAAAGCGATGATTTGTATAAGGCGACAGGTATACACTATATAATATGATTACATTATTTTATACAGACGTACACATTTTATTGTAGAAATGAATTTATGATCATTTTTTTATAAAACATGCTCGTACATATACATAAATATTTAGTTATGACTGGGGGAACTCAACTATGACGGCCATATAGATTATAAACTGTTTGTGTACTAATTAGAGATAAATCTCTAAATATTTCATATAATTCGCTGTTATGGTTCAATTCAAATTTTTTGCTTGGGGTCTATAGATTAGGCATAATTGTAGTTTTATGGTTATAACGCGGTTCTTGATGTTTTAATATAGATACAGTTGAAATAAAGTGCAAGTTTAACTTTAACCAATGAAATGAAGGTAAATTATTACATGATCTGATTTTATTTTAATTCGTGCCATTTACACGTTTATGTTTAAACATAATACATAATATGTTTGTTAAACTATATACAACTGAAAAATAACAAAACGTGATTGCCCGCATTTCAAACTGATAAGCAAAATTATTTTCTATTTACAAACTATTGTTGTCGTAGTTAGCCCCTGTGGTTGGGGGCACACGCATGCCTCGACTAACTGGTTGACTCTGCATCCGTAGAAATATCAACTGTTACCAATGTTAAATGGGATACTACCAAAACCTTAACAGTCACGATTGTCTTATCTCAGCCGTGCAGGAGTATCCGTTGGAATTCGTTATCCTTAAAAACTCGGTGGCTTAAACAAAAAGACTATAATATGTCATAAATTTAAAATAGTTACTTTGCAAATGTCGACCAGCTTAAAGTGTGAGTGTAGGATCATGACTATGATTATAACAGAATTGAAACAAAGAGTCATAAACTTATAATCGCCTCTGCCAACAAGAAGAAAATTCTTGATTTCATTAAAAAGTACAAGAGCAGCAAGTATGCTGCCTGTCCCGTTCCGGGATTTAATCGTAAATGAATGGCATTTGGTATAGGTGGAAAGAATACTATTGGTGACTTTGGTTCTAGCGGTGGAGAACGACTGATCTTCTTTGGGTTGTTCAGAAATGAAGAAAAAACTCGAGAACAAAACCGATGGGAATGGATGCCTATTACAGCATATGCAAACAATGGCCTGTAAATGCCAATTATTATAATTATTATTATAATTATTGTTGTAACATTACACTTGGTAATCTCAATTGTAAATGTAATATTTAGCCGTAATCTTTAAATTTTGAGTGTGTATTTAAAAAATTAGACTGTGATTAGATGAATTACTTACGCTTAGCTAAACACGTCAATACGGTCTTATTACATAGGCGAATAAACTATTTTCAGTTTATATTAAGTGGGGTCACGACAATAGTATCGTCTTAAAAATGTAATTACATAATTTATGATAATAGCATATAATAGTTTACTTATGCCTTAAATTAGAAAACGACCTTGACAACTAGTATGAGATGTTTTATTGACACACATTATTTTCGGTTTAACAATAGATCTTTTGTGTTTTATGCTAAACCATAAGAATTCCAAGAGTGTTAAGTTTGTTCGATTATGTAAATTATAAACGGATGGTCGAATATCTCTAAATGAATTTAAATTTACATATATATATACTAATTACACTAAACAGCCCATAACATACATTTCTGTTACGCTTGCAATACCGGATGTACATACTATATATAGAAAAGTATACCATATTTTGGTAAAACATATTTATGTACAAAATTAAATATGAATATTAATTACTTTAGTAGACTTAAATATGCTACCGCTCTGTTGTACGCTCATTACTAAAGGGTTTGCACTTTAAAGTAACGGTTTTGACTTTAAAAAAATTTAAACTATGAAAATTCTCATCGTGATCGTACTGTCAAGAATTATTATTAGTCAATTTTATTATGGTCAAATCGTGGTACAAGCGGACTTTATTTGGTTCATATTATATAGTAATTTTTTATTCGGCCAAAGTTGATTCTCGAACAAGCCTGTTTTTTTTTTATTTCATCGCGAGTGGCTGCCAATTAATAACGGCTTTCTTCAGATTTATGGTTTCTTTAATCGTTCAGCTATAGCAATTGACAAATCCCTTTATGGGGACACATACAACAGTCTATAGCATGGTTTACCACTTCTTCATTCATCCACATTGTTTCCCATTGCCACACTCATAAAATAATTTTAATACTTTACGTTATTAGGACATATAATAGACACATGTCGATATTCCAGGCATGACTTGAATCATTCGGCTGTGGAACTATATTTTCCCGTATGGTACGGAACTACCGGAAATTTTGCTTCCTTCAAAAGTAACTTTTTCGACTAAAAAGTTTAACTTCAAACATGGTTTTCCTGCAAATAACATAACAAGTTTTACTTTGATGTAAGTATAACTCGACGGAGACATTTTTGGGTTTCCCGTTTGGAACCAACTTTATTCTTTAGTTTGGAAATTTTTCTCAATTTTAAAAATTAAAAATTCCACTGGGGCTCTGAGTCATAAAATTTACCAGTACTCATATTGGATTTATTTTTGCGGTACCACCATAAGTTTTTTATATTTAGTGTCAAAAAGTATACACACTCATGTACGCCGTTTCTGGCACTCGGTTGCTGATTGGGGAGCTATTTCTTTTTGAATTCATAGTTCAACCAGCGAATCACTCGCTATAAGCGAAAACGCTTCTGATTTTAAATTACACAACTTACGAATATCGTGAAATTAAACCGAAATATTTCTATAATCTGCGAAATTTTGTACTTTAATAAAGTGCGTTGTACTTTATCCGATACTTAAATATATTTTCAATGGTGTAACTATAACTGCTATTTTGGCCTTTATCAGGCATCGTTCATTGATAGAAGTAATAAACCTACAGTGCGTACTATTACATGTCTTAACTGCGATTACTATTACATTAAATTGACAGTAAAGTTACCAACAACAGTCTAATTTTAGTACAAAATGCCAGCCCACCTATACTTTAGTCCAACAAAACTAAAACATTGACAAAAAGATGTTGCACGAGGTACAACTGTATTTTATATAGTATAAATATTCGTGCAAAAAATTATTACGAAAATTATCTTTTTGAATTATTGAGGATTTAAAATTAATTATATGACTTTCAATTTGAAGCCAAAAATATTATAATTAGTATATTGTATGGGTGTTAAACCAATCATTATATACAAGGTGAAACATTTAAATTGATACCAGCAAACAACTCGAAAACCGATGCCTGTATAGAACTGTGGTCTGAAAAGCATTGATTGGTTCCATTTGTAACTGGTGGCACTTCATGACCCTATGCCAAATAAAATTCATTCAATCGAAAAATTTATACTAATTCGGTAATTTTTAAAAATTTGTATTTTCGTTTATTATAAAACAATTAAATTATATTTGTTTTTGTAATAATGCAAACTTCACGTGTAAAAGGAGACTTTTAAAGTTTTTTTAAACACATACAAAAAAATGTCAAGCAACAACAAGTACGATGAGTGCAGTGTATATTGGTTGATATTTTTCTTTATATTTTTCTTTAATCTATAGATTCACACCAATTCTAATCTTGCGGCTAAAGCAAGGTCCATTGTCTGTTGATAGCCACATCCCACGCCATCCTGCTGAGCTAGTGAGAGCATATAGCCTCGGCCAACATCACGGTTGACATTCTCTTAAATGCCTTGCAATGTTTGTCATGTCAAGTGACGTTGCAAGTGTGGACACATCCAAGTTATTTCACATTGATTGGTGGACATTTTCTAAGTACATAATTTTAATGTAATTTTTGTGAATGGAAAATTGTGCTTTTTACTAACACTTTTTTTTCTAACGGTAGCAAGAACTAAAGTTAACTAAAATTTCAACGAATAATCGTTTTCCAACTATAGCAAAGTTAATCGTCATAATAACAGGCTATAGACGAATTTATCTTTACTTTATTAGTGTAGTAATTCATGGCCAGAAACATGTAAGTTTTCTAAAAAATAATTTGCCAGAGTTACCGATCAATCAATCAATCGTTTTTGTAAATAAAGAATTTTGTGCAACGTTGCACACTGAGCTAGGAGAGACGAAGTATATTTTTTGTTTGAGCTATGCAAACTAACGTAGCTCGTTGTGCTTTGTAATAAAAAATATGACCGGCCATTAGAAAAAAATAAATTATGTTAGCTTAAAATTATCTAAAGTGATCCAATAAATCTTAACAATTTGAACATTTGCTTACATAATTAAGCTGTCAGAATTAAACAGACCCCAATTTATTATAATAGTAGCTTTAACTGTTAAAAGAATTAATAGGTAAACTAAAATACATTATTGACAATTCAAAACTTTTAAACTTTTTGCTGGATGTCATAAAAACGTGGTTTTAGATAACATGATTTCGATGGAAGTTGTTAAAATACTAAGCATGATAAGACACCGTATTAAATACTAAAGATCCTCATTTACAAATAATAAAGTGGCATTGATTTAACCTTGAAAAGACTCCGAAGATAGGGCAGTATATTTGTACATTTATTTATGTTTCTGAATATGAAAAGAACAGTATTTTTAAGAAAAAAAGATGCTGCTATTTTAAGTATAATAAGATGCTGCTAAAAAAATATAAAATTCTATTTGAAAAAACCAAAGTGACCTTGAAATTACCTTTAAAAGTTTTCTCACTAATATCTCTTACTAATCTATTAAACCATTATATTTTACCTTTGGCATCCAAAACTGCTTTGATTAATCACTTTTCTTTAGAATACTCGTTACTGATATTCGAGTTATTTGCTTGCTTGTCTCGATGTAAATGATTTACCCTGTGTATTATACAGTTATATGATATAATATAATATTATGAGTTATACAGTGTATTCTATACATTTAAGTCCGTGTTACGATTTTTAAAAATCTGTGCCAATGACCTAAACTAAATGCCACTTAACTTGAACGATTTAATGACGTAAAGTGGTTATAAAATTTTCCGTTTGATTACGCATTGTCACTCGGATTTACCAAATAGCTTAGTGAAAATGGAATAAGCAAAGTATAAATGAATCAGCTTTTTATTTTGGATGCTTCACCCTGTTTATTAAAAAATATATATACATATTATATTCCAGCTTATATTAACTGAATTAAATAGTTTAACTAGCCATAACACCTACTGACGAACGAATTTAATAAATTTATAATTTTGTGTATGAAAGCAAAAATAGAACTGTGTATCGTCCTACAGTTGTGATTAAAAAAATTAATAACATCATATCAATGAAAAAATCTCCTTTATAACAAAAATCTAATTTCGATGACCTATAGAAGTTAAATTGGTAATTCATCTCGACTAACCTCTTCACAATATACAATGGTAGTTTTTTTTACCCAAGCTTTAATTTCTATAAACCAAACCATCGAACTTTTCAAGACAATATTATTAATAGACATTGATGTTTTTTTTATATAAGATTTTATAAACTTTATAAACTTAAAAGTCTTAAACAAATAGAATATCGCATATTTAAATTATATGTTTGCAATAATTTATCATTGGTCAAAATAATGACATAGCCAATTAAATAGTGTGTATAAAAAAAACTAGTTTTAATTTTGTTTATAAAAATACTTTGTCCATGACTCAATATCAAAATTAAGAAGTCATTTAACTACCTTGTGTTGGCCAAACATTTATTCAATATACATATTATATCTAACTGCAATTATTTAATGTGCATATATTACATCATAAAACTGTCAAACTTAAGTTTTATTTTAGTTACCCATCCATATGGCAAAATATAGTGCGTAACCTCATTTTGATGTTATCTTATCAACGCCAAATTCTATGCATTGCACGTTGTATGTAAATATTATATGATTTATTATATGTATTATCATTGATTTGAATCATAGGCGCTTGTGGCGTTTAGTTTCCAAAATAATAATATTTATAGTCGTACTTTTTTTGTTTACTCGTATAGTTCCATCTAAATAGGTCATTGACCGAAAAATAAAAATAAAGAAAATTATCGCGAAATTTTGATCATATTGTCATACTTGTAATCAAAATAACATATAAAATATATATATATATATATATATATATATATATATATATATATATATATATATATATATATATATATATATATATATATATATATATATATATATATATATATATATATATATATATATATATATATATATATATATATATATATATATATATATATATATATATATATATATATATATATATATATATATATATATATATATATATATATATATATTAGTAGATAAACTACGATAATTTAATATCAATGTACATAATCATATGTAAATAAACATAATGTTGATTATGGCTCCGAGAAATAAATTTTCATAGACAATAATGTCCAGCAATAAACTCCGAGGTATGCCAGAATTGACCATTGAAAGAATACTGACTAACTGCCATAAAAAAAAAACTCCCTGGGAACAATTTCACTGGTGTGGAAATAAAGAAGAATTCAATTTCAAATATTTTACAAGTATTTTGAAACGGCAGGAAACACGTGCTTTATAACATTTAGATTCACATTATTCAAACCAGAATATTTCGATTTAACTTTACATAGAACTAAATTATCGAGAAAGACTTTTGTAAACTCAAAATAATATGAGAGCAACATGACACAGCTCTACTATTACTCTCAACTATAGATCAAATAAAAACTTCAATATAAATGTCATGGGATTTAGAAAGCTTAATTAGTAATAATGTAGCATCTATCGAGGGCCAAATTATAATCTCTCTATATTCTAGGTGATACCGACTTTTAAAGTATAAAAGTTTCATAAACGATATTTACTATAATCCTATAAGTCAAAGCAAAAATAAGATACTTTTTATAGTTTAATTATTGCAGTAAACTAACACATATACTACTTTAGTTTTTTAGCCACCAGAAAATATATATTTGTACTCTTTTGGTTGTTTACTAAAGTTTTTTTTAAAAATCAATCAAAGATAGTAAGCACCGGTAGCGATTGAACAACAAAATGATGGTAAAGTAGGATAATTTAAAACTATTTAAAAGATTCAAATAATCTTAAATGAATGTACAATTTTGGTGGATATCGAAATTATTAGCTAGACCTTTTCGAGTCTTCTTATTATCTCTTCATGGTCGAATAATTAGGAGTTTTCTACGTATATACGGTTTTGAAGTCTATCTTTGTGAAACCAAATTCATACAATCGGATAAACTCTAAGATTCCGATTTATTAGCCAATCAAATAATTAAAATTCTTAAAAAGATACGCCCACAAAAACAAATTGAGTTGAAATAATTTTATTTTTTAACAAAATATCTGATATTAAAAAATCTCGGATTTTCTCCAACAGTTTAGAGTTTAAGGTTTACCTCACTGATTGATTTGATTGATGAGCCTATGAGACCAAGCGCTTGTCAAGAGTTCCGGTTAACACCGGTCCTATTCCCATAGCCTTTTTACATTTAATAAACGGTAGGATAGGAAGGATTTTTATATATTTAAATTTCTATAAATATATTTCCACGCTTGATAGAAATGACCCAGTTTTTGTGGAGTAAGGAAAGTAAATCTACGTCAGTAATGACAGAGTTGGTCCGGTTTCCCGGTAGCCAATATTCAAACTATTGTTAGCAAAAGACAATAACAATTTTATTACTACTCTGCATTCTGTTTTCTGTTATCTGTCATCTCTAATCAGCAAATCCAGTGAGCTACCGTTTAACTGTAATCTGCAAAAAATTCACTAAAAACGAAATCTATTAATAGGCTAATTTCTACAAGCCGTATTCTGTAATAAATTGGATTAGTTTTTGTCTGAAATTTACAGTTAATCTATTTATTACATCATCAAAAATATAAAATTATAATATAAATTAGATTTTAAAAATATTGATTAAACATTACACATCAATTGGATTAACTGTTTTATGACAAATTCGTCCGTAGCTACCGATTTGCCTCACTGGTAGCAAAATTTGCATAGAAATGCCCTTGTATTAGTTCGCTATTACCTGCCTAAATAATTCAAAGCTCTTCATATTTCTGGCTAGCACAAACTGTCCATCGTTTTTATGGGCTTATTTTTTTTTATCCCCATACTACTGTAGGGGGCATTACAGTGAGTTTTGATTGTTTATTTTCTTGAACCGATAGTTAATTTCCAGACTTTTAAATTGGCACCATTAACGCAAATTTTTGAAATGTCGGAAAATTGACCTTCTGATAAACAAGTATTAATGAATGTGTTCATTATTGGTACTAACTGATCTTTTAAGCGCAAAAACACTTTTGAAGAAATGCCATCAAGAACTACAGCGGATATCGACTCATCTATTCTAAATTAATAGAGTTATCTTTAAATTATCTGTATTAAAATTAATTTTACTAAAAGTTCTTCATGGGTTTCTATAGGGTTCCCAATCGTTAATCGATCGATTTAGATAACTTACCTGAAACACGTAGTTGTAGTCCAATGTCCTAATTAGATAATCGATGGCGCTATCAAAAGCTGTCATTGCCCGTATAAATATATAGTTATAGTATTTTTAAAAAATCAGGTATACTACTTGAAAACAGTTTACTATATTATTTACTAGTGTATATAGTGACTTTACTATGAAAGTATAAACGATAATAAATCTTTTTATTATGATTTGAACTAAGTTGGTCTGAATTGCAGTCTATATAGAAAAACATTTTTTCTTGCAACAAATCAAAACATCTTCCTTCACTGTATTTACATACATATTTCCTGTATGTAATCAAATAACTAAACATTGAATGAAAACTGAAATTCAAGAATTTCGATATGACAAATAGTAAGTATTGAATTATATACAACTGCAAAATAAATGTTTTGCATGCTCATTAAAAATGTTAAAGCATGTATACGTTATCAGCTGGTCTACTCGTGTTATTTTCAAAATAAATTTATTAAAGGAAGGTCGTCATAGTTTGTTGATAGTGTTGTAAACCAACTATAGTAACAAATATTTATCAAATTTATCGTTCTGTAAGCCAACAAGTCTGACGAAATACAACGCTTTATTGCACTTATCGTATACTTACATATGTAAACAAACATAGTTAGATGCATGTTACTGAAGCCAAACAATTTTATGTTATTTACATTCGACTGTATATATTTCATATCCACGTGCAATTTAATCTCCGATTTATATTATAGTTGAAAACCACTCAAATGCTTATACTCATTGTAATATTATACCTTTAGGTTATTGATCTTATGGCCATATATAGTAAAGTATAATAAAGAGAAGGTAATATGTCAATAAATTCGTATAGTGTTTCGCTACATTTTCAACGTATTAGGCTAAAGTGTTTTTAATTATATGGATGTTTTCTCAATATGCAAATTTAGTTAGCATATCGTTTTTTTATGTTTCAACGAAACTTTGTGCAAATAGTATATGTTTCAATAATTTACAATTTTTGTTTATCATCGTGACAATTACCGTAGATAAACGATAATTCTACCTAGTTCTACAACACCGGATGTACTGTAATTTTTATTTGTATTTCGTCTCTCGTGACTTTATAAGTATATATTCAAACGTGATCAATTTGTTTATCTTCGATTTTTGCCTATTGATGGCGTAGTATCATTTATACGTACGTAATTATTTTTAACACATTAATAGTATGGATATGTATATAAATTCAAGTTTCGATAAGCACGGTAGAAAGTTCAAAAAATTGATTGATTAATTAATTGCAGGCGGTATACAACCATAAGCACTAACCAGAATCTGCCGGTTAACGCACATTACACTAGCTTTACTTATAACGAAACTAAAGGATGCTATCATGTTGCGATAGAATCGAGCCGGTTGCAGACACCTAAAATCCTTAATCAGTTTCAACTCGAACTCGACAATTTAATTCAAATTATTAATTCACTACATCAGAAGCTAAAAATAAAGTTAACATAACACTATTATATTTATTATAAAACATATACGTTTTAACTGGGTACCGGTCGAAACTGGATATTTTACAACTGGATTTGACAAAACCGGATAATTCAAAACTGGATATTTTAAAACGAGATAAGGTACAAAACGAGATATGGTACAAAACTGGATATTTCAAAACAGGATATTTCGATATGTGATTTTAACTTAAAATGATTTTTAAGGAAGTTCTGGAATATGGCCAATTAGGAAGGAACCCGGCGAGTTCTTAACCGATTATAATGAAATTCGATACGTAAGATGAAAATGGAATTTTAAAATGATTTTTTGGAAAAGTTCTGGAATATGGCCAATTAGGGAGGAACTCGGTGAGTTCTTTCAAACTGATTTTTAATTTTTTCAAGTCAATGATTATTTTAATAAGATGAGAAAAGCAGCAATTAAAAAAAACTATTAAGTGAAGAAAAATTCTATCTCCCTGCATAAAATTATTCAAGTAGGAAACCTTACTGGCCATATTCCAGAGGTTTTCCTAAAAAAGGTTTTAAAATCAAATTTAATTATACAATTAAAAAAAAAACTTTAAATGATGGAAAATTCTATTTCTCTCCTTAGAAATATTCAAGTATGTAACCTTACTGGCCTTATTCCAGAACTTTCCCAACAAATCATTTTTAAATCCCATTTTCATCCTACGTATCGAATTCCATCATAATCGGTTAAGAACTCGCCGAGTTCCTTCCTAACTGGCCATATTCCAGAACTTTCCCAAAAAATCATTTTTAAAACCCATTTTCATCCTACATATCGAATTGCATCGTAATCGGTTAAGAACTCGCCGAATTCCTTCCTAACTGGCCATATTCCAGAACTTTTCCAAAAAATCATTTTAAAATCCCATTTTCATCCTACATATCGAATTTCATCAAAATCGGCTAAGAACTCGCCAAGTTCCTCCCTAATTGACCATATTCCAGAACTTTCCTAAAAAATCATTTTAAGTTTAAATCGCATGTCGAAATATCCTGTTTTGAAATATCCAATGTTGTACCATATTTTGTACCTTATATCGTTTTGAATTATCCAATTTTGAAATATCCAGTTTTGTACCATATCTCGTTTTGTACCTTATCTCGTATTGAAATATCCAATTTTGAAATATCCAGTTTTGTACCTTATCTCGTTTTGTCAAATTCTATTTTGAAATATCTAGTTTTAAAATGTCCAGTTCTGAGCGGTTTCCGTTTTAACTATATATAACCTGCTCCAGTTTCAAGAAGATTAATTCAAACTGAAGATGAGAATCTAAGATAAAGTGCAAGCTGCCTCAAAATTTCACAAATTTAAGCTTCTTTTTTAAGCGCAAATTAAATTCCAAAATATGATCTATTAGCTTGCTAAAACTATTGGGACCGTGCATTAATGTTGACGGATGTTTATATTAAATTACTGCTTTATTTGAAAAAAAGTAGTTCCGAGTTTAGCAATTGAGAATTTTCTCGAATCCATTTTTGAGTTAATGTCGCTTTGTGAGCGAAAGCAATGAAAGTCCAATTTTGTTTAGATAATATGTAGCTACTTACAAGACCGGGAAAAACTACTTACACATTTAACTTGTTGCCTTCTGACAATAGTTCGAGTTTCCCAATTCAAATATTCATATTCTTATCGGGAAAAAAAATTTCGTAAATTTTTCTTTCGAACCGCTGTAGTAAAACTTTGTGTTTTTTAAGTCCAATAATTCCGATAATTCAGTTAATTCACCATAAGCGAACGCGCTTTATAATGCGGTATAGTAGTGAAATTCGATTGATTTAAAACAGCTAAGATCCAGTGTATTACTGCCATAAAATATCACTTTAACAAAGTTATCAATTTATATTTAAAAAATGGTAAAAAATTATATTTAAATTGATAAATAAAATATAAAAATATTAGGGTGGACAATTATTTGATTGATTAATTGAACTGTAGAACCAAGCTCTAGGCTTATCTCCCGGATAACGTAGGGCCTTTTTCTACAGCAATTTTGCATAAAGCAATAGATAAGGAAGGGAATGATATTATTTAAATAAACTATATACGAATTCGAGCGCCGGATCACGCACATATACTCAATTACACGAATATTCATGCATATCATGCATACTCAATGTATGTATAGGGATAGGACGATCTGGTTAACCACAGCTTGTCAATCGAACGGCTCAAGACCACACAATACTAAATTTCTGCTTAAGTAAGTGCCACTTTCTAACAGTATTTCCTAAAATTTCAATTATTATGCACGAAAATTAAATGAAATAACCGTTAAACTGACAAAATACGTCATTGTAATTACAAGAAAATCTAATTGATATATGTACATTACAATTCATACAAAACTCTAAAATTTATATAAAAATATAGATTCAAAAAAAATGTAATACCGAAACCAAATTAAATAAAATGAGAATAAGGTTAGATTCAGCTAAATGTCCTCCTTATTCGCCAGACAAATGTGTCGTAAATAAAATTATGAAATGGATACAAACGCATGTCGTTATGAATAATGTAAAGGATGTACATTAAGTTGTTTTAAGTTCATTCTATTGAGCACGGTGTCGCATTTTTTTTTTCGCAAGTTTTTTTTTATTGTTCTGAACATTTTATAGGTCAACACCAATTTTTGGTAGCGGATCTTCTCTTATGTTGTGGTCCAGGCTTGTCTTTATCAGCTAAGAGTACCTTTTTCATATACTCATACGTTAGAAGTAAATAGGGCGAGGTTTGAAGCCATATTATTTCTACCGAACAAATTCGAATAATAGATAGCCACGTCTATTCAACACATCAGTCAGATAAATATGAACTGTCAAAATGCATATTTACTAAAAAATATCCAAAAAAGTAGTAGACCTCTCAGGCAACACTCTATATTTAGTAAACCAAACTGCGAAAATTTAAATTGCATGTGAACAGAGGAACGAGTGAGTTATGGAAAGTAAAGTTATAATCAATGCTTTTTAAAGAGGCCTTGTTTATCTAATCTTTAAGACGGATAGCAAATATAAAAAATGTGTGACGTCCTTGCAGTCGTCTGGTTAGTTAAAAAATTTAATCTTTCGATCGTCTATATCAAACGGAACTAATTTTTTATATTATTTAAGTGATGCCGCATCACTTATAAACCAACAACAGTCATGTTGTCGTTTGATAATATTCGTTATCAATGTTGAACGTAATATAATTTTTGTTGACTGATGAGTAAGATAATAATTACAGTAATTTAAATTTTAATTACACTTAACCGGACCCAAGCCAACTCAAAATTTGATGAATTACTCAGTCAATGTTGAGGATACTTTCGTCATACGATAAGCAGAAATGATAACAAAAATTAAAACGGTCAATATGTATTTGTGTATTTGATTTTAGAATTAGATTCTAATTTCAATGATTATATTGGATTGGAAATATAAAATTAGATCAAATCAATTAGCATAGCATCATAAAAAATATATTAATATTGACAATTATTAATTGCTAAAATTTGTTCGGTATTTGACCGTCAAAGTTGATTAAGTAAAATACTAGAAATAATCTCTATATTAGCATTTGGTAAATCAAGCTTATATACACGATGACACACAGCGTACAGATTAATCAATTTATCCATGTTTAACAGCACCGCTTGGACGAACTATAAAAAACGAGCTCTATTCTATATCTCTACTAGTAAAAATTAAACTATCATTTCTAGTTTTTGGTGTTTTATTTTTCTTTAATTTAAAAGTTGTAATATTTATAAATTTTGAAGGTGGTGGGAAGGTTAATAAATATATTCTAGCATATATCACTGTCAAGGTCGATCATTTTTTAATTGGACTACAATTGTATGATTGTATGTAGCATTTATTTTAAATCTTTACAAAAAATCTTTGTGTGACTTTTTATTTAATTCTAACTATACAACTATTTGCAGCTGATATTATGGTTAAAGTTTTACCACTTATAGGTAGCTTTATAAACCTTCGTTCATTAAGTTTTACTGTAAAATTAGGACCTTACAGTTGTTTGAACATAGTTCCGTGAGTAAAGCGAGTAAAGTAAAATATCTCTGCAAAATGGAAATAATTTCTGGACAAGTTTGTAAACTTACAGTAGTTTTCATGTTTTCATAGTGATAATCATTTCCTTCCGATTGGTCAGTTTAAAACTGACCAGTGTTCTGCAGTTTCTATCTCTTCTAAACAGAGTCAGCACTCCGTCTCTGTGGATAGGTTCATTTTGTTCAAATGATGTGTCAGGTTGCAGTGACCTGAAAGCAAACTCACTAGCTTCATAATATTTTCTTTACTTGAATTGACCGCCAAGTCCTTGTGAGGAAATGGTCTGATCAAAGATTTGGCCTGTTCAACACCTTGTAAAACTTAAGTTTGCCGATATTTGCAAGGTATGTTCCTACTCCTAATCTGTTCTATAGTTTGAATAAACTTACTCAAACATTGAAATCTACTGCTATACCTGTAATAAAGTATAATAACGTTTTTAAATGTTTCTATTATCGACCTGAAATCTCAAAGCTCATTTTACTTTTCGCAACTAACTTTAAACACGCTACTTTACTTACCGCTACTTTATGACTAGGTTGTTGATTGAACATTTCAATTTTGTATCAAATTTTTATCATATTGCAAGATTGGCAGTTTTACTAATCTTCGATTTTTACACTCATGTTCTCTATTCTAGACCGCAGTCCTCCGGTAATATTTTACCAACCATTTTACCAACCATCTCAAGCAACGCCTATTATTTTACAGACTTATTATTTAAGAACAAGTTTGTTTTGTAGTAATTCGTTTCCTTCTTTCAGTAAAGTTTCTACTAGATTATACTTTTTAATTCATTATGTTCCGCTCGATAAACGTTTTGAAATTAGAAGAATAAAAAAATTGTGCAACTGAAGGAGTCAATTGCTAGTGAAAACTTTTAAAAAGAATTTCATCTTACCAGCCTTACAGTTAAAAATTACAATCCACAAAATGTTTTAAGATATATTTTTTGACCGCTGTTAAATTTGTAACTCGACCTGTGTCGAGTAAATTTAAATTTTACCGAGCAATTACCGCAGTGATTAAAGCTGTGGAGCTTGGGTCGGGAGGTATCGCGTTCAAGATGAATATTTAAAGTGAACCTATATTCGTGCGTCCTCAATTTGGCTAGTAATGGCGTAAAGTAGGATGTTAAGTTAACCGCGAAAGAGTTGGGAGAGCTTCGGCCCCAGAACAGATGGCATGGAATAAAAACTAAAAAACAATTTAAATTTTTTTTAAATATTAATATGGCAATTTCTAAATTGAAATCCTTTTTTTTAATATTTTTTTTTTATTTATTATTTAAGTTATTTTATTTGGCCGGAGCATTACTGCTCGTATCACCATCTGCGCATTGCATAGCTCCATGTTACCCTGTACCACGATAGCATGGAAGATGGATCGGCCCATGAGTTATGCACACCAATATTTAAATATTTTGTGTGCATTTTACATCAGCCAACTATACTCTGGGGAATTCTGGCTTGTACCTCGGATTCGATTTCAATGCTTAAATATTGGTTTTAATTTACAACACTTAAAGCTTTGTTTAAAACTTTTAACTTTTATGCACTACATCACTCGTTCTCACATAAACTGCCTACAATCGATTCACTAATCGTAAAGCCCTTTGGCCTCAAATAACAGATGGTATAGAAAAACATACATATTGACGTTATCCATATATGACATGCCCACTTTCGTTCAAATTATCTTTCCATTTGCCTGTATGCCTATTATTATTATTAGTGTGTGTTTACTAACAACTGAAATTCAACTGAATTTCGTGAATTTGAACTTTTAGAGCACCTTTGTGATTATAAATTAATGACACATTTAATGTTTGAAATTTTATATAGTGATTATAAAGTTAAATTTATTTGAAACATACATGTTAAATTTAGAATGTGACTAAGTGAAATGTATTTATTGTTTACATATAGGATATCGATGAGTATTGAGTACCATAAGTATACTCAATACACACTATAAAATATGTTTTGAAACCATTTATGTTATTTATTTTATTATAGAATTATCCAAAAACTATATTACTTATAGCAACTATTTTTGTTTGTACTATTTAAATTACTAGACCTAAAAAATACTATATATTTAACGTCCGCTAGAAATATGTTAAGCATATCGTCGTATTTAACTGAGTGCACAACTGAGTGCTTGAAGTGCGCGTGTTTAACAATCAGTATTATCGCTCAACTATACCCCACGATGATCATCATTTTATTTACTTCATATTTAATTCTGTTTTTAAGATGTTGTTTGCAAGATGTATTTTTGATATTTTATCTGTTTGCTTTTTCTTTTTTTAAATCGCATTTTATCAAAAATTAAATAAAAATCGTAAAATTGATCCTAAATTAGAAATCAGAAGAATAACGAAAGTTGTAACACTCATTTTGCAATTTATAGAAAGCTACACAGGTGCATCTGTGGAGGAACCCGTAACTTTGATCGGAGCTTACAGTTTTTTTGGAGTTTTTTTTATCGTAATATACCGTAATATATCCATTCTCTATGTGCCAGAATCCCCAACCAAATATCCTTTTATATTTAGAAATTTTTTAAAATCTTCCTTTATATGGGTCGGGATTTTATTCTCCGTACACTCAATTGCATTAATGAGTTTTCTTCCAGTAATAGCGCCTTCCGCAGTCCATTCTTGAAGCGGACTCCTTTTGTTTTTTTAAGCCAAATAGAATTGTATATCCAGGGTTGGTAATATTTCGATTCGCTTTCCCCATTATTCTTTATTCTTTAATTGGTGTCAGTTAGTGTGACAACTGCGAGCAGCCGGCGTTTTGCTTCGACTCGTATAGCTCGAGAAATGACATGAAATCATTTAAGTGAACTGATATGGTTGCGCTAAAATTATGTCTCATTGTTCGTGTTATAAATTAATAAGTGTTTTATAATTTGATTTGTGTACTCCCGCTCGTATGAGAAACTCAATATATACTTCTACACTGAAGAAATAGTTCCGAAAACCATAAAATATTTCGGACATTGAAAAGACACGTAAAATAACATATTAAGTACTAAAAAATACTGTGAATCAAAATAACCATTCCAGCTGAACCAAATTGATTTTCAATTATAATTACAAAAACAAAAAATCTATAGAAATAATAAAACGATTCATATCAGTTTTAGTACAAAATGTACATTAGCATTTCACTTGATACGAATATATTTTGCTAGTAAGCCTCCTGACTGAGATATAATTCAGTTAATATTTAAAAAAAAAAATTGTATTTGAAATGTTTAGAAATATGAAAGCAACTAATGTGAGTTTTAGTACAGGTATCAACTAACATTGTTAAAAATAGCAATTGGAACATATTTGTTTTGAATTGTAAAAATTTATAGTTATGTGTGTATTAAGTTATGTTTTGTTAAGTTTAAGTTTTAATAAAAGCAGATTCATTTAAAATATGTAGAAATACCAAAACAAATCATATGAGTTTTAGTTTAGTTTAAGATGATAAAATTATCACTGACTGTGATTAGTTAGTGCTATCGGTTATTTTAATGGAATACAATTAATGCCGATGAATAGTTCAGTTAAAATTTTAAAAATCCAGAAATTCAATAGATCATGTGGACATTTTTTGCTGCCGACAGTGTTGTCACTAGTAATGAAAAAAGAAATGTAAATAATTTCAGAACAAAAACTTTTAAGTTGTGTGATTTTAATTTTAAAAAAATATTTCCATTTATTATTAAAAGAAAATAATTATATAATAAAAAAACATATTTATGATGCCAACATATTGTTATGTACCGCAGTTCATAAGCATCATGAACGGAGATTATGTAAAGTTACACTGTTTTCCCAATAATAAATTACTAAAGAAAAGTGGCTTATAGCCTTGAGAATTGTAAAAACTCCTCATTCATCTTAAATTATCTTATATTAATAATAATTATTAATATAGGCCTAATTAAATTATTAAGGAAACTGCGTATTCCCTCTTAAAATATTGTAGGCACATATAGTAATGTTTTAGTTTCATTGAGGTATTGAGATAATAATATTATATTTCAGATACCTAGTTCATCATAACTAGGACTGATCCCGGCGGAGAGCTTTATCGATACTAAACAGTCAAAATATGTTTATAAATCTGCGCAACCATCAAAATATATACCAACAATTCCATTAAATATTTGGTTTTTGAAAATTATATTTGGTTAATTTGAAAATAATGACAAAATAAAACATTTTACGGGGCTTAAACGGGAGAGCTTCGAATTACTATATGCCGATTGCTATATTGCTATATAATTTCTGTGAAATCAAACCGTGATTAATACATATTTGAACTCTAAAAATCAGTTAACATGTTTTTATTTTAGTTTACATTTTATATCTATTCACTAATTTCAATTCTCTAATTTATTATTTGTATGCATTATTGTCAGTCAAAGACAACAATATCACATGAAACTACATTGGAAAATGGCGAATGTATTCTTTTGTCAATAGTGCTGCCACCTATGGGAAATCTATATATTTACGTAATCATGATCTATTAATATGTTCCGAAATACTAAAATGAGTCATGAGTTTTAGTTAAAACCCTTTTCATTACAAGCCGTCTTGTAACTTTCGTTGACACAGATAAACAAAACCTATATACACAATTGAGTGTATTTGTGCTATGAAAATCCATACCAAAAAATGTATAATTTTCTCATTCCTACTACCACTATTTAACATTTTTATCTCTAAGTTACGTACACTATTTAATGTGTATGGATAAATGAGAATTTTTTCGTCTCTTTTTTTGTTATTTGAGTTTTATATAGGAAAGAGATAATATCAATTTTGCCTTTTAAAATTTTTTTTTTTTTGAAAATTTTTAGTCTCTTTTGTTTTATAGTATGGAAATGTTTATTTTATTTTACACTATATTCTAAATCATATATCGACACGTTTTTTACTTACAATACATTCTCATGTGTATATGATTAAATAGCATGAATATGCAATGAATACGGCTTGTAGTAAAGAGAGTTTTGGTTTTAGTGCACTACTTTTTGAACAATATCAATGCGTTTAGTACACAATTTTATTCGCAAGAAGAAACACAATCAAAGTATAACCAATAAGAATAAGAATGATGCTTATTGTTTAGTGTATTTACAATTTAGTTAATTTGGTTTTTATTTTTGACTCTGATAGACAACTAGTGGCATAATCAATACACTAGGGCTTACGTGTAAAACATACCACTTTCCATAAGATTGCCGCATTTTGGTTTGTAGTATAAACTTGACAGTACGACATGGTCTGTTGGCTGTGGTTAGGAAATTCAACCATTCCAATTGGATCAAAATTATTTTGATGCTAACATTTTTATCTTATGTACAGTTATAATTATAGAATTTACAAAATTAACAAAATGTTTAAAAAAATTAAATCGATTGACACTTTGATTTTTAGTTCGAGAAACTAATTTCCAATCGGACTAAAATGGTTTGATAAAGGTAAAATTGTTGATTAACTTATAACTCAGCTAAATCCACTCAGCTGGTGGAAACGTACACTAAGTGTACCAAAACGTTGGTTGTTTTTTTACAACGCACCTCACACGGATAGTATACATTCTCAAAAAAATTGCGTCTCAACACAAAATTTACTACCTAAACATGAAAATTAAAAACAACCGATTTATAGAAAAAACAACCGATTTGTACTAATGAAGAGAACTTTTGCTGTTGTTTTTTTTACATTGGTACTAAAATATAAAATTTCCTCTAGGAAATTTTATGGACAACCCTTCATTTATTTGAAAAATATCATTATCATGTATTTTTGTTGCCATTCAAATTTAAATAAAAATTATTTAATTTTTTAAAACACTAAAAGCCATTTATTTTTTTATTAAACTTTAAACATTTTAGATTTGCAACCATTTACAGTAAATTTTTTTGAAAAAAATCAACGTTAAAATTCAAATATTTAAATTTATGATTCAAATACATAGAATTTCAATACACATACATAAAAAAAATTAAAATATTTCCCTTTGTAAAAAAAACAACCGATTTCTCGGTCGAAACCAAGACTAAGTATTTTTTTTATCTAGATATTTGTGTATCTCAGAATTCGCGTAAAACAAGTCGTGCAAAAAGAGGTTTAGATGTATTTAATAACATTTTGGGTTATAATTAGAAATTCATATTATCTTGACTGTTGTATTATTATTGACTATCAAATTAGGGTTAAAATTAATTATCTGAGTGAAATGATAAACGCAAGAAATTATGGTCGCCCTGTGGCTATACTATAAATTCCAATGAATTGGTTAGATTTCAATGCCTATTTTTGCATTTGCTGTTTTTTTTTTTTGCTTTTCCATTCTGTGTCGGAAACACCATAAAACAATCAGTTTTAGTCTACACAATCCCAATTAAGAAGTGAAAATATTTTATGCATATAGAGTTTGGTTCAGATTGAATTGAGTTTCATACCCACGTACAAACGACTTTTTCGTATAGATCAAGTTGTCAATTTCTTGATTCGATTGGGAAGTTGATATTTTTGCCAAGTTTGAAATTTTTATAATTTATGCATACATAATTTTTTACATATTTTGCCCTCACTTTTTAATTGGCTACCACAATTTATTGTGTGACTTCCAAAAAATGTTTGGAACTGATTAAATTTCCAACTGTGTGAATTACTGACATAATCCTTTGAAACGAATTTCGTATATATATACACAATTTTCACAAATTTTGAATAATCCACGATCTCGTAATTTACAAAAATTATGTTTATTTATAGCCCACCAGTTGCATTTACATACATTATATTTACATATATGCACATATGGCCTTAGACCATATACAAATATATGTTATATTTTATGTCCCTAACACTACAATAAATCAAATTAAAGAGTAAAGTATGACTTACAATGTGACAAGTGGTGTGAATGACGACACAATTCGTTATAATGCGATATCGATCCACTCAGCGAAATGTAGTATCCGGTTTTTTTTTGTCCGTCATCAACTATAATCATAACGAATGAACTTGTTAAGTACATACATAAATATATCATGCACAACATGGACGTATATGCATGCACAATTTATGTATTTTCGAATTAATCGGTTAAAATGTTGCTGCATATAAAAATAGTTCCAATTCTTTATTTTGTAGTTTTAATATACGATAAGTTTTTTTTATTGCTTATGTATCGAATTTTGTCTGTACTCATCGTGATTTTCTTTTCAATTTCAATGATGATGCAACATCAGACGAAATGTAATATAGTTTTTAACGCAGTACAGTGAGGGAAGTAGTACTATGTAATGTTTTTATAATATAACGCGATAAAATTGCATTGAGTGTGATATCATATGAGTAGAAATGTTTTTTTTTATATTTTTAGATAAGGGAAATACTGGTTGGTAGAGCTTATAGGAATATTTATTTATAGACAGGTCTTACGTTTCAATTGCTTACTAACGCATTCGTGAACACAGTTTTGTTCGGAAAGGCGGAGAATAACACATAGGAATTAGGATTTTCGCAATATTTTAAGAAATTTAAAGAACTGAAAATTTTCAAAAGTTAGCATTTCCGGGTTTGTCCACTTAAAACAATGAACTTGACACAAATTGGCAAATTGCTTGAACGAACACCGGACGGGTTTTCCGATGTGATGAAATTAATAGTTTTAATAACTACATTCAAAAAGGGATAAGTTTGTCAGTTGAATATATTGTATATTCAATATTGCTATTCAGAATTACTAAATTTGGTTTGAGAGTTACCATCGTAATCGTTTTCAGGTTATTATAGTGGTTCGGTTTTTTTGTATCGGTATTAAGGTGTCTCCCAAAAATCTGTGCTTAGACCTAAACTAATTAGTAATTATGTAGGATGTAGGAATTATATAGAATAATTAGGAAAGTTTTTAATATTAGCAATGTTTCGTGTAAGTAATTACTATACTATCCCAAAGATAACCTTATTATTAGATCAGTTTACTTTTTGCATTAAGTATGGCTTGTGTAATAAACCAAATTAACCAGTAGCAGAATTGTCAAACTCTTTTTATAGCAATTTCTAGTGCGTCTTAAATCTAAAATACTAAACAATTTAAAAAGTTGCCATTTTAATTCTTGAACATACCTCATATACATATAGTCATATGCTAACTATGTATAAAACAACTACTGAATCGGACACAGTAACTGTATGCTAGGAGATTTTTCTAACTATATATGTACCACTATGTCCGTAAATGTAGTACAACATTATACATGCGCGTTTAGGTTTACTTTGTAATTGAGTAGGTACTTTTTTGACTAGCAATTGTCTTTAGCAATTGTCTACAATCAATTTCAAATATTTACCAAGATATATTCTATTGCTTTAAGTGCTTTTGATTGCAAGTATTAAAATGGTGAAAGAACTCTTCAAGGTAACGAAAAATATATTAACAAGAAGGTTGAAAATTATATTTGAAAATTAGCCCTGCTTATATCTCCACATTTTGATTTTCCTAATTAAGTTGGATATAAAAAAATCTCAAGTACTATTAATTATTGCACTGATTTCTATCACTGCTGATTTGGTTTTCGACTCTCGAATTTTAATTTATTGGACTTACACACCCAAATCTAATCTTAATTTAGGTAACACGTCGAACGTATATTTATCCTATCTAAATACATTAATCTGAGATTATTTATTTTTTACTTGTGGGGTGGTTAAGCGATAAATTTTCGTAGTTATGATAAATCAATCGATGCCTGATTGTATCGAGATATCGATCTATGAGTAAAATATAATTTTCCATTACCACCCGCGTATACGAGTGGCGCATATGATCCGGGAAGCTACGATAAGGTAATTCGTTATCGCGTTATTTATGGATTACAATTTATGTAATCTAAAATAGTACAAACACTCGTCCAAAGATAATACACAATTTTCGTCATCGTTTAAATTTTATTATCAGTTTCGAATTTACTTCGTTCACTGTACTCGGTTTGTTATTTTTATTTTTTTTACTTTTTTTTGTTCATTTTTCTTATAAATTTCTTTAGTTAAAATTTTTTACAATTAGTTGTGCTTTGTAATGCTGGCAATGCGAATCGACAAAATTTTTGTGAAAAAAAAATTAAAAATTTTAATATTTAATTTTTTAACGTCATTATTAGAATAAAAGAATTGTTATTTTTTGGCGGTGTTGTTAGTTGATCTTGTGCTGTTGTCGTTGAATGTTCTTACAAAAAAAAACATTTAACAATAAAAAAAAATAAAAGTATTAATTAATAATAATTTAGAAAAAACAAATAATATTTATTTATTTATTTATTTTTAAAATTAAGGTGAATACTAATATTTAAAAAAAAAAAAAATTTCGGAATTTTGTGTTATAATTAAATATTTTTTATTTAATTTATGTTTTTAGAGTGTAACAAAAACAAATTACAAAAATGAATCCCAGTACATCTACAGTTGCAGTATTATCAGTTTTAATTAGTGCATTAATTTTAGGTGAGTGATTTGACCACATGATTTAAACATGGTTTAGTGACGATATTTTCCGATAAGAATTTAATTTAAACATTTTAATCTTTACTAAATTTAAATTAATTTTTGTGTATATTTCGTTTGCAGTAAGCCCGATTTTAGGACAAAAGCAGAATAATGAAAAATTTAACTTAACACTATCACGACAAGACATAACCGTCTTAGTCGATCAGACTGAACTATTTTTTATTACACTCGAGTGAGTATTGGATTAAATATAAACATTTTAATTAATTTTTAATAACTATAATTTATTTTTTTTATATTATAGAGGGCAACTTAAAAATACTACTGTTAATTTAACATTTATCCCGCAACATAAGGGTTTAATACAATTGGTGCCGAACACATTGGAATATGGACCAGAGTTTGCGGATAATAATACAGTATGCCTGCTTGGTGTATCGCCCGGACACTTGAATATTAAAACGGAAATCTCGCCGAAAGACATATTAGAGTACGTTTACCAACCACAACAATTATTTATTTATTTATTTTAAGTGTGCGACAAGGTTAATTCACTTACTAATCATAAAATTATATTTTTTTTCTTTTTTAATTGCAGTACAACGCATATTTTTCTCCGAATAACAGTGGCGCATTCACGTGAACTAATGTACATATCGGTAATTGTCGGTTGGGTATATTTTGCGGCATGGTCTATATCATTTTATCCGCAAATTTATATCAATTTCAAGCGAAAAAGTGTTGTCGGGTTAAATTTCGATTTTTTGGCGTTGAATGTCGTTGGATTTTTCCTATATGGTATTTTCAATATGGGTATGTTTTGGAATCCCTATATCGAGGAAGAATATTTCAATCGGTTCCCAATGGGGCTTAATCCTGTCCTAATCAATGATGTTGTGTTCGCATTACATGCCGTCCTTGCAACACTCGTTACAATTGTTCAATGTTTCTTATACGAACGTGCCGAACAACGTGTATCAACTATTGCAACATCCATTCTCTCCGTATTCACAGTATTAGTGGCACTATTCGGTATTCTTGCTTCACTCGAATACATACATTGGCTCGACTTCCTTTACTACTGTAGCTACATTAAGCTAACGATTACATTAATTAAATATATCCCACAAGCGGTTATGAATTATCGACGAAAAAGTACACTAGGCTGGAGTATTGGTAATATTTTACTCGATTTTACCGGTGGAGTTTTAAGCATGCTTCAAATGATTTTAAATGCATACAATTATGGTTAGTTAATTTAACAATATTAAGTAAATTAATATAAACATTGTAACGATCGTTAATTATTTTGCAGATGATTGGAATTCGATATTCGGTGATCCAACAAAATTCGGACTTGGATTATTTTCGGTAGCGTTCGACATATTTTTCATGGTGCAACACTACATTCTTTATCGGTATGTATGCGACGGTCTTGAATACACCTCGTTACCTGTAATTGATGGTGATTTGTAAATAATTACTAACTCATTATAATAACATATTGTACTAATCATAATCATCTAATAAAATTCTAAATCTATTATACTAACCACAATTTACATTATCAAATTATCTATTTTACAGGGAATCAAATAAGACCAAAGGGATTAAAGAAAATCAATCAAATTTAGAAAAGTTAATTACCGATACCGAAATTGCATAAACAATTTTATTGATTTTAGTTAGTAGTAACATTATACAGAAAAAATTGTGATAACAGTACAAAATAAGTTTTGTGTTAGGTAGATATTAAACAAATTATAAGTAAAAAAAACACTCGCATTTTCCACCCAAATTTATTTTTTTGTTAACTATGTGTAGGCGTTATTTCTTTGAAACGTTACAAATGTTTTCTTTTCAAATGCAAAATCTCATTAAATTAAATTTATAAATAGTTAGAACCTAACTAATAATAGTTTGACTGAATCAAAATCAGTTCCTATTATTTTTAGTATGGATATATATTGTTATTTTTGTTGTTTATTTTGACATAGTATCACCCAAGATTATTATTATATTTACTTTTTTTTTAACTATTATTTAAATGCCTAATTATACATTAGTAGAATAGTTTTTTCGGAATATGCAAAAAATGTCACAGTAATAAATATATCGTGTGCAAACGAGGTTCCACCAATACAGGAAATCCATTTTGGAGTAAAACTTATAAAAAAATAATTGTAAAATTAAATTAAATGAAAAAAAAAATAATAATAAAATTATGATGGAAAATATTAATTTTATGATTGGTTTGTCTCGTGGTATGACTGCTAGTCATGCTAATGCGTTGTTATATACCTTTGTACTTATATAAGTGTAAGCCTCAGCCAATACAAATACAGTCGATAAATTTGAAAAGCGCCCAAATGTATTTTTTTTAATTTTCAAAACAATCGCCTAATATGTCAAATTTTTAGATGTGATCGTGATAGGCCAAAATATTATTCGACATATTATGTGATTTGATTTTTTAATTATTAAAAAAAAGCCTCGACTAGAATTGTAAATTATCTCACTTCAGCGGCGCGAACGAGATGAAGTACCATTTTGCGAATACCATTATTCATTTGAACCAAAGTCTTATTAGCAGCAGCATTGTTGATACCAATCACAGCCCTGATGATGTAAACACTCTTTGGAAGGTTTTGAAAACTTTGGTATTTAGGACCACTAAGACCGCACCGTACCTTCGAACCTATTGCTATTCGGAATAAATATCGACACCACCGTGTTACCATTTAAAACGAACATTTGAAAGGAAACATGTCTGAAAAAATGTGCTTCAAGAAATTCGCTCTGGCCTTGCAGATATTGAAAAAAACCTTTTCACAGTGGTTGATTTCGTTAATTCGAAAATCTTCATATTGCGAAGCGAAGTTATGCTTAATGGATTTCAATTGGTCACAGTATGCCCTTTATTCTTGAAAGAAATTTCCTAAAACTACCGTAGCATACAAATTATACTGTCATGCATATTAATGAAGAGAATCAATCATATCGATGGTGGATCAAATTGTAGCCAGGCTATCAAGGATACATTGAATGCTACTGAAAAACCATATTTTAACATATTAAATAAAATATTGCAATAACTACATTTGAAATTGGCATCCATTAAGCTTCACTATATGAATTTATATGATAAATCCTAACAAGTGGAACAAAAGATTGCGTACGGTTTTATTTAACGATCTTGACATTTAGGTGATATCTTTGCTAATCTGCCAATCAAAGATTGGAGGCAAAAGATTAGTACACAAATGACTACATTTTTTTAATTTCGTACGTAGCTCGAAATCACATTTTTAAATTGTGTTGACTTAATTAGTGGCAAGTTTTGCTACTTTTCTAATGGAATGATGGTAGTATAAAGTCCTAATTATTATACTCTGTGATATAATGTCACAAAAAACGTTGATACAATCAAGAGTATCCCAAAGTTCTAGCCCAAATTAATTTAGGGTTATGTATGAAATAGCATATCGGATAATAGCCTTCATTGCTTTGCTGGCACATACGCATCCTTTTATCGAAATTTTTCATGGCGGTTTAGCATAATTTTGGCTGAATTTCGTTTATATAGAAGTCTATTTCATATTTTAAAGTGTTGGCTTGTTAGCAAAATACATTTGACTTCAAAACGTCGAACAAATCGCATGGTTAGGCGGCCAATTTTGATCACCAAAACTTGAAATTCCTCGACTAGAAAAGGACTCAATCAGTAATGGAACTGGTTTTTACTAAGCGACACCGTCTTGTTGAAAACAAACTTTTTTATCGATATCCACTGATTATCAAAGATGTTATATGATACCAATTTCTAATTTTCTGCCGTAGGTGTTGTATTATTGCTCTAAAATTGGGTTGTCGTGGACTATAGTTTCATATAGTTATGATTGGAATTGTTTTAATTACCTCTTTATCTCTGTGTTAATTCTATACAGTTTCAATTTAAATCATTTAGTAGAAAACGGCTTACTAAAAGCTTAACTAGTTTACGTACAAATTCATGATTTAACCTATTTATTCATCGAATTTTCGAGAATTTCACTTGATTGTTTTACATTTTGCACAAAATTCTTAAATTATAATCATCTTTTTTGAATAATTTCAGATCCTAAATTGAGTGTTTTCTATACAATTTCAATTCTTTTGATATCAACAATTAAAGATGTCGTGAGTAAATTACAAACTGAATGTCACGTGATGTGAAATAACCAATCATATTGCACACATTTTTTACTCTTTTGAGTGTTTTTCGAAATCGAAGTCATTTTTCAATAATTACTCAAACTATATTAGCCTCGGTGAACTTAATTCGCCAAACTGATTATGTTATGTTTGCATTTTAAATCGAGCACGAAATGATACAGGTTCATTTTTGTTATTCATCTTTAAGCACTGCACTTGTATTCCTAAATTTAATCACAGTGTTTTTAGTTTTGTGACGAGGCAGATCATTAGTTTTATTATTTGAACTATACAGCTTTTGTGCCGCCAATTAGTTAAATTGAAAATGTAGTTTGATTGAAGATTCAACCTAATTTTTATCACATAGTAATAATGCTGAAAATATTTAAATGCTGCCGCTAGAATAATCCTTTGAATGAGTCTCCAATTCCGAATGTTGAATTCGATGGTTATTTTAGAAAAAACGATTTCATAATCGAATTCCAACTATCCAAATCCAATTATCTGGGTAAATAAAATTTATTTACAATAAAATGAAACATAGATCATGTTTTACGGAAGAGCCAGCACTACTGAAATATTTTATTTGTTTGACACTGATCTCTAGGTATTTCTACAAGGCATAATATTATTCGTACATAAATTAAATAAATCGTGAACAAAATTGTACCATCAAAATAATTAAACGTTCGGCTTAAAAATTATTTTTGAATTTAAAATAGTATATCTTGCACAAAATTTTACAACTAAAAATTAAATTTCTGTTCAGAAAAAAATTCTTCGTACATAAAAATAATAAATCTAGCACAACATTTTAACCTAAAAATTACGTATTAAGAAATGCAAGTTGTAAATTATTGACATTTTTCGAGCATTTCGGCTGGTATCTCACTATAATGACATGTTTAATGTTGTTGCCAATTCGAAAATTGTTGGTTTATTAGCATAGACTATAGACTTCACCCCATAAAAAATAATCAAAAGCCGTCAGTGGCACGATCAAGGCCGGTTCACCGGACTGAAACGTGAGATTTATTATTTACCGAATTCATTTTTCAACAAGTCTATGGTTTCCATGCATTTTGGCAAATAAAGTCCAAACTCATTGAACTACAACGATTGCCATACAAAATCGTTGGCCAATGTTATCTTTGAAAAATGTGTTGCAGTATGATAAACTGCAACAAACAGAGTTTTTTCTGAGTGCATTGGCAATTCTTGAATTGCCCGTGGCTGCTTATCACTGCATTTATTAACGTATTAGCTGTTATTTTTGGAGTGACCCGTAAACGAATCTAGTTATTTAATTTAAATAAGCCACTTCTATTTGCAGATCCTGTATTCTCTGGAGTGTAAATCTAAAGCCTTTCGAAGGGCTAAGCGGGGAAGAGCGAAGCAAATTCCCGTATGTTCGCCAGGGTTATTAAAGCGTTCGCGTCAAAAATTCTACTTTTTAAAATGGTTGTACAATTTTGTGCTTTATTTACTATTTTACTATTTTTGCAAAGTATTTTTTTTTCTAAACAAAATTGCTGAACAGAAATAGAATTTATGGAAAATTTTGTGCATGATTTATTTTTTTTATGCACAAAGCATTTTTTTCTTAACAGAAAATTCTTTTATTTGTACTAGTTTAATAATTATTTTGTGCAAGAATAATCATTTTTTTGTGCACGAATAATAATTTTTTTGTGCAAGAATATTAATTTTTTAATGTATGGTTAAATACTAGCCATTTTTAGATAGAGACAATAATTCGTTAGTGACTTAATTTAGAAGAAATATAAGCCAGTTATATTCGACTAGTTTAAAAAATTTAAAACATTTAAAACACAAAACAGTTTCAATTTCTTTAAAAATGGCCGAATATCCAACATTTAAGTTAATATTGTTCATATTGTTCATATTGTTAAGATGTTTGTTGTTGTATTGGTTATCCTGACATGAAAGTGTAATCAAGGCTTAGCCCAGAGGGCTTCGTCGTGGTTTATTCTGGGTCAAGTAGCAAATATTAATAAATTTACGAATAGTACGATTACCAGGATGTGAAATGTTAAATAGGATGTGAAATGGCGAGATCGATTTTCATATCGAATAACAATTTTGTGTTGCAATAACGTTAAAAATACGAAAGTTCCCACATCGTCTCCAATCGTGTTATTTTTATCGTGCGTGACTATTCATAGTATTCATAGTATTCATAGTATTCATAGATGGAAGATGTTGATTTTTTAACGGACTTTCCATACCGATTTGTGAATCCATTTGACTTTCCATTTTCGATTTGTGGCATAAATTTCATAATTTCGATGGCGCACGTATATTTTCTAAATTTTTAAAATTTTTGAGTTGTGAAATATATTTTACCGTTTTAAAAAGTTAATCATAACATGTTTTCTGGATTTTAGAAATTTTTGATAGGTAGCATAAAATTCACAGTTTTGGTATAGTATATAATCATATAATTATAGTATATAATCATATAATAGGCCAACGACACTGATAGGAAGAATCACATCAGGTAATTTAAGAGCTTATAGTTAAAAATGGATGGTATATATACAAATATATATATATATATATATATATATATATATATATATATATATATATATATATATATATATATATATATATATATATATATATATATATATATATATATATATATATATATATATATATATATATATATATATATATATATATATATATATATATATTTGCTACTAATGAGCTTTTAATAATTCGAGTTTGTACCGACAATATGATCAAGTCAGCCAATAATTACCGTTTCGTCACGTGCAATATACGTCCAATATAATACGATCGATATTATAAATTAGATGTGCCGTCAAAACAAACGCAACCAATAGTTAAAGAAAAAAGTTACTGCATCACTGCTAGACACTTACGCTTATTTACTGTTTATCGAGTAAACAAGTGCTAAAAACACTTGTATTAAAAACAGATTCGTCAAAATAATATTTTGTTCTAATTATAAACGTTTTAATTATTTGTTATAAACAATTTATTGATAATTATATAATATCAATTACATAGTTAGTGATGATTGAAAGTTAATGAATGTGCAAATTTAGAAGCAAACATGCAATCAATATATAATTTTTTTGTTTTTCATTATGACCACAGCATGATGTGGTGACTAAAGAAATATTGTACAGGGTAGGCCGTCGGTCGGTTACGTTTTGAAAGACTTGATAATTAACGTTTTCCAGTGAAAGTTCTACAAAATTATTCCTCCTCAATATAGTACAATTCCTCCATACTGGATACAACGGATGCAAATTTGGCTGATGTATAATTTTAGTGTTTTCTATTGCGCAAAACCGATTATTTTGTTTATTGGTAATTATATTAACCTTAAAACCAATTTCTGTATAACAGTATCGAATTGAAGTTGATGGATCATTCGTTAAACGATAAATATTAAAATATTATTATTAGCATATTTTTTTTATTCAATAATTTACTTAATTTTTTATAGTTGAAACAAAAATTTCCTTGACGTTTACACAATATCTTATTCGTTGTTTATAACTTTTGCGAATTTATGACTTGTTCTATCTCCAGATAAATGTCACTGTTTCTGTCATACCAAAGTGAAACAACGATTATACCTTTCTATTTGAACCATTTGATTACACTTCGCTTTAGTTCAGCGCAGTTTATAGTAAACGACTGCAGCTTAGCTTCCGCAAGGTATAAAGGTATTTTAAAATTTCTCATTTTATCTTCATTAGATAAACTACAAATACTAATATAAAGAAAAAGCTTAAACCTCGCGAAAAATTCCTAACACTTGAGCAAAATTACTGAGCTAAAAAAATAGAATAACGCCAGGCAACTTGGATACGTTAGCAGTGAAAAATAATTCTTGTATAAAAACCCATTTTACATGTTATCAAATAGTTCAAATTGGAAAACAACTGATGGTGATATATGCTGGACAGATCTCAGGTTAATAATTACAGACATCATATTACTTTACAACACTGCTTACAAAATATTCGATAACTAAAGTTAATTATACTACAGTTAATTATTAACGATAGTTAATTATAACTAAAAAATGATAATCTCAAAAGAGTTAGGCTTTTTAATTGAGACCAATTCGATTTTACAATGGGAGAAAATTTCGAAAACGCACTATTGCACTTTTTGGGCAAAATTTTCTTTGTAATTAACAAGTGTCAGAAACCAACAGCATTATTTGTCGGCCGGTTTAACTTTTGAGTTTTTTGAAAAAATCGAATATGAGGCTGATGTCTGAAGTAAACATCAAATTAAATTTTAGTTTTTACCGTTATTACGTCCCGACCAAAGGTCAATATTTAAACAATCTTCAATATTTAAAAAAAGCGGTAGGGCAAGAGATGTGAATCATATAAGCTTTTCAGCGAAGCTTACCGTCCTTAGGTTTGCTTAGATAATTGGCAGTTTTAGCATGTGGTATTTATTAGTCTTTAAGTCGTTTTATACGTAATTTTTTTCTAGTAAATTTCTTTAAAGCTTAATTCTCAATTTAAGAAATAAAAAATATTAATTTTTTTTTTGGTTATAAAATCAGAATTAATGACTTCAATATCTGTTTCGTGTTAAATGTACAGGCAAATTCATTGTGCACTAATTAATCAGTATCGTAAATAAAGATTATTTGTTCTCCACAACTACAAATTGATCTTCAGTATCAGGACTTGCTGTAACAATGATAATGTTATCAAATCGTTTTCTTTATTTTCACGTTTAGGACAAAATTATAATATGAATACAATTTGAACATGCAAACCATAGACGATTAGTATAGATAATTATTTTTTATGGCGAAATAAAAACATTAAAAAAAATATTTAATTTTTTTGCTGGTTTAATTTTATTAAATAATACACAGAATTTTTTATAGTTATCTCTTTTAACCTAAAAGTGTTAATTTACCGATTACATTAGGTGCTCGTAAAAACGTAGCAATCTGCTTTTTAGTATGGCGTACAGAGTTTAAGAACTAGCATTGGTAATAGGATATTTATGATATTATTTCATAGATGTTGCTGATGTAAGTAGAAAGTTATATGAAAACCAAAAAAATTATATGAATGTGAGGAACAAGAAGGATGTATTTTTTTTTGGGTTTTGATGTAAAACATTGTACTGACTAAACAACTACTAGCATCTCATTTTCTATAGTCACACTCATATACATATGTAGTTGCTTTCAAGTTTGTTAAAGGAACCGCATTAAAATTTATTTCACTTTGATCTGAGTGATTTACTGAAATATCTTCAGAATTTGACTATTTTATGTTTCAATAGAATATTTTTAGCTTGCATCTAGTAATAGTGGAGTAATTTTAGTGGGTTTTAATCGTAATGGTAGTTCTCGAAACATGAAAGATTAGTGCCTATTGCAGAAGCCAAACTGATGATCAGGTTTAAGACAGTGGAGATGACATCGACAATCGTGGTGTTGGTTTTCTCTTGAGGCCCCAGGTGAAAAAATCTTTTCTAAATTTCAAAGCAGTTGATAATCGTATGTGTAATACTTTCCTCATAAAAATATCCACCTGGAAGCATGGACACACCCTCGTAAGACGTCCCGCAAACAAATTAACCATGTGTTAATTATGATGGGAACCGTCTATGGGAGATATTGAAAACTTCGGTTGGCAATACTCCTTGGAAGGAGAATTTCTCTGATTTATATTCAAAGTTCAACAAGTGTCAAATGCTGAATTTGAAAGTTATCAAATACAGACTGTGAAGATGTGCATAGGAACCCATCCTATGAAAAATTGGCAATAACCACACAGAGACTAAAAACAAACTGTTCCTCTGGGGTTGATTGCATTGAACTATCTTTTCAATAGTTCGAAAACTATCGAAGATGCGAAAAATATCGCAGCATAGATTTCCTTTGCACAGGATACAAATTACTGTCTGACGTAATATTGTTGAGCCTGATTCTTTCTAAATATTACGAGACATCTCGTGACGTATATAAGTTGTTATTGGATTTTCAACAAGCTTATGACTCAATTCATCACAATACCTTATAGCTTGCTTTGCGATGTCTGGAAATACCTGACAAATAAGTGCGTTTGTGTAAAATGACCCCGATACTCTTTAATATAATGTTAAAATTTATCTTTCGTAAAAGTGAAACACATCAGGACAACATTTTGTACCGTCGTCCAGCCCGGTTCTAGAACTTGCAAATGATATCTGTGCAACTTAGCTTCCATTTGTCTTAAACTCCAAAGTCCAAAACCAAATATACGATCACTGGTTTTAGAGACCAAAACACAATAGATTTAAGTAGTGGTGACTACAAACTTAAAGGAGTGACAACTTTCCGATACCTCGGATCCTTTGTGTCTCATGATAATTGTGTGGGAGGCGTTATTAAAACGCGTTTTTGTCCCGGGCAACCGCGCTTTGCATGCCTTACATCCACTACTAATATCCAAATAGCTTGCAAATACCAACAAGCTGAAGTTGTTATCAGACTCGTTGTCATGTATGATTGTGAGATTTGAACCCTGATGGATGTGTTTGAAAGATGGTTAATGACATTTGAGAGAAGAATCATGCTCATGATATATGGCCCCAGACGCGACGATGACGACACTTACTTTTATTTATCCACGAGATCAGGAATTTAAAAAAAAAATCCTGATTTCGTTCCTGAAACAAAAGGATAGCGATCTCTGAGAGGAGAGCCCTCATTTGTCAGGTGCAGAAGTAGCTGTCGGTGACGATGGCTCCTCGGAGTAGAGAACGACTTGCCTTCTTTGGGTTGTCTAGAACAATACGAAGAACAAGCTCGGACTCGAATCCGTTGAAGCCAGACTGTTGACTCGGTACGAGCCAGTAATGGCCTGTAAAAGCCATTTTATTATTATTATTATTATTATAATTATTATTGTTGTAGACTAGTTAATCTGTGCTATATGTCTCAATCTGTTACATAAAAATGTATTTGAGATAAGTTTAAGATTTTCAGTAAAGCAAACTTTTCAGTTTTTCTATGTTGTTTCTTACTTGAAGAAACTTCATTCTTTCTCACGCTTAATTACTTGAATAATTTTACAATGTTGTATCTCATGCGCATAATGCGCGATTTACATTCAACGAAATCGACATATGCAAACAAAAAAAAATCGACATTTGTAAGCCGAGAAACAAACCGAAAAAAGAGGATGCCTATATCAAATTGTATAGTTCAGGTTGTGAATCGTCATCTTTTTTTATAAACAGATGACGATACACTTTAAAATTGGCAGAATATAAAATATTATGATGACTAGATTGCACTGTAAAAAATGTGTAGAATCTTATTGAATTTATGAAAAAAAAAGTTTATTGTTTTGAAAGTGAAATGGACGAACAAATTGGCGGTTAGAATATACATAAATTCTTGTAGATTATAAAAATGTACATAAAAACATGTATGCAAACCCAGAGATGCCCATTTTGCATAATATATTTGCAAAATATTATTCAAAAACAAACGAGGTTATATTTTCGTTTGGAAATGCCAAAATGAGTATGATTACTTGACTAATAACAAAAAAAAAATTATAAAATACTTTCATTTCTTTCTCATATTTTCCATAGAATTTTATTTCTCATGCTATCTCGTTTTAAATATCTATATCTTGAAAATGTCGTTCAATGTAAATCGCGCATTACTACCTCATTGTTCGGTAGAATAGAAGCTCTACTTGATTTACAAATTTATAACGAAATATTATTTGGTTTAGGAGCGTTTAAGATTCTTCGGCCATGTAAGGAAACAAAGACCTACGATTTGGTCACATTAGATTTTTTAGGGGGGATCTTACTTAAAGCTAAATGTTACACTAACAACCTTTATGCTTAATTTCTAAATGTAAATTGTAAATTTTAATAGCCTACTAAAATTATTTAGTAGGCTTAAATTAATGTTTTCATTGGTATGCGATAATTATAAGCGGAGTGTATTTCACTCAACCAATAATTTATATACTAATCATATTTACATATTAACACAACATATTTGATGCCTAAAATTAAATTTAATTTTCAGCAACAATATTTTTACACGATTCTAATTGGATTTACTAATTAATTTTCGCGTCTGTCGGTGGAAATACAATATTTTTCTGCTTGCATATCTTTTTCAATTTCAGAAATACTAATAAAAAACTTTCAGAGAGCACAACACCAGAAAATTCATCGGATGACAATTTGAACACGGTCAAATCGTTGTCGTACAAAGAAAAGACGCGATATTAATACGACAAGTGTATAAAAAAAACAATTATGTATCTGACATTATGTTTTTTATGTAAATAAAATATGAAAATAAATATTTATGTTATCTCTTTTGTTGATGTTTTTTTTTATTTAGTTTTTATGTAACCACAAAACTTATATGCTAACTAATAAATGGATCATATTACCTTAAGTGATAGTTTTATATATTAGGTCGAGGAAATGAAATTAATTTGTTTAATATTTCAAATTCTTATATATGCACAATACCATTGTAACATGCTCGCGATAAATGAAAATGATATAGATAGATGGCCTAAATACAAAATTATGTGGTTAAACACTTGTGTTTAATGCTCAAATGGAATCGACCACCGCATTATCAAAAGTTTTTGAAAATTTTAAATTAGGTGAACTTATTATCTTTGTACATATGAGGTGGGTATTGGCGCTAGGCGGAAATTATTTTTGCAATAAAACTGATAAAACGAGTAGATTTCATAAATTTTTGCATATTCGATGTAAATTTTACTAAATGCTACTTTAATATTTGTATATTTTATGTATAAAATGGTTAGTGTAGATAAACTTAAAGATAACAAAAACAATCAATTTTAAGGACTATAAATTAATAAGATTAGGAAGAGATCAAGTCAGTATCTACTCCCAGGAGCCAAATAAAATTAGGAGCAGCCTACCTAACTTAACGAAACCGGAATAAAGATAAACCAATTAATAACGGAGATGCGTCCAATTCCTATATTTTAGGACATATTTTCTAAACTAAACTATAAAATATCACTATAATGATAGATTTTATAAGTAAATTCGACTAAAATTTATTTCAATTTACTGATATATAAATATATGGCCTTGATATGTTGTAAATTTCATCAATAGGCTATTCGAAATTTAATCCGTACGGTGTCAATAACTTCTTCAAAAAAGATTATCCTATTTATATTTCCAATGCGACTTCAGAAATCAATAAATATATTGTAAGTAATAAAACTTATGTTACCAAACATCATATATCGATATCATATCGATTAGTAAATGATTCCTTTATAATATAGGGTAAGTTTACAGGCAAAAGGTCATTTTGTTATCAACCCTAGGTTGTGTTTAAAATTATATTTTAACCCAATTTGATCCATTTATCTTAAGGTCCAAAACAAATTGAGAGCAAGCTATTGAGATTTTTTATAATTATAGCTCTTGATACTCTTTAATGTAATGTTAGAAAATAAAACACTTAAGGTCACAATCATAAACCGTCAGTTCAACCAGGACCTGGAATATGTGGATCATATTTGTATGTTTATAATTTATATACAGAATGACAACAGCTTAAAAGAATTACAGGATCGTATAGTTTTTAGCTTCCATTGCTCTCAAAACCAATAAATTTGAACCATAAAAATGAAAATTTCACGAAAATAAATTTTTGATGATAATTTCAGATGCCGATTTTAAACTTAATGAAATTAATGATTTTCAGATTTTTTGAAAAAAAAAAGAAATTTTGAACTAAGTCCCTTAAAAACCAGTACAGTTACTTTCAATTCAAGTTTGAAAATAGAATTAGTATAAATTTGGAACAATAAAGGACCTACACTTAAGGTAGGTAGTCCTCGGAGACCTAAACATTCACAGATTTAGGATAACTCCAAATATTATTAATTTTAACTCTAATACTTATATTTTCCAAAAACTCTAACAAAGCCGACTTAGTACTCATACCTTGGCGAAAACCATGTTGATGAAGACCAAGTACATTAAACTTATTTAAAAAATTAGTAACTTTATTTTTAACTATTTTTACTAGAACCTTCAGAATAACTAGCTAATAAGTCTATAGTTTCTTTTGATATTTCGATCATCTTTTTAAAAAATAGGAATAATGGTCGCCGGTTTAAGCCTCGCAGGTACAAGTCCCTATTCGAAGGACAAATTAAATATATGTGAGTTATGAACGTTATAATTCGTTAAGTAATTTGTTCGGTTCCCTTCGAATCTATAATAGATATTCCCTCATTGTTCGAAACAAGAGTCATAAAGAAAGTTTTCGAGCAATAATCTGAAGGTAAGTTGGAATTTGCTGCTGCGTTATTCGATAAAAATTTAGCACGTAACTCATTAACAATACTTGTAAAATATCAATTTAGTTAACAATAATCACTTGTAAGAACTGTACTGTTTAAAATTTCATTCACTAAGCTTAGACTGTGTCCGAAACATATGTATATTACATTTATTTGAAAAATATTCCCCTACATTCCCAATTTTTTATTACGCTGTCCGAAAAGTATAATAATATTAATATGAAAAAAATATTTCCCCGCCTATTTTACTTTTTGTGAAGTATAAAAACTATGAAGAAAAATTACAATTATAATTGTGTGCATTATTTATTAAAATTGTCATAGCAACTAAAAAATCCAAATGTTTCTTATATGTTTATATCCAAATGTGCTATGCGATGAGTTTGGCTTTTATTACAGAAAGTTTTGGTATTTATCAAAAATTATCATAGCAATGTGACCATGATAATCTGGGTGTGTTTGGTATTATCAAATAAATGTCAAAATATTGTATTCACAAATATTTATCATGGGTTTCGGACACAGGCTTAGTTCCAATTTTCTTTAGTTATCTAACTGAATATATAGCATTTTTCCAAGAAAGATCACTTGAAATTTCTAAACCCAACATTCAAAGAGAGGAGGACCTATCAATAAAAACGCCGGTTATTATGGGTATGGAACATAATTTTAAATTTTTTTATGTGAAAAGAGACAAACTTAAAACTTTTGTGGATTAAATTCTACCCTATCAGATTTACCCAATTTAATGAATTTAAGTCAATGCAAGTCAGAAGTGAATTATTTATAATTTAAAAAAAGCATTACATTCTTTTTGGCTGTTAAACTCAATAGAAGCAGACACTGTAAAATCATCAGTAAGAGAGTGGATTTCACATGATGCCAATGAAAACATATCATTGATATATCAAAAATGGGAACCGCTCAGAATTGGACATTTTAAAACTGGATATTTCAAAATAGAATATGACAAAACGAGATAAGGTACAAAACTGGATATTTCAAAATTGGATATTTCAATACGAGATAAGGTGCAAAACGAGATATGGTACAAAACTGGATATTTCAAAATTGGATAATTCAAAACGAGATAAGGTACAAAACGAGATATGGTACAACATTGGATATTTCAAAACAGGATATTTCGACATGTGATTTAAACTTAAAATGATTTTTTAGGAAAGTTCTGGAATATGGCCAGTTAGGAAGGAACTCGGTGAGCTCTTAACCGATTATGATGAAATTCGATACGTAGGATGAAAATGGGATTTAAAAATGATTTTTGGGAAAAGTTCTGGAATATGGCCAGTTAGGAAGGAAATCGGCGAGTTCTTAACAGATTATGATGAAATTCGTTATGTAGGATAAAAATGAGGTTTAAAAATGATTTTTTAGGAAAGTTCTGGAATATGGGCAGTTAGGAAGGAACTCGGCGAGTTCTTAACCAATTATGATGAAATTCGATAATGGGAATTTAAAATGATTTGTTGGATAAGTTCTGGAATAAGGCCAGTAAGGTTCAATACTTGAATATTCCTAAGGAGAGAAATAGAATTTTCCTTCACTTAATTTTTTTTTTCTTTAATTGTATAATTAAATTTGATTTTAAAACCTTTTTTGGGAAACCTCTGGAATATGGCCAGTAAGGTTTCATACTTGAATAATGTTAAGCAGAGAGATAGAATTGTCCTTCACTTAATGTTTTTTTTATTTTTTGCTTTTCTCATCTTATTAAAATAATCATTGACTTGATAGAGTTTAATGTCAGTAAAATTTATCTTCATCTATTTTTTATTCTTCTACTAAATATAACTTTACTTCACTTTAAAGAATCTATGTGAGAAAAATTAATTAATTTTCATCCTACATATCGAATTTCATCATACTCGGTTAAGAACTCACCGAGTTCCTTCTTTACTGGCCATATTCCAGAAATTTCCCAAACAATCATTTTAAAATCCCATTCTTATCCTACATATCGAATTTCATCATAATTGGTTAAGATTTTACCGAATTACTTCCTAATCGGTCATATTCTAGAACTTTTCCAAAAAACCATTTTAAAATCACATTTCCATCCTAGATATAGAATTTCATCATAATCAGTTAAGAACTCACCGAGTTCCTCCCTAATTGGCCATATTCCAGAAATTCCCCAAAAAATCATTTTAAAATTCCATTTTCATCCTACGTATCGAATTTCATCATAATCGATTAAGAACTCACCATGTTCCTTCCTAATTGGCCATATTCCAGAACTTTCCTAAAAAATCATTTTAAGTTTAAACCACATGTCAAAATATCCTGTTCTGTTTTGAAATATCCAGTTTTGTACCATATCTCGTTTTGTACCTTATCTCGTTTTCAAATATCCAGTTTTGAAAGATCCAGTTTTGTACCATATCTCGTTTTGTACCTTATCTCGATTTAAAATATCCAGGTTTGAATTATCCTGTTTCGTCAAATTCAGTTGTAAAATATCCAGCTTCGACCGGTACCCATCAAAAATACGGTATAGTCATCAAAAATTAACCTTTCATTGTACACCAACATTGATCTCATATGTGTCAATGCGTAAAAATATCCTGGAACATATTTATTTGGTTTCAAGTGATTTTTCGATTACATCCGTAGTTTTATGAACTTTTTCTAGAGTATGGTGAAGATATTTCGTTCTTCTAGTTTCAGCTTTTCAGAAGTAACTTGTTGAACAGTTTTGATAGTGTTGGAAGCAAAGGTATTGGCCTATATAAAGATTTTCCATTCGATGGTTTGTTTGATTTAAGTATCATTATTACTTCAGCAACCTTCCATTGCCTAATCGTATTGCTGCATTCATTATGTGCAATAATTTCATCATCCTTTTTTCTGGTAAGGCTTTAATTACCTGACCTGTATTAAATCGGAAAGTTCAGGTTACTCTTTTAACGTCCAGGTTATTCTTGATTTCCCAATTTTTGCCAAGTCCACTCAAGGAGATTAGCAAACAGCAAATAGCTGTTTGGGACCTGCAGGTTAAACTTGCTTTTTGAACTGTCAGATTGTTTAGATATGTATTGACTAACTGGTTTTTAATCTCCTTTATTAAAGTTTTAATATATTGACCAGATTGTTAAAAAGTATCTTTCTAACGTTTTGATTTGTTTCCCTTATCTAACTAGGAGTACTATTCCAAGCAGCACTTTATATATTGTTTATGAGTTGGTCTATTTCATCTTCTAATTGCGCTGGATTACGTATTGGGACTTAAAGATTAGTTTTCTCTTGTATTGTTCTTCGTATTATTCTAGACAACCTGAAAAAGACAAGTTGTTCTCTACCCCGAGGAGCCATCGTCACCAAATGCGACCTCTGCGCCTGCCAAATGGCGGTTCTCCCCAAAGAGATCGCCGAATCATTCGTTTAGGATCGGCTTGCAGAACGTAACCGAGCCAGCGTAATCGATGTTCTTTTATTTCATAAACGAAATCCGGAATTTGCATTTAAACACAACATTGTGACTGCGTTACTGTCATTTTACATAAACGCACATATTTGCCAGGTATTCCCAGATATCGCATAGAAACTATAAGTATCCTGATGGATTGCGTCATAAGCTTGTTGGAAATCCAATAACATCTGATGTACGTCACGAGATGTCTCGTAATATTTTAAAATAGTCATCATAAAATTTATCAAAAATCATCCTCAGCGTTAAAACTTGATCAGTGACTGACCGATTTGGACGAAATATTTTTGTAGTCACCAATATTACTTAAGATAGTAATTTGTATGCTGTGAAAGGATCTTTCAAATTCAGCATTTGACGCTTGTCGAACATTTAATATAAATCAAAGGAATTCTCCTTCCAAGTGCCTTTTTCCTCTACAAATTCGCTTGACGCTCTTAGCCAGGGCCACTTAGTTCTTCCGTGCGATTATAAAACATATTCGCGCTTCTTTAGAGGCTATATTTTGTTGCTCGACAGCAAGACCACACTCTTCATCAAACCAATTATTTGTTGGTTTAATTTGTACCGTACCTAGTGTCGCCTGGGCAGCACTGACTACCGAAGTTTTCAATATATCCCATAGAGCGTTCACATAATCAGAACAGGGTTGGTTTCCATAATGCAACTGCTAACAATATTCTGATATTGTGCTTTCTCATCTTCGTTTATCATACCTTCGCAGTTGATAACGTAATTTACGTTTACCTGTGATCCCTGACTTGTACGGAAACTGCCATCTTAGCTTTGCAATGACCAATTGATGATCACTGCCTACAAATTTGGCAGCCAACCGATAAAATCTCACATCTTGGATGATCCGATACCTTCCCTTAGTAAGTAACACATGCTCAATTTGACTGCGAGACGTCTTACGGGTGGTGTGTTCATGTTTCCAAGTGGATATTTTTATGAGGAAAGAATGTGCTAGCCACAATGTGGTTATGCAAAACCGTAAAGTACATAATTACTTCCCCATGACCGGTTGCTTTATCGAGTCAGGAGTACTGACCTATGTTATAAGTCTGTCTGATTTTTGTCAGTTCTAGTATTAAAGTGTCCCATCACTATTCTGACGTCGTGCTCTGGTATAGATTCCATCAGATCACCCAAATTAGTGTAAAATGAGTCTTTATCTTTGGGTTGTGGACATCAAATCGACACAAATCATTGTCAGGTTGGCTAGTCCCATAAATAAACGTAGCTTATACATACGATTATCAACTGCTTTGAAATCTAAAACAGCTTTTTCACCTTGAGCCAAAGTTGCCGAGGTCATCTCCACTGTAAAGCAATGTATAGCCTAGGGACACATGATCTCAACTTTTTGGCCACAGAATTTCTTGGAAACAAACGAGTTCCAAGCGATACTCTTTCATGGCTGATATAGTGCCATCAAACGCGCTGGTTTTTTCTGCCTGCATGTTCCACGTATCGATCTTAAACTGAGTGTTCGTTAACATAAGCAGAGGTTAATTTTAGCGGTACTCAGTTTTCTTTTTGTTGATATATTTAACAATGAGGTTTTTACGAATGGGAGTAGTCAACCCAGCAATCCAACCTTTGCTTAGTCGCCTCCTATACGACAAGCCAAGGATGTTGTGGTGAAATTCTAAGGGTAGCATGCTCATTTAGGGAGAGTCCCAACCACCAGGACCAACCTTGTATATAAGAATTTAAAAGAGATTCGTATTTTGTTATTTGTTAACTTAGATTTAACCTCTTTTTTATTATTGTTTGGCTAAACATCATTAAAATTGGCGAGTGTTCAGATGAAAACTTTGAGACGTTTTCTACGTGTGTATAATTCTCTTCTCTTGTGACCAAGAAGCCATTACAATCTGCTTATTGATGTCCATAGGCCAGTAGGTTAACGTACCGCCTAAATATAATTAGCTTTTTAGCTTTTGATCGGCTGCAAATAGCTTCTTCCCTTTAGTCGTTATTAACTGTGATCCTCAATATTATATTTTGTGTTAAAGTCGCCTTCGAATAAAAATCGCTTCCAAGCCTTTTGTGAAACGCAATGTACTCTAATTCTTTGAAGATGTACCTAGGTGATCTTTATATTGCTAAGATGCTATAACTTTTAGTTTTACTTAAATGCAATACTTGTTGAGGTTTGCAGGAGCATTTTGTCACTTAAATGCAGAAGCATTTCAGTTCTTTATTGTTTTGAATATTATCTTTCACAAAAATAGAGGACACTTCTCAAGCTTCGTTCTCTGCGTGTAACGCATGATCTAAAGTCTACCCACATAATTTAAAGTATGAGGATTTTGTGAAATGCTTCTGATATAAAATATATATCTATGTTACCAGAAAGCCGTTCAATATAAGAACGGAATCCTCTAAAATTTAACATCACATATAGCTCTTGAATGCTTCAATTTCCAGTGCTCACTTGCAATAAATTCATTTAAGAGCTATATGTCTCCCCTCTGGCTTGAGCCCTAACTAGTTTTCTCAATGGTTTGTCATCACAAGATTCTGCTGTACAATATAACATCCCTTTATATAATAGTGACTAGCACATTCTTACCTCATAAAAAAATTAATTTAAAGAAATGGACACAATCGCGTTAAAATGTGCCGAAGTCTAATTGACCAAGTATTAGTTTCTAATGGATGAGCTCGAGACATCCAAAATGTGTGATCATATCGGTCGGCTACCAAATTCATATGAAGTTTTATCATCAATTGCGCACTGCAAAGCTACAATTACAGATTTTGATAAGAAAACACAATATCAAAATCTTGTTAGAAGTCGCATTTTGGAAACCAATAACCGAGTTGGAAACCTCCGCCGTGTTAACAATCGATACTCGACACTTGGATGAAGCATTTCAATTGCAGTCTTACATATTATTAGAAAAATCACTATTCTAGCGGAGCAAATTGTTGGTGACTACCACAAGTAGCATTTCGTTCAAATCTTATCAAGTTTTGCTAAGGATAATTCCTGATCACTTATTTTAAAAGGCACAATGGGTTGTAGGGGTGCGAGAGTTAATCCCAAATGGATGAGCATGACAGATAGCTGAAGACTTTTAAGAGATGAGTAGTCGTAAAGAAGTTCTAAGCGACTAAAACTAATCATTTTCAAATAATAATTATTTAAAAATTTTTTCACAATCATATAATTCGCTAGCCCTACATTGACACAATTCAATGATATTCATATACGTATAAATTTTATTTAGTGGATTCACATAGGACTCAAAAGCAATGTCTTGTTGAGATGACAGTTAACTTTTAACAAAATTTAGCAGAAATACCACATCCAAATCGAAATTGAGCTTTACTGAACACGACATCTCCAAATCTATTTAAAGGAACTCGATAAAATAACGATACATATTATCATCATCACTATAAGTTAAAGGTAAAAAAACTATCTTTTAAATTTCAAAGCATCGAAGTCAACAAAAATAAGTGTTGTCCAGCCCTTGTTAATTCATTCTGACAGCCATGTCAAATTAATGACAAACCCAACACCAACTAATAATTATGGTAATAGTGAAACAATGTTAATCGCAATTGGACATGTAATCAACAGTACTGTCTTTAAACATAATTGTCAGTGTGTTAATTTCACGGTCTCGAGTCTTCTAAGAAAAAAATAGTCCTATCGATTTACTAACAAATTCCCATTCCTGTTAATAACGGAATTGAGAAAATTAATCATTTGCAAGATATCAACATGGGGACATATATATTTATTTTGATTGACAGATAACGATGTATTTTCTTTGGTGGAAGTATAATTCCATATGATAGGATCTTGTAATTTAACAATAAAGTAATATGATCCACAAATATGCATACATGTTTTACATTTTGACTTTTATTTTCAGTTTTGCTCTTTGAAAGTTTTTTATCAGGGTTCTACAAGCGAAGACAGCAATAATTTGTATAAAGGCCAACTAAAAAATCTAAATGTTTCGAGAGATTCGTGCTGGCTTCTTAAAATCGTATATCACTAATCAGAAACTTTTTTTTCTTTACAGTGGTGGCCATCCTTATACTGAACTACCCGGTGACAATAATCCAAATGATGAAACCGCTGAGAATGCAGTACCTGCAGCAGTTGATAGTCCTGTTGAAGTAAACGCATAGCTGACAAAGCATATTTAGTTTCCAATTTTAATTTATTATGTATTTGTATAATACTAAATTGTTTTATTTATTTTAATCAATTTTATTAATTTTATTAAAGTAGAGCTGGAAAACGACAATCTGGTTTACTATATCCAGTTCTATTTGACAGTTCTATGCAATTATTTATTAACTATTTTGCAATATTTTGACTAAGTCCCATTGATTGAATTCAAGGTAGTAAAATACAAATAAAAAATGTAAAAGCCATCCGTAAAACTTTTAAGATATGTCTACATGTTCGAGAGAAGGCATTTAGAACATCTAAACTATTTAATAATCGATTTGAAACGTATATTTAATTTTATCGATGGAACTTAGCCACTTATAATAAAATATCGCATAATTATATATATATATATATATATATATATATATATATATATATATATATATATATATATATATATATATATATATATATATATATATATACATATATATATATATATATATATATATATATATATATATATATATATATATATATATATATATATATATATATATATATATATATATATATATATGAATTTGATAAGATTAATGTTACATAAAAGTTGACAAATAGGGTGATAATATTATGTATTAATTATTTGTAATTTAATTGATTTAAATTAAAAATAAATTAAATTTATAAACATGTTTGGGAAAATATTTTTAGAAGTGTGTTAGGGTCCATAAAAGTTAATCATGAAAGTGAAGTTTGGAGTTTGCATTTTGATCACCTACCGTGTACATATCCTGAAAGGTACGCACTATTGAATTACCTATATATCAAAAGCTACTAGTGTACTAACTTAAACCTCACAGGGTAATTCAGCTACCGTGCCCACCAGTATTTCAAACTTTATCACTAATAACCTGTTTTCTTAAATACAATACTCACATGAATTTAAATATTATGCCTTGAGCCTAAGTGTACGTTTCCACCAAAAAGTTTGTTGTTTTTTTTACATCGCACCTCACACGGATAGTATACATTCTCAAAAAAATTGCGTCTCAACCAAAACCAACACAAATGTATTACAAGCCTGATTGTTGCATCGAGTACGCAGATCAAAACCCTATTTACTACAAGCCGTATTGTTTGCATACTCATGCTATACAAAAATATATACTTTGATTGTATTGTAAGTAGAAAATCGTGTCGGGATATGATAGCGAATATTGTGTAAAAGAAATAAACAATAAAATCAAATAATGCGCATGCGTTTACAATTTTTTTTATTAATTTTATATGGAGTTTTGATATTTACCAATACATCTAAAGTATATATTTTCACTAATACATTTTAAAAATACTTGATGATGTGTGTCAACGAAAGTTACAAGACGGCTTGTAGTAAAGAGGGTTTTGACGCAGATACATTCTTATTTTGTCCATCTAAACTTGAAAGTGTTTGTGAGAAAATAGAATAAATATACTTTCATTTCACTAATACCTTGAAGATAAAATATAAAATCAACCAATCAAATTCTTTGAAATATTGTACGGTACGTTTGTATAATTTTTTTATTTTCACACTCTCTTCGAAATAAATCTTGTTAGTACGTTTGCAAGTAGCACGTGCAACAACGATGCTACAAGTATCTGTTTCGAACTATGTGGTATGTAAGAAAATTTTAAGGAATCAACAATATGAGACAGCATATTAATAAAATGTGACGATTTATTGGAGCAACAATGGTAGTGCAGCTCACATAACATTTCTTTGGAAATTTATTATTAAACAAAAAAAAAAGTACTAACCAAAAATGTACTAACGGATACAAATATATAAAAACTGAAGAGAATATTTCATTTTTGTTTTACATTTCTGTTTTCTATACTATATTTTCTCTGCACAATTGTTTTTTTTTTAATTTTAAATTTTTACGTAAATTCTCACTAATTTGTATAGTATACCGATTACCAATACTTTCAAATATAGATGGACAAGAAAATGAAATAATATTGGTGACAATCGGGCTTGTATAATAAAGACGGTTTTGGTCTCAACCAAAACCAACACTATTGTATATTATACAAGCCATGAAGCTTGGCTAAGTAAAACATATTATGACTACTATTGGGTGTATGTGTTAGTGAATTTGACTACAGTAAAAATCGAAACAAAAATTATATTTCGCACTGTCCATACTCCTCTAAATTCAAAGTACATAACATTTCTACAAAAAAAACGAAACAAAAATTATATTTTGCGACTGTCCACTCTGCTCTAAATTATTAGTATATAGTATAGTATATTATGAAGTAAATAATAATAACAATACTTCTCTCTCTCGTTAAATAATAAATTTGTTTTTTGCTTTGTCTTAAAGAGCGCAAAATACTGTTGTTCCATCATTCGTATTCATTTTTTATTTACATCAAAGTATATAATAAAAGTATATACAAATTATACTACGTCACAACACTAATACTTAGGTATAGTAGTCACTTTTTGGCATGAGTATCGCAACTTCATGGCTTGTATATACATTTGTGTTGGTTTTGTCTCAACCAAAACCAACACTATTGTATAATTATAGAAGCCATGAAGCTTGGTTAAATAAAACATATTATGACTACTATTTGGCTATGTGTTAGTGAATTTGACTACAGTAAAAATCGAAACAAAAAATTATATTTCGCATTGTCCATACTCCTCTAAATTCAAAGTACATAACATTTCTACAAAAAAAACGAAACAAAAATTATATTTTGCACTGTCCATTCTGCTCTAAATTCATAGTATATAGTATAGTATATAATGAAGTAAATAATAATAACAATACTTCTCTCTCTCGTTAAATAATACATTTGTTTTTTGCTTTGTCAAAAAGAGCGCAACATACTGTTGTCCCATCATTCGTATTCATCTTTTATTTACATCAAAGCATATAATAAAAGCATATACAAATTATACTACGTCACAACACTAATACTTAGGTATAGTAGTCACTTTTTGGCATAAGTATCGCAACTTCATGGCTTGTATATACATTTGTGTTGGTTTTGTCTCAACACAAAATTTATTACCTACACATGCAAACAAAAAACAACCGATTTGTAGAAAAAACAACCGATTTGTACTAATAAAGAGAACTTTTGCTGTTGGTTTTTTTACATTGGTACTAAAATAAAAAATTTCCTATAGGAAATTTTATGGACAACCCTTCATTTATTTGAAAAATGTCATTATCATGTATTTTTGTTGCCATTCAAATTTAAATAAAAGTTATTTATTTCTTTAAAACACTAATAGCCATTTATTTTTTATTAAACTTTAAACATTTTAGATTTGCAACCATTTACAATAAATTTTTATGAAAAAAATCAAAGTTAAAATTAAAATATTTAAATTTATAATTCTAATACATAGAATTTCAATACACATACATAAACAAATTAAAATATATCCCTTTGTAAAAAAAACAACCGATTTTTTGGTCGACACTAAGAGTAACACAAAATTTTTTTTTCGTTCAGGTAGCTTTTGTGAGAAATTTTACAAAATACCGGCGAGATATTTAGCCAATTTTAATTTAAATTTTAATTTAAATTTTTATTTTTAGTTTTTATTTGTATTAGAAAAATTATTACAATATTAAGGCTGCGTGCCATACTCAAGGTTAATCGTAAAATTTGATAAATTATAATTTTAGTACAAATTTACCCTTCATGTCGTGCCAAACTTTAGGTAAATATTTAGGTTTGAAGGGTTAAAATCACTGGTTTGTAGGTAACAAATGAAATGTCATAATTTTTTTTGTTTAAATTTTTTTTTGGGTTTCTTATATTTAGTCCAATAATATTCTCCAAAATGTCTTCTGTGTTCACATATTTTAGTAATTATAATAATTAACCATATAGTTTTACTCTTGTGTCTGATATTTGGGACGGGAGGTACCAGGTTCGAATCCCAACAGGGGAGGGTTGCAAAAGGGATTTTTCATCACCTGATTACGATCAGTGATGACGATGAACACAACTATAACCCCCTGTTGGAGTGCAGAATCTATGGGCCGAACCATCGTCCATGTCAGTACAGGCTGGCATGGAGCAATGCATTGCGTAGATGGATATTCAAAAATCGCGAACCTGTATTCGTGCGTCCTCGATTTGGCCCTCGTTGGCGTAAAGTAGGACGTTAAAATAACTGCGAAAGAGTTGGGTGAGCTTCGGCTCAGAAAATATTCTAGATTAAAAATTAAAAAAAAAAATAAAGTAAAATAAATTAAATGTGAAAAACTAACAACAACAACCTATTACCTTTTTTTTAATAATTTACGCACTAATAATCCAGGAATTCGATTTACCAAAAATGCCATTTACCTTGAGTATATGGCACGCAGCCAAAGTATTACAATCTAGTCTTATATGAGTATAATGAGGGTTAATGAGTAATTTTATTCTAGCTTATTTACTATAGTTAAATAATTAATTCGAAAGGCTTAGTCCGTCTTAGCCTTCTGACAATGTTCGAATTGTTTAGAAGCTGTAATGCCTCGACATTAGTATGCGTTTGTAGTCTCTCTTGGTGTCTTCTTATCCAATTTTGTATTTCTCCTGCAACTGACTCAGCCAGAGCTGTATTCCGTAGGTCCACACGTTTTTCAAGGTTTGCTTATAAAGTAATAGTTTATTACTAGTAGACATTTGGGAGTGCCTGCCTATTAGCCAATCCATTTTATGGAGTTTTAAACGTAGGTCTTGGTTTTTCTTCTTAATATGGGCTTTCCATCGTAATTTAACATCTACAGTGTTTTACCTAAGTACTTGGCTGTATTAGCGTATGGAATTTGTTTCATATTTTTAAATATATTTTTAATACTTATGACCTAATTTTTTGAAAGTAAAGTCTGCATGGACAGATTAACTTTCATTGTATTGCATTTGCCATTTTATAGCCCAGCGATGAACTTTGTCGATGTTTACTTGTAGTTTAAGAGTAGTCTTCAATATTATTTCCTACTATGCCATGATAGCGGTGTCATCAGCAAATGTGGCAAGTATATTTCGTTCTTCCATTGGTTTTGGTATATCATAAGTAAACAATAAGTACAAAAGCGGTCCCAAAACACCCCCTTTAAGAATTCCAACCATTATTGTTTTAAATTTAGAATATTCGTGCTGTTGTTTTTTTCTAAAATATCTCTCAGTTATGTATGATTCTAATATATCACTGTATTGTTTTAGTAGTAAGGTCAGCAGCTTATAGTTATCCTTCATGCCACACTTTATCAAAAGACTGTGCGACGTCTAGGAATACAGTGGAGTAGGCGTGCTTTTTTGAGGGCTTTCTCAATAACATTAGTGTTCCTATGCACCTGGTCGATAGTGGAGTGCTTACTTCTGAATCCAAATTGGTAATTCGGTACACAGCCTTTTTCTTCAACTATTGGCAGAAGCATTTTCAGAAGTATATTTTCAAATACTTTAGAAATTACTGGCAATAGTGATATTGGTCTCTTCGATGTTGCTTCCTGTGATGGTTTTCCACGTTTGATAATCATTATGACTTCAACTATACTTTCCATAATTTGGGTACGTATTTAAGTCTAAATGCTGCATTTATTAATTTAGTAAGCTTAATAATTGCAGTTTTTTTGAGTTCCTGAGCATCTCTCCTGTTATTAAATCAAAACCGGGCGTTTTTTTTCTGCTTTTTATTTATTATATCTGTCATCAAGAATTTTTTTTCGTTGACTGCTTAGAAGTCTAAATATGCTTTCCAGATGTTCGATCTTGTCTTGCCCAATTTCAATCAGCTTTTTAATTGGATACTGTTGGGTAATAGGTCTTTTTGGACTTTGGTTTGGCTTCCAAAACGAATATTCAAATAAGTGGCTGTTTGACAAATTTAAAAGTTTTAGACTTATAGATTTTTTTTAAATTTATGTTTCTTTCTCGATAATTTTATTGTTAAATTGTTTACTACTGGTTTATCCTGGGAGCTCTGGTCCGATGTCATTTATTTCTCGCAGATCTTTTCCTTCGCAATAATCTGTTATCTTTTATGGATAATTTTGCCTCATAGATTTTCCTTTAAATATAGGAGTGCTTTACCATGCTGAATGTCCTTAACAAATTGCTCTACTTCAGCATCTAGTTCATCTATGTTTTGTTATTTAGTTCATCATTCTGTTGTCGTCTTAAGTTGTATTTTGTTATCTAAACAAAATCTAAAATAATCCCTGTCTGTGTACTTATTACAAAGATAGACCGTTTTTTCTTTTTGTAAGATGTTTTCATTAAATATTAAAGTGATAGGTGAGTGATCTGAGATCGTTTTGTGGCATTCTTCCACTGAAATGCTTTGAAATATTCCTCGTTACAAAGATTTCGATTAAATCTGATATTTTGGTTGGGTCTGATGGCCAGAACGTTGGTTTACCTGTTAATAATGCTTCACAGTGGCTTTCTTTTATTGCCTTTAAGAGTTCCTTTCCTTTGGTCGTTGTTAGTCGGGACTCCCAATAAATATTCGGAGCTTCCAAAATCATCGCCTGCGATAAATCTATTTCCCATAGAGTTAAAGTATTCTTTATATTGATTTTTCTTAAGAGAATATCGTGGCAATATAAGCCTTTAACTGCCAGTGTATATTTTATCGTTTCAATAGCAACTATCGTAGCTAGATGAAATTCGTAGATGAAATCCAATCTGTGGGATATTTTTTCTTTTCAAAATGATTTTCCATTATTATGGCTCCACTTCTACCTCTGGCTAAGTTGCTTGGATATATGGTATGGTAAACTTTATATTTTCCAAATTTAATAAATAATTCTTTGGTAAAATGTGTCTCTGATATAAGGCAAATATCAATGGGTTGCGCATCTAGAACTAACTGTAACTCAAGCATAAGATTTTAAGATATTTGCATATTTATTTGGTGAGGGATAGCTCCCTTATTGCTACATTCAAGCCGTTGTAACCGCATGTCAAGCGAATTGAGCTTATTTAGAATAACTTGAAGCATTTCATTAATGCTTGAACTGCTATTTTTTAAGTTTCCTTGATTCGGAGCACTAGCTGGTATTTGCGCATCTGTGAATTTTCCATCTCCAGCTGCACTAGATGTAACTGTAGTATTTTTACTATTTTTTATGTTTCTTAAGCGACGATTAGACTGATAATTGTTTCTCTGCGCTGTGTTTTTGCTGCTAATTTTTTGTCTTTAATTCTCTGAAATTCAACAGCCACTCTGCAGCATTGAATGATGATCTCCGCAGTGTACACATTGTGCAAATGCTTTTAATTTATTACAAGATGTTGTAGGGTGTTTTCCAAGAAATTTTACGCAGCTCGGTACTTTGAAGCACTAAGCTTGGGTATGGCCATGCGATTGACATTTTTTACATTGAGGAATGAGTTTTGATTTTCTCAAAATTTCGCCTTAAATGTTTTTTAATTGGTATGTTTTTTCAATATTTTCTTCCGAACTACAAGTTAACATAAATATATTAAGCAATTCTTTATTACGTAATTTCATTTTAATTGATGCTTCAGTTGCTTTAAAGCCGTTCGCTCTTAGTTCTTAAAATATTTTTTTTTGGTTTACATGTACAATGTAAATGTTTAGCCATTACTCGTATAGGCCTAGTTTGTTTATTTTCTTAAGTGTGCCAAGCATTTTAGTGAGATCTATGTAATCCTTACATTTCAGAATCTTCCACATTAATTTTAACATTATATTACCATTCATAAGTTTTGTTTTAAACGTATCTTTGGGAATAATTGTTTTGATTTCTCATAAAGAGAATCATAATCTTTCATTTCATAGATTATTACTGGTGATGGTGGAGACACTTTCTTAGTCAGTGTTGGTTCGTTAACTAATTTTGTCTCTGTAGGTTCCTTTGGTTTAGCTGGACTAGGCGTGTTGTTTAACTTCCTTTTTTTTTCTTTAGCTCTTAACTCGAACCCACTCAGTTTCTCTGGCTAACTTATCCTCGTTCATTTCTTGTCTAGATAGAGCTTTGAGTAACTCCTCTGTTTGAGGGCTTTTCATATTTTCTTGAGACGACTTAGTAGTCTTTAGCTGCAGTATACAACTACATACATTTGTTGGCCGTAACGTTGGAGTTCTTATAATTTCCCTACTCTTTTGAAAGATGTTTATATTATCTATATCTTGCAATAGTTGGTCCCGCCCAGAACCCATGGAACCGACCTCCGAAGAGTGTGGGCATTCCTGAATATCAGTAATTAATAAATTTAAATTTTTTGTTTCTAAGCTATGTAATTCAAAAATTAAAGAGTTTGTGGTGAATTCATCTCTGTTCTTTAATTATGTATTAGTTGTTAAGTTATTATATATTACAATTATCATTGAATTTATATTAAATTGTATCATATACCAATATTGTATACATTATTATTATATACTTTATGTACAAGTGAAATACCAAAACAATCTTGATTGTACTTGTTACTCATTATATACTTGTTATGTATGTACGAGATTAGCTAATAATGAGAGGATTAAAGACAAATCAGTACTGTTGTGGGATTGGAAACGAAATCATTTAATAAAAAAAATAATAAATAAAATTACAAATTTCAAATAATTAATTGAACATCAAGTCTTTTAAAAAACCTACTTCCGCTCGGTACACAACAGTTGGTGTCAGATGTGGGATAGTTTTTCAGTTTTCTTGCCAAAAAAACTGATATACTTCAACGTTATATTGATAACGCTATTATATAGTTTGTATGTTATATATACATACAACCCGCTATATTATATCTTCGCAAAGTGCATCATAAAGAAGAATTTCCAATTTGTGTAAACTATGAAAATTATGTGAAAATTTAATTCGTGACACTAAATTTAGGCGATTAAACTAAATCTATAAACATTAAAAGTGTAGTTAATAAAAAAAAGCAGTGATTAATCTGATGCCGCGTGCAGTTTTACCTATAAGGTTATAAGGTCATATTAATCAACTGTAAAACCGTAATGTGCGTGAAACTAAATTACGTACTACTTAAATATTAAAGCTAACTTAATAACAAAATTAATAAATAATCTAAAAACTAAATTATACAAACCACATGCATAATATTAATAAAATAATTACAAACAATTAATAGTAAAACGAAATAAACCGAAATTAAATAATAACGCTAAAAATAAGGTTATACATATATATATATAACCACTGCATCACGTTGGAAAAATTAACGAAAACCACATGCACTTACTAGACACATATTAAAAGTGTTTCTTTCAACTTTACATTTAAATTGTTCCTGAATTGTAAAATGTTTCTAAAAATTGTTTCCTGAAATTGTTCCTGGATGAAAATTATTTTATAAGCTGTTTCGTGAATAGAAATTTTCAAGGTCGACTAAAACCACATGCTATACAGTGGAGAAATAGATATAACCGGACAATATGTACAATCAACACATGTGGTCAACAGGATAAAAATAGCACAGTTATACAATTATACTCTGATCTAAAGGTAATCTTAAATTTGAAATATTATTTAATCAATCTGTCCAAATTTAAAAAAATAAAAAAAAAAAAGTTATAAATTTAATTCATACTAAGTAAAAACCTTTAAGCTAAATAAAATTTCAAGGTGCATAAACTTAGCTAAACTTAATTAATTTTACAATTATATATATTAAAATCTTATATTTTCTTAAATTCTAAATTATTTATAAAATTATTCAATTTTAATTTTTTTTTAAATTTTGATTGGTTCTGAATCTATTTCTTGCGCAATTTATGATAGTTTTCAAATAGGTATCGTCATTCGAAAACGTTTTAAATTTTTACAATCCTCGTAAATACGATATGTCAGATATTTCTGATTCTCAATTAGACGACGAAAGTAATAACGAATCTACATTTATACAATTACGAAAAATTATTATCGAAAAATCAGGGTCAAAATCGTCTAAAAAACCCATTGAATCGCAAGAAAGATTTACTGATAAATCTCAAAATCCTTCTAGTTCATACATAACTATTAAATCCGAACCTTTATCACCTGAATCAAATAAAATTCAAAATCCATCCAGTTCAACTATATTAAAAGATTCAAATCAACAACTCCCATTACAAATGTCATTTGAAGTAACAGGTCATTCAATCGATAATTCACTTGTAGAGCAAGTTAATCTAAACAATACTATTGAATTCAAAATGGCAGCTCTTGATTCATCATTTGTATTGAAATTGGTTCCAAATTTTTCCGGTGATTCTCGAGAACTAGACAGATATATCTCGGCGTGTGATCTAATTCACTCGGAACTCCGCGAGGAAGATAAATTACAATTTCTTAAATTAATAAAACTAAAATTAGAAGGTAAAGCATTCAATCTTTTTAAATATAAAACTTTAGATACATGGGAAAATTTCAAAAAAATACTAGAGAGAGAATTTATCGAAAGCAGGTCAATTGGTCATCTCCAATTACGACTAACTTGTATAAGACAAGGTCAGAATGAAGACGTAAAAACATATTCTGCTCGAGTGGAAAACATACTCCATGATTTGAATGAAGCATGCATAAATTCTCAAGGCAGAAATGCTGCAAATACTATAGAAAATTTAAACGCAACAATAGCTCTTAAAAGTTTCCAAGAAGGCTTAGACATGTCGATCAAATTAATTGTTAAAGCATGTCGATTTGAAAAGTTGTCTGATGCAATTAATCGAGCCATAGAAGAAGAACTTTCAATTAAGTATATGTCTAAATTCTCCATTTCCAATAAATCCAGTTCCTCCAATAAGTCATTATTCTGTAATTACTGCAAACGTTCTGGGCATACCAAAGATGTTTGTTATCGAAAACCGAAAAGCCCTAATGGTTCATATAATTCGAAAACAGTTAATACTTTTTCATCTCATCCGTGTGCTTATTGCAAAAAGCTTGGGCATCATATTCAAGATTGTTTTCTCAAAAAACGTAGTGATTCATTTAACCTTAATAATAGCACAGCAAGACCTACAATATCAGGTTCGGGAAATGTAAACGGATTTTCGAAGCCAATCAGAGGCACACCTTCGAAAGTCCAAGATTTACAAAGTGTCTCCCAATTAAACCTCAATCAAAATCAGAGGAATTCGTAACTTATAATAATTCTGAAACTACTCAGCACAACGATCTTCTTATGGCAAACATATATCAAATTAAGCAAGGTAATAATACATCTAACAAATATGTGAATGTCAACATAAATGTTTGTAAACATAAAAATTTACCATTTTTAGTAGATACAGGAGCGGACATCTGCATTATAAAAAAATCGGTTCTGTACGATAATACAACAATATATATAGATGCAAAATGTAAATTAAAAGGCATATCTAGTGAATTAATAGAAACGCTTGCAGAGTGTGATGGTGTCATTCAATTTGCTAACGGAAAGGAAATAAATATCACATTACAAATAGTTGACGATTCATTTCCAATAAGTGCGTTTGGTATCATAGGACAAAATTTCTTAGCACTAAATCAGTGTAATATCAATTTTCAAAAGTTAATCGTGGAAATACCCATTGATTCTGAAATCATATCTTTAAGGTTACATCCAGATATTCAATTAGAAACTTCAATGCCAATTGAAGTTCCTCTTCGATCAGAAAGGATCATTACGGTACCAATTAATCTTCCCAACGAATTTGAATTTATTTGCCCGTCACAAGAAATTGCTCCTTCCATTTATTTAGCTAACTCTATTCACAAAGTCCATGATAACAATATTATCTTGCCAATTCTTAACGTATCCGATAAACCTTATATTATTCCAAATTTAACCTTTAAAATAGAACCTTTTAACACATATGAAATCTACTCTTTAGAAAAAAATAATGAACATATTAGTAATCGCTTATCAATTCTTAAGTCATCTATTAGTTGTAGTCATCTTAACGAAGAAGAAGAAGATTGTCTCATGCCAATACTAAATGAATTCCACGACGTATTCTATTTAGAAGGCGATAAACTTACGACTACCGATGTAACTCAACATAGTGTCAGAACATTACCCGATTCAAAACCTATTCACGTGCGTTCTTATAGTCAACCACATTCTACTAAAAGTGAAATTCAAACCCAAGTAAATAAAATGTTTGAAGAAGGTATTATTCAAGACAGTATAAGCCCGTGGAACTTTCCTTTGTTACTTGTTCCAAAAAAATCGACGAACGGTGAGAAAAAGTGGAGAGTCGTAGTAGATTATAGGAAACTAAACCAAATCACTATTGATGACATATTTCCTCTCCCTAATATCAATGAGATTCTTGATAAATTAGGAATGGCTCAATACTTTTCTACTTTGGACCTGCAAAGTGGATACCACCAAATCAAACTCAACCCTTCTGATTGTCCTAAAACCGCATTTAGTACAGATGAAGGTCATTACGAATTTACCTCTATGCCCTTCGGTCTAAAAGGAGCGCCAGCCACGTTTCAGCGTATGATAAACAGTGTTTTAAGTGGTCTTAATAATATAAAATGTCTTGCATATCTTGATGACGTTGTTGTATTCGGCACAACACTTATCGATCATAATAATCGACTGAAAGAAGTATTACAAAGATTCCGTCGTTATAATCTAAAGGTAAATCCGTCTAAGTGTCAGTTTCTTAGAAACGAAATTTATTATTTAGGTCATATTGTTACAGCAAAAGGAATAAAGCCAGACGAATCTAAAATAATTGCTGTTAAAAATTTTCCTTTACCTAGAAATCGGACAGAAATCAAATCATTTCTTGGATTAGCCGGTTATTACCGTAAATTTATTCCTCAATTTTCAAAACAAGCTAAACCCTTAACAAATCTTCTCAAGAAAAATACACCATTTAATTGGAGTTCTGAATGTCAAAAAGGATTTGAATCATTGAAAGAAAGTCTTATAAATCCTCCTATTTTACAAATGCCAAACTTTACTAAACCCTTTAAACTTACATGTGACGCTAGCGATTTTGCGCTAGGCGCAATTCTTTCACAAGAAGTAGATGGATTTGATCTTCCGATTGCATACGCGAGTCGAGTACTCAGTAACGCTGAAGTTAACTATTCACCTACTGAAAAGGAATTATTTGCTATCATTTGGTCTATGTCTCACTTTCGACCTTACCTTTATGGACATAAATTTTGTGTTATAACCGATCATCGTGCTCTTCTATGGTTATATAAACTAAAAACGCCGAAATCACGACAAATACGGTGGCAACTATGTCTTGATGATTACGACTTTACGATTATCCATAAACCAGGAACTCTCATACAAAATGCAGATGCACTTAGTCGTATTCGAAATGAAAATAAAGCATTAGATACTTTACCTGAATGCAGTGTAATAACACGGTCGAAGAGAAATTTAAACGGAAACAACAACGATACAGACAATTTAAATGTTCCCGAAATTGAAGAAGATGAAAATAAACCAGAAACCTTTAACGAATCTGCAATCCCATCAAATTTTAATAATCAGAGTTTTTCAAGTGGTCTTAATTTTAATAACTACGTCAACCAAGAAACTGTTATGGTTAAATATATTACAGATGGCTCTGAAATTCAACAAGTGATACAAGAATTTCATATTTCACCACTTGGTGGACACCAGGGTGTATATCGCACATTTAAAAGATTGCAGAAATATTTTAACTTTCCCAATATGTTTTCGACTATAAAACAATATATTTCCAAATGTAAACTTTGCCAAATAAATAAACACGGAAGAAAAACAAAGGAACCTTTGAAAATTACTTCTACTGCATCCAGGACTTTTGAAAAAGTATTTTTAGACATCGTTGGTCCTATGCCTTCTTCACACAATAATAATAAATATATCCTTACTTTACAAGACGACCTTACGAAGTTTTCAGTTGCTCATCCTATTCCTTCTCAAGAAACGGAAATCGTTGCACAAGTTTTTGTCGAAAAGTTTATCTGTTTATATGGAATTCCGAATGAAATACTTACGGACCAGGGTACAAACTTTATGAGTAACCTGTTTACTCAAATATACAAACTTTTAAAAAAAAAAAATTGTCGACCACAGCTTATCACCCTCAGAGCAATGGTGCTCTGGAACGTTTCCACAAAACGCTTGGAGAATATTTAAGGAATTTTTCTCAATCGGATACACTTAACTGGGACATGTGGTTACCATATTTAACATTTTCCTATAACACAACTCCACATACTTCAACCGAGTATATGCCGTACGAGTTAGTGTTCGGTTTTACTCCAAACATTCCGTCCGCCATTTGTAAAGACCCAGAACCTAATTATACCATAGATGATTACTATTTCGATTTAAAATTTAAATTACAAAATTCCCTTGCTATTGCGAAAAGTAATCTGCTGAACTCAAAAGAAAAGTCCAAATCCTATTATGACAAATCTATAAATCCTCATCAATTCCAGTTAGGCGATCAAGTACTACTTCAAAATATAAAAAAAGCAAAATTAGATCCAGAATGGCTTGGTCCCTATGAAATCGATAAAATTATTTCATTAGAAAACTCCTCTATTAAAATCGGTAGAACATCAAAGATAGTCCACAATAACCGTTTGAAATTGTTTAAAATTTAGTCATTTATCTATTTTTATTTAACTAAATTAAATTGCAAAGGAAATAAAATTTTAAACAAAACCATTTTGTATTAAAATATTGAATTATATTAAATGAAAAAAAAATAAAAATAAATAAATAAAAAAATAAAATAAAAATAAAATATTATTATATATAATTAATATTTAATAATATGCAACTTTCAATTAAATATTAATAAAATAAAAAATTAAAAATTAAAAATATAGTATGTATGAATAAATATTTTCAAAAGATTATTCGCAGAATAACTTTTGTTTTAAGCAGGGAGGTGTGGTGAATTCATCTCTGTTCTTTAATTATGTATTAGTTGTTAAGTTATTATATATTACAATTATCATTGAATTTATATTAAATTGTATCATATACCAATATTGTATACATTATTATTATATACTTTATGTACAAGTGAAATACCAAAACAATCTTGATTGTACTTGTTACTCATTATATACTTGTTATGTATGTACGAGATTAGCTAATAATGAGAGGATTAAAGACAAATCAGTACTGTTGTGGGATTGGAAACGAAATCATTTAATAAAAAAAATAATAAATAAAATTACAAATTTCAAATAATTAATTGAACATCAAGTCTTTTAAAAAACCTACTTCCGCTCGGTACACAACAAGTTCATCACACTAATATTGAAAAGTAAGCCCTCCTAAAAACCTAGAATAGCTACTAAAGGTACACTATAGTCGCCTAAACAATTATTCTGTGTCTACTTTAGTAGTGTTATTTAGCTTGCCATACCGGTAATCACTAATCATCAACTTTTTGGGGATCCCATTTTTAAGGAAACCAATACCGTAAATTATTATTTTTTTCAATACTTTGGTATATTTTTAACGGATAAAGTTTAGCTTCTTAAGCTGCTCAGTATCTAATCATATCTAAAAAAATGTCCATTCTTGTGATTCGAGATATTTTTTTCTATACAACAAAGTTTTGTTTTCTAAATATTGCTAGTGTTCTAATAAAGATTGAGGTCTTCTCACGATAGAACCGTTATTGTTTAATTTAACAAAACGGGTCGAAATATTTTTAAAAGTTCGCTGGTCAGTAACATTGAACATCTTTAAATCGTAATATTACGATAAAGTTCCTATATCACTTCTTGTAATAACTAACCTGGACAATTGTTTATATATGTAATTATATCTGGAGATAATTTTTACATGTAACGTACACCTTTAATGTAAAAGAAGTTAATAGTTTTTCTAATTAATTTTAAATGTATTTTCAAAAAGTATTAGCAATAAACTATTAAAAATCAGTATATAAATGATAGTTTTATGTAAGAAAAAAATGAAAGACATATGTAGGTAAACATAAAAGATATATTATTATTATTATATTTCTTTATTTCACATTTGAATTTTTACAATTTTAAATTTATCATAAAAATTCAAGAGTTTATAGAGTGTAAAATGTAATTAATTAAGATAGATAATTAATTATATCATTACAGCAGAAACCAAATAATAGAAAGAGACCGCGCAACCCATATATGAAAAAACATCCAAAATTTAGTTCCGGGTTCCAATCTTTTTATCGGGTTTCAATCGTCGTTACGGGTCAAAACCATCTATATTACAAGCCACATTGTTTTCATGCTCCAGCTATACATGAAATACTGTGTAGAGTAAGTATGTATAGGTATAATTGTATTATATATAATTATTTAGCACCCGCAACAACGATTGGAACCCGTAAATTTTGGATGTTTTTTTATATATCGGTTGCGACGTCTCTTAGACTATTTGGTTTCTGATTATAGGTAGTATAAAAGTAAGTCGAGCTTTCGACTTATCATCTAAAGTAATCCATGTTTTTGTTCTGAAAGTCACACAGCTTCGTTGCTTATGAATGTAGCGAATCAATTGAGATCAAGTTGGCAAAACATAACTTGGAGTTGGAAAAACCATGAACAAAGAAAGAAATCAATGAGAAGGCCACCATCACTAGTAATGCTAGAAGTACTAAGAAGAGGTGCAAATAGATGAAATATAAGCTGCCCCAAATCAATCGAAGAATCAATTTAGTATTGGAACCAGCCAACTCCAAAGTGGAACAAAATTATGAGTTTATGAACAACTGAAATAAATCGGAAATACATAACTGGGTTACATATTAATAATGAGTAGTAAGAGACTGTAGTAAAAAAGAAATATCAACAAAACAATTTCCACTAATTTAGAATAAGTCGAGACAAAGTTACTGTAATGGGCCTAGGCATTTTCTAAACAAATTAGCAGTGAATGTCCTCATTAATGCCATCAACAGATAAATTTATTTGTGAACGACTGCTATAGACAAAACAATGAGGTAAGTTTAGCATATAGATTAAATTTAAAAATGAAGTCTATAGAATATGCAAAGAAAAAATTGGGCAAATATTTAAATTGGAAAAAGGAACTTCACCAAAAATTGTCATTATATCTCGGTAAATCACCTGAATAAAAAACAAAAAACATTTTTCGGACTAGTTGGCATCTGGTATGATATAACTTCACTGAATCATGCATATAGTATTCAGACAGAAATTGAAATTCAGCGACGAGGCACTTTTTTACGAGCTATTTTAAACAAAATTAAAATTTAATGCTTGGTGATGTAATCAAAAGCTACTTTACTTCTTCGAGCTCATTAAGAGTTTAATTAATATTTTCTAGGACCACAGATAAAATTGTTAACTATCGAAGTGATCGGACGTTAGTTTTATTTTCTTGAAAATTGTCAATTAATTTTTCAATAATATTATAAATTTAAAATTAATTTTAATTATTTATTTGTTACTGAGTGTCATTTATGTTAATGCCTATTCTTATGTTATATAGTGTGTTCATAGCATTAATACCACATAGTACTACCAGCATAAGAAAAAAAAGTTTACCCCTTCAAAATCCAGATGTCGGGTCGATAGAATATGATCAAAAATTTTGGATATTTATATGACATTTAGGCGATTATAAATATAAAAATATTATGATTATTTTAAAGCGATACCAGTAGCGATATCTAACACGTCAATGGCCAAACATATACCGTGGTAGTATATACTATGTGTATTTAAATTATGGTGTGTTTCAACATAAACTGTTTGTCGTGTTATTTTACTCTTTTTGAGATTTTAATTTTGCTCTTTTTGTATCTTGTTAACTATGGGGGCAATTTGTTAGTTAACATCAATTAAATTTGTTGTTCCGGTTATTGCAATAGCATTTTCCACTACGGTTGTGTGGAAATTGACCGAATGGCAAATAAACAATGCTTAAAGTGTCCCAGCTTGTTGTAGTTTTGTGGTGATTGCCGAAAGCTTTTGGTTAATAAATCTTTTAAAAAAAAAGTTCTGTGTCTGAAGATTTAAATGACTGGGAATACAGTTTTAATCCAAAATAATGTTGTCCTCAAATGTTTAACTTCGGATACCGGCTGTGATATTGAACTCATCTTTAATTTAAATTTATCGGGTTCTTATAAAGCTGGTAAAGTCCTTCCTAAAAAGTTCCGTATCAAAGGCTTTCACTTCGATTCGTAGTAACTGGAAGTGATAGCATCACTTCAAGAGGCACAATGCCTCTAGTATTCGTGGTAAAGTTAAATTATTGATTGGTATTCAGGAAAATGATTATTATGTGATTAAAAATAACAACTCTAAAGAATTTTTTCCGTTCGACTATGTGGTCCATAGAAAAGATCGACATGATTTTAATACTAGCCTTAAGGGAGGAGGTGTGTTGATTACTGTTAAGACCTCGATTCAAAATTAAATCAATGTATGTTACCTATATAGTTTTTCTGCTTTACAGATTAAGGTTGCCAGTACATCTTTTCTAATGGTTGCTGTTTATACTCCCAATGGAACAATTTTGGAATAGTATCTTGACGTTTTTAATTTTATTAATTTTAATGTTTTACCGTTGATGCACGTTGGAGAACAATTAAAGGTCGAGGCACATAAGGTTCGTTTCGTTTATTTACATTTTTATTTGACAGATCATAGTTCTTTCGCTAAATGGTCGTATTTTCTAAAAATTGAGCTTGTATTATAGCTCTGGATATAATTTAATCCATATTATCTAATTAGTTTTCTTTTTTTGTTTGGAAATCCTCTCGTTAATTTACGTTAATGCACACAAAATGTTTTCACACAATTTGTACACAGAAAACTTTTGAACTAACTACAAAACAAACGTTAACTCAAAATGGATATTTTGAGGTTAGTATATAAGTTTTAATTGAAATTTCATCAATGCTTACGCTGTTAGATTCCACCCTCAACTGAAGATTGTGACAATTTTTTAGGGGTGTTGATATGTTTTGAAATATTTAACTTAGAGGTAAGAACGAAACGAATCTTATGTGTCTCGACCTTAACGGTCGTTGGATATTTCAACCTGATGTTTCTTGGTTCAATGTTGATAGTGTTTTCATGTCCTCTTCTACCGATCAAACGGCATTGTCAGTCTTCGACTACTTTGCTAGTGCTGATACGCATCGCAAATAAATTGAATTTGCAATAATTAAGGAAAATTTCCATGGATTTAGTTTTTCAACCGATGTATTGTTCTCCGAGGTTTCATCGTGTGATGAGTTTACCGGATGTTCGAGCATTTACCATACTCCAATTACAATAACTATTTTTTATGCAAAATACTTTACCTATTTTTTATGCAAAATACTTTACCTTTGCATTTTGATTTTAGGCACGCTGACTATATATCTTTAAACGAATTTTTAGTTATTTCTGATAGGAGTTTTCTCGGAAGAAGATATTTTTATTTTCAATGACCTACTTAAGACTGATTAATTAAAAACAAACCGCCATACCGCGATCCATGGTACAACAAAGAATTATTGCGTCTCGAAAAACACCATAACCAATTCCATTTTATATATAGACTACACGGTGCAGATTTTTATTCTAGTTTTAAAGCGGCTGCACGTATGCGGCTCCTGCGCGGTGGTTATCAGCCGCATACCAACCAACCAAATCAACACATCTAAACCATGTGACAAGAATTACCAATCAAATCACTCAATTGCGGACAAAAAATAAATAAAATAAAAACAAAAACATTATAAAGAATTAAAACAAAGTAAAAACCGAGTACAAAATGTTTTTACTCTGTTGTTACTTTGTTTTTATTCTTTACAATTTTTTGTTTTTTATTTTATTTATTTTTTTGTTCCGCAATCGAGTGATTTGATTGGTAATTCTTGTCACATAGTTTAGAGGTGTTGATTTGATTAGTTGGTATGCAACATATACGTGCACGTCATTCTTTGAAAGTTCAAATTCAAAAAAAAAAATTAATTTTACAGAAACAGAAATGTATGATTATTGCAACTTGATATTAATAAGGGACCTGCGATCATGATAGTTTTCCGCTTATCCTAATCAAATATTGCGAGAGCTTAGATCCTTCTTTGATCTTTATCTTTAAGGAAAGCATCCGTTCTAGAATTTTTTCCTGATCCCTCTAAAATTTCTTTTATTCGTCCGATTTGTAAATCTTGATATCACATCAGTAACTATCGCGAAATACCAATTCTTTCTGCAATTCCAAGTCTTTTCGAAGCTGTGCTACTAGAAATGTTTACTTTTTCACGTGAAAAGGTTTATTTCTCCTGCTCAGCATGGTTGTTATCCGGGCAGGTCCACTGTTACTAATTTGGTTTCATTTTGCGAACTTTAACATACTATGTTGGATAATAAGCAACAAGTGTTGATGTGGTTTATTCCGACTTTTCAAAGGCTTTTGATAAAATTGATCATTTAATTCTTATCAACAGGCTCGAGAAACTTAATTCCCTATTAGGTGAAGTATTATGGTTGCATAGTATTATGGTTGCATTCTTACCTTTCCGAACGTTACCAATTTATTAAGAATCATGATTCTTATTCTAGTTTATTTCGTGTTACCTCTGGGGTTCCACAAGGCAGCCACATTGGTCCACTATTATTTGCAGTATTTATTAATGACCTTATCGATGAGTTTGAATTTGCTCAATGTCCCTTTTACGCTGATGATTTGAAAATTTTTAGCCCCTTTGCTAATATATATTAATATATATATATATATATATATATATATATATATATATATATATATATATATATATATATATATATATATATATATATATCAGATTTAAAATCAAATTCTTTGATTGGTCGATTAACTACGAACTGTTACTGAATATTGGTAAATGTAAGGTGCTTTCTTTTTTTAGAATTCGGTCACCTTAGATTAGGTTTCATTAAGCGGAACTGTAAAGACTTTTGTGACCCGCTTACTCTAAAATCTTTGTATGCGTATACTTTGTTCGATCCGTTTTAAAGAACGCTTCACAGGTTTGGTCTCCATTCTATCAATGTCATTCGGACAGAATTGAAAGTATTTAGAAGTAGTTTTTTTTTGTGCTCTGGGCCCAATCTACGTTTCGGGTAAACGGATATATTCTAAAACTAAATTTTCTATAAGGCTATAATTTTTTTACCGATTCTATATTAACTGTAGGTAAATAAATATAAATAAATAAATAAAACAGGTTTGATTCGTATAAGCTACGTTTACGCAAGCAAATTTAGCCAACTGGTTAATCATTTGTGTTCAACTGCCCTCGAATGTTAACTAACTATAATATAAAGACTCAGTTCACAACAATTTGAATGAACTGAATAGATCCCTAATATGGGATCACAACCTTAAAATAATGACTTTAATGGTAGAGCTGGCAAACATTTGAATGTCTTATATTCAAATATAGTTACGTTCTCTAGGTGTCATATAGAGACCATTATATAATAAAACTAACGTTATATTCATAAATAGTTTTATTTAAATAATTATTAATTTAACATTTAATCAGACTCCACAGTTAATACCTTGCTGATTCTAGGCTTGGTGGCTCATTTATTCCGTTACCAGGGTTCGCCATTTTTTTACTTCCATTTCTATAAATATTGAAATTTAAAAATTGGCAAATTACGTAAGATTGACTTGACTCATTTCCACAAATGAATGATGTCGCTTGAGGAGTGAATCATATAGTTGTACTGCATATGCTATTAATAATAACAATAAACGGGTTGTTAATAATTTCCTACTCACCTATATAAAATGTAATGCTGTACCATAAACAATATGTCAAAGCATACTGAAAATAGGCCCAATCCAAATTTAGTTAAATCACCAAATATTGATTCCCAATCATCTGTAAGTGATTAATTAGCTGTATAATTTTTTTTAACAAATAATAGTGTTACCGTTACGAACCATAGTTATACGAATTGACCAACATTTGAACTATGCTTAGCATTCCACCGGTAAAATCAAGTACAATATTTCCAATACTCCAGCCTACAGTACTCTTTCGGCGATAATTCATAACTGCTTGCGGAATATACTTAATTATGGTAATCGATAGTTTAATATAACTGCAATAGTACAGAAAGTCCAACCAATGCATAACATCAACAGCAGCTAGGATTGCAGTTACTACTACAATAATCCCATAGACGCATAAAATTAAGCAAGCTACACGAGAAACTCGTTGATCTCCACGTTCGTACATAAAACATTGTCCAATTGTAACGGACGTAAGCAATATTGCATGTACTGCAAATCCTATATCATTGATCATAACTGGATTTAATCCCATCGGATGCCGTTTCAAGTACTCGTCTTCGATAACCGGAATCCAAAAAAGGCCTATATTAAAAATACCATAAAGTGTAAATCCAACAATGTTCAGTGCCAAAAAGTCAAAATTTAGTCCGATCACACTTTTTCGTTTCCAATTTATATAGACTTGCGGGTAAAATGACACGGACCACGCGACAAAATATAGCCAGCCAACAACATACGAGAAATAGATTGAAAAATCTGATCGTGCAACTGTGACGCGCGCAAATATATGAGCCACACTGAAATATTAAATGAACAAATTAATGACCAACTATAAATTTGGATAGCTCATCAGGCATTACTCTATTAATCCATTGGGCCACAGTTCTGCTTGAACGTTTAAGAATCCTGGTTTCACACCTTTGACGAACACAGTTCGAGTGTTATTTGATAATGCATCAAAAATTAAGACATCGGGATTAAGCAATATTAAACCAGTGTGTTGGCGGACCAATGTAAGATTTACCGGTGTAACGATACTTCCACTGAAATTGTGCGATATGTAAATAAGAAATCGATTAACGTAAATTAATTATTTTACCTGAGTGCAATAGTAAATTGTTCCGTTTCATTTACAATCACAGTTAAATCCTTGTCGGAAAGTACGAAATCAAAATCAGCACTTTGGGCTAGAAAAAAAAATATGATTAATGGCGACTGATCGAAGGTTTAAAAAAACTATATTGTTTACCTGAGCATGACAGAAAAATAATACTTATTAAAAATAAATATTTCATGATTGCCAGTATGATGAGTCAGAAATTCTATAGATATAATTTTAAAAGTAAAATATCACCGTTAAATGTGATAAATCTGGATTAACCAGATAAAAACATTATATAAATCATGGTCATTTAGACATACAGATACTCAGTCCTGTTCAAGACTGTCTGCTTAGTTATGCATATTTAAACTAGTAAGATAAAATTATTACAAAGATAACTATAAATAGCGCTCTAATTAACATAGATCTTTCAGTCAGTTTAGAAGACAATTTATCCTAGGTCTAGATAACTGTTGCTAGCCTGATAAAAAAGTCACTGATATCTTACAAAAGGTTCAAACCAACGTACAATTATTTTGAATTTTTAAACCAGTTTCAATATCACTAAGTTTAGGCAATAATTTAAAGTTTTCAGTTTTGTAAAAAGAAAAGATCTTGTTATATTAGCCATGTGTTATTTTCTAAACGACGGTCTCGTAACCAAAATTATATGTTAAATACATTTTGTAAAATGTACAATAAGGTTCAATTTTTTTGACTATTTCGTGAAAATAACAAAAAAAAAAGGACATTCAACAAAATTTGAAGACGAAGTTGATTGAAATCAATTTCGTAAAATTGAAATAAAAGCAAAAATTGTAATAACATTTCGTTCTTATTTGTGTGAGTAACCAAAACAATATATTAAAAAAATTGTATACATGTATTGTCAGCTTTTTATATGTTTTGCTCAAAACCAACACGAATGTATTGCAAGCCTAATTGTTTCATCGAGTACGTTGAAGCCAAAACCCTCTTTACTACAAGCCGTATTGTTTGCATACTCATGCTATACAAAAATATATACTTTGATTGTATTGTAAGTATAAAATCGTGTCGGGATATGATAGCGAATATTGTGTAAAAGGAATAAGCAACTAAATCAAATAATGCGCGTGCGTTTACAATTTTTTTTATTTTTTTTTTACATGGAATTTGGATAGTTACTAATACATCTAAAGTATATATTTTCACTAATACATTTTAAAAATACATGATAATATGTGTCAACAAAAGTTACAAGACGGCTTCTAGTAAAGAGGGTTTTGGTTTTGGTTGAAGCAGATACTCTCTCACACTTGTCCATCTAAACTTGATTGTGTTGGTGCGAAAATAACATAGAAATTGTTTGTTTTTTTTAACTAAAATTTTATAGTGTACCGATTACCAATACTTTCAAATATAGATGGACAAGAAAATGAAAAAATATTGGTGACAATCGGGCTTGTATGCTATAGAAAGTTTTGGTTTTGCTACAAAAAAATATAACTTTTCATCTTGTAAAAAACAAGATTATCTTTTTTATAACAGTTTTTGGGTTTGGATCTCGGGTTTCATCTTTTTATTTTTGACAAGAAGAAATTTTTTCTCGGTTTGGCTTGCAAAATTTTTCAATCATGGTTTTTTCAAGATGAAAAATTTGTTGAATTATAATATAAAACTGCCGGCTATATTATTATTCGGCTATAATATAAAACTGCCCGAGTCTGAATCTATAATATAAAACTGCCCGAGTCTGAATCTTGTTTAATTTATTTATTCTGTATTGGCGTTAAAACAAAAGTTAAAATGAAATTACAAGTTATACCAATGAACATATGGACAAAATTTCAAATAATAGTTCCAACTGAATAAAAAGACAAGAAGATTCATTATGTCAACATATTGATGTTTTCTGTTGTACAAATTTAAAAGCCACACGTAAGGCCTAAAGTAGTTCTTGACTCTATTTGTCAAAAATTTGGACATACTAATACTGATTTGCCATCGTATGTGGGAAATCTGCCAGTGAACATCTTAAAAATCAATGTTAAAAAGAAGAATAGGTCGCAGGGGTCAGGGTTTTAAATATAAAAGTCACGGTCCGCTCCACAACTGTATCCATTTTTTCATGAAAAAATTAATGTCCAAAATGAGTTTTATCCTTAACCTATTGAAAACCATTGTCTCTAAATCAATCAATGTCTAAAATCCTTTAAATAGCAGCATGGAATGATAGCAGCTTACCACAATAATGATAAAAAATTAAAATTTTACTATAGTAGAACCATGGCATAACACTGGAATGATACTTTTTAGAAAATACCAAGTTACACAATATTTGACACAATATTACCTTTACATGATGATACTTACTACAAATTATAATAAAGATTAACAATAATTAACTCTATATATGAATTAGAAAAGTACTAGAAAAATTTCCTTAAAACAACTGTACTTTAGCAAAATAAGATTGGCTTTCGATTGGTTCATAACTATTTCGGCAATCTACTGGCTATCAAAACAATGTAAACAATCAATAAAAATGTAAAAATTTGATTATTACTTAACCACCGTTTTATAGCATAGGGGGCTAGAATGCGAAACATTAATTTAAAAAAATCTTCATTATGAGTCCACCATTCTTGTACAAAAGAAGACATTATAGAAGAACTGACAAGGAAAGGTCTTAAATTTAAAGACACAATCACTATCATCAAAAAGATAAAAAGCAAAACAAGAACGGAAACACTGAAATTGTAAGAAGAGGACTTCCACTCTTCATGTTAACCTTCGACAGTAAAGAAAATTTAGAAAAATCTATAATATAAATGCAATTCTCCATCTAAGAGTTAAAAATGAGCCCTTGAAAAAAGCTACAAAGCTACTAAACAAATACCTCAGTGCAAGAGTTTTACTCACAAATACTGTAATCGTGAATCTAGATATGTCAAATGCGCAGGTAAGCACGAAGTCAATGCTTGTCAAATTAATAAAAACACACTTACAAAATGGGGCAATTGTAAAGGGCAGCATCCCGCTAGAGATCGAGGATGTGAAGTTATAATAGAACAACAAAAAATGAGAAATATATCACGTAATCCGAAACAAAACCCGCATGTTAAATATGTACGAAAAAAAGAAAAAGAAAGAATCGTAACAAATAATAATGTGAGAACACAAATTGATTGAGTAAGCAGAAACTTGACTCTCAAGTAGCCTAACACAACGATCAAGGACTAGAAAGAGTAGACCAAGTTTTACAAGATACATTTAGAAATCTAGAAGCTCTCATTAAGCGATTAGAGGCTAAAATGCGAATTCCACTCAGATGGTACCGCAACCTACTGACAGCAATAAGCTTCCAGATATTATAGACTTCTTTGTAACCAGAAGTATATAATAAGTATAAGTTACAATACGCCGCTTGGGAAAGTACTCCTAGTCATATAGTGGAAACAAATCAAAACGTTACATACCCCGAAGAAATGAGAGAAATGTTTAAAAATAAAACAAAATTCAACCATATCCAAGACAATCTACAGAGGAATATCATCGTCTGACAAAATTGAAGATCACGGAAAAAGAGCTATAATACTGCATGAACTAAATTGGGAAATAAAACATAACCTAAACGGTTAAAAGGCTTCGAAGTATGAAAACAGAGGAAGAAATAATTGCACATAATTAATGCAGCAATTCAATTAAAATACGTACCAAGACAATGGTTACAGAAGTAATAATGATCTAAAACCAAACAAACCGCCGGATGAAAAATCTTTATGTAGGCTTATATCTCTGCTTCCACCGCTATCGAAATTATTCGAAAAATTACTTCTGAAAAGACTAAAACTATTAATAGAAGAAAGAATCCGTATTCCTTCACATCAATTTGGCTTCAAGAAAAACACTCGACCATAGAACAAGTTCATATAATTACGGCTGTTATCGAAAAATCACTTGAATCCAAACAAATATGCTCCGGGATGTTCCTGGATGTAGCCTAATCGTTTGATAAGGTATGGTATCAAGGGCTTGAATTCAAAACTTCATCGGGATCTGCCGAAACAAATAAATGAGCTATTGAAATCATATATTTCAGACAGACACTTTCAAGTAAAGTATGAGAATGAAAACTTTGAATTAAAAAGAATAACCGTAGGAGAACCCCAAAGTAGTGTCCTCGGGCCCATTTTTCATCTCCTATATATACAAGAGACATGCCCAATACTGATACAACTATAGCAACATTTGCTGATGATACTGCTAAATTAGCGTCAGCCCAAAACATAACTGACTCTACCAACAAATTGCAGAGAGCCGCAAACAAAATATACGATTATACATGTGTAAACTTTACTAATCTGAGAGTTGAGCACATACCAATAATGATCAATCCACAAAAAAAGCTGTATGCAAACACGGCTAAATACTAACGTATGACCTTGGATGCTAAACGAAGTAAACTAACTTAAATAAAAATCAAATTCGGGAAAATGCACTAGAAGCCAGTGACACTCCGAGCTCTCTATTCATAATAACCTTCTGCTATATAAACAAATTTTGAAACCGGTATGGATCTATGGTATACAACTCCAAGGTTGTGCTAAGAAAACAAACATCAAAATAATCCAAACATTCCAAAATAAAATACTACGATCTATTGTAAATGCACTGTAATTAATTAGAAACGACAACCTTCATAGAGCTTGTACAGACGAGATCAATTATCATGCAAGAAAACTTATTCAACGTCTGCATGAGCATGCAAATCAGGATAAACGTTGTATGAGCATCAACATCACTAAAACAAGAAGGTTACAAAGGACAAAACCATTGCACCTAACGTGACCTAGATGACAGAATAACAGCAGTGCAATAAAATTACTGTGGAATCATTGTTAACTGTGATAATCCTATTACGCGCGATTTACATTTTACGAAATCGACATCTGCAAAAAAACATGAGATTCAACATGGTAAAATTGTTCGAGTACAAAAAGGAAGTAACGACTTCTGCAGAAAAAAAATCGATATCTGTAAGCCGAGAAACGAACCAAAAAATGAAAAAGTCGATATCAAATTTTATAGTTCAGAGTGTCGATTTTGGTCGTAAACTGAGAAATGAGTCATAATAAATAGAACACTTCATGCCAGGAAAAATAAAAGTTTCACATCTAGCACGTCACGTAAATATACATGCCTCATTTCTCAGTTTACCACCAAAATCACCACTCAGGTTATGCATCGACATCATACGACGATACACTGTTAAATTGGCAAAATATAAAATATTATGTTGACTAGATTGAACTGTAAAAATGTAAGGAATCATATTGAATTTATGAAGAAAAAATTTTTGTTTTCTCAATCTTTTTTTTAGAAAGGTTGTAAGTTCTCGTTAAAGTACAAAAGGCGAAAAGGCGAATTTTCAATTTTAAAAGTTTGTGTTCCCTCAATTTAATTATACAATCGGTTATACTAAAAAGAATAATACATAATATTATCATTTACTCTTCGTAGTAATGAATGTTGCCAATTACGATTTACAGAATAGGGCAATTCCAATAATTGGGCCACACACACAACGGTGGAATTATTTTTCATTACACAAGCATTACAAAAATTAGAAAAAAAAACTATTACAACACTAGCTGATTTATAAACGGTAAAAGCCACTGTCGAATTGTTGCCAAGCATAAAAATTGTAAGTTTAACTGAGATTATTAATAAAGATAAAATTTACCCAGTTTTTCATAAACAAAATTCGTTTTTGGGAGTTGGTCACTTGTAGTTAATTCCAATTTTAAAATATGAGCAAGAATGACATCGTATTACAAGTTGATTCGAGTAACTTTCATAAAATTTTATCAATGCAGGTAATAAATAAAAGAAAGAATGCAGAATGTGTAATCTTTAAAAGAAAAAATGCGGCACTTAAGAACACAATCAGTTACAACTAGCTGATATTCGAATACCAAATACTGTATACAAATGACTGGTTAATACCTCAGTAATATTTTTGAGAAAAAACAAGAACCATTCCTATAGTTTATGTATCATAATTTTAAATACAAAACTAAGAATTAATTCAGACAGTAAAGTATTTTTAATAATATTTATTTATGTAATGAAGGCCAGATTTGGAATTAAAAAACTTGTGACCATAGATCGTATATTGACAACCACTCGTAAATGATAATTTGGTTTATTAGCTACACGATGATGATTTACAACCAATCGTAAAATCACATTGTGTTATAAAGCCGATACATATGTGCAAAATACCTAATTCAGTCTTATCAGACTTAGAAGAGAATTTGTCAATGAATTTCACACTAACGCATACGGAACGTTGATAAACTGTCACTCAAATCATTTAAATGACATGTTTGACACCAAAATTCAAAAAAATTGCATTATGCGATATAATATTGTATCAGTTACATTAATGACAGGATTTTTACACAATATTGATTTTAAACCAAATTCGAAGTTAAAACATATACACTAAATTCACTTATTTAACTATCGAAAATAAAATTAGTATTAATCTTAAATCCACGAACATATAAAATCACAACACAGATTGAACCTTTTTACAACGAGCACCATGTAAAGACTACTAACCGTAACGAAAGGTGAATTAAAACTACACTAAACATAAAGTTGATTGCGAATTTTGATTTTCATTTTACGAGTGATATACTGGAATGAAAATTAAAATTTTTGATAAAACGTCTATATAACATTTCGTATAACAGTTTTTAATAATCGCAATTAAAAAAAACTTGATAAGGCGAATTATTTTTATTGTTCTATATTTTTATATATACCTACAATGTATATATGCACATGTGGTTTACCTATCAACGACATTTCTAAATATATATATACAACTTAAGATTTATCTACTATACCAGACTAATTTTCAAATATTCTATCTGGAGTTCCATATAGACAAAGTACTGTATAGTTGTATAATTGTATATCATTACATCATGTACAATTGAAGGTAACACATTTTATGATGAGCGTGCGATATCTATAAAAAATGTCTGGTTAATTTTGTTTGTTAAGTGATGCGTAACGAAACGGAAATTTGTCAAGTAGTTATTGGTTTTTTTGTGTTTATCTAATTTTGTTTTCGTCAATTTTGATATAGAAATTGGGCATGTTTTGATAGCAAAACTGGACACTTTCGACAATGTCATGTTGAACGATCTATGCATTTGCAATATTTTTTGGGGCCAAAGCTCTTTCGCTTTATTTACACATGCTCCTTGAAACCAGCAAAAATACAATTACATTAAAAATCAAGAATTCAAAACAATAGATTCGTTTTAACTATTCATCTGCACATTGTATTGATACAGCAAACTTTACTGGAGTGGAAAATGGTTCAGCTCATAAATTCCGGATTCTTAAGTGCTGTCAAACGTATGTTCATATATTCATTAACGATCAAGATCAAACTCAAGTTAATAAAATTCGAAAAGATTACTATAATTGTGGACTTGAGGTTGGGGGTGCCCCCAACTCTTCCGGCTATAGGTACCTAATTTAAATTTTTGGTTTTCCATATATAAAATAATATCAACGATCTTCTTTTAGACTGATTTTCGTTTTTTTTATATATAGGTTTTCAATTTCAAATTAAACCTTTTAAAGATGAATTAAAACTTTTTCCAAAATAAAACAAACTTTTTCATTTTCAAATAAAACTTTAATAAAATACTTAATAAAATACTTTACCCTACGTCTCCACCTGATATAAATCATACCATTACCATTAACATACCATAAGACTAAATTATTAAAGATGGCGTCTGGTGTGGTCAATGTACGATAAATCTGACATTTAGAGATCATTCGTGACAATGAGTATTTATTGTAGTGTTTTGCCACATACGAGTATTAATCACAATTAAACAATTATTTATTTCAATTACAAGTTACTTTTATTTCTTTACACACGTCCTTACATTTACGCACTCTAGTTCATTATCTCTATACCGTACATGCGGGTGCGTTCCGCACGTTCGTTTCTATATAATTTCAGGTGCGTTCCATTAGCAATTCAAATACATCACATTTATGGAGTATATACCTCAATATACTCAATAGATACTGATTATTTTTATAGAAATTTTATAATATTAATATAATTTTGCTTTTTATTTTGAAATTGGGTTTAAAAAATTATGCATAACACAAAGTTTCAACGTAAAGTCATAATGACGCCATTTTGAAAATAACGAAATGTCATAATTTTGTATACCATAAGTCTACCATCAAGTTATACCATCATGGTATAACTTGATGGTAGACTTATGGCAATGTTATGTTAATTGCGAGTCTCCACTAGCGAACTGTTATAATATTAATGGTATAACTTGATGGTAATGGCAGGTGGAGAGCCTATGTTAATAAAATAAATCAAAAAAAAACTTTTTTTAAATAAAAAAAAAACTGTTTTAAATTAAAATTTTTTTTTCAAAATTCTAAAAATATTTCGTTTAAAAAGTAATTCATATTAGACTGTACAATTTAGACTGTGTCCGAAACCCATGATAAATACAAATTTTTGATAAAAACGTAGACACCCAAATTATCACGGTTAGTTGCTATGATAATTTTTGACAAATACCAAAACTTTCTATAATAAAAACCTAACTCATCGCGTAGCACACTCGGATATACAATAACACATTAAATTCACTACTTGGTTTTGTAATAGTACCGTTTAAAAACCACATAAGAAAAATTTGAACTTTTTCGTTGCTATGACAATATCAATAAACAATGCACACAATTAAATGTAATTTTTCTTCATTGTTTTTATATCACACAAAAAAATTATTTAAAAACAAATAAGGCGGGGAAATAGTTCAATCAATTATTATAATTTTCGGATAGCGTAGTAAAAAATTGGATTTATCAAATAAATGTCAAAAAGTTTATTCACAAATATTTATCATGGGTTCGGACACAGTATTACAAATTTGGCTAATGTAATGAAGTGGGTATTTATCGACTGAAAAGTCGATAAATACGAAGTGGGTATTTATGCCAACAGAAAGAAATGTTCATTAAACTTTACAACGAGGAAACAACTATTTCTGAATCGGCCGCTCTATCGCTAATATGAAACTAAACATTTTAAATTTTATTCAGGTGCTGATAGAGCTAAAGCCTTGTTTAACCGTAAGAGAAATGAACAATAATTTATTTTAAACTATACAAATAAATTTAAGCATACAAACGATTGCTAATTCATTAATGTTAAGTGTAACGGTACCCAGTTTGGCTCCTTCATAATACTTGACAAAGTTAACTTTCAATATTTGTCAAATGTCTGGCTAGTTATGGATAATGCCACTATCCATAAAACACGGGAAGCGAAAGAACTAGTGCACTAAAGTTCTGTGCGATTTGTATTTTTTTGCCATATTCACCATTTGCCATTTCATGCTCAATCCTATATAGAGCAAGATTTTTTGAAAAGTTAGTATTTTGTTAGTGTTATAGGTAAGGTATGATTTCTAAAGAATAATAATAAATATTTATATAAATATATAAATATTTAAATATTTTAATACTTTAAAAAATTGATTAAACAATACAAATCGATTAAATACAAATTGATTAAACAATACAATTAATTAACTGTTTTATGACCGCAATACGTCATATAATCGCCAAAAATCTAATCCTCACTGCGCAATTAATAGATTGTATACAAAATACTTTTTTGTTTCGTTAATAAAGTGTCCTTATCTGGTCTTAACACGTTCATCGCCGATATTTGAAAAGCATTTTTTTATATTATCTTTGTATAATAATGGATAGTGACAGGTCGTAAGATACTTGCTTACTATGCCGCGGTCCCGAGTTTGATACTTGCCATTGCCGTTATACAATGAATGTTATTCCAAAAACTTTTATATTATTGTCTTGGTTTAAGACAAAGGTCCTTAGCAGACAATACGTACAGATGTTCAGGACTTTTTGGATCTTGTAGACTAATTGAATAAAATTCGTATTATACTCTTCGGTAAACGGATCGGTATTTTGTATTTTAACAACTGAGATCGATGTTGGCTTTAAAACACATTTCGGCAATTACTTTTAACATCATATCTCTTTAATCCACAAAAAAACCTGATTTGCAATTTCCTGATTAACCGAGCTTCATCTGTAGCTTTCATTTATAGTAGTATAATAATCGAAAAAATCTCCCACGTCCCGGGCCGACGCTAACAACTCGTTAAATGTAACGATCGACTCACGTTTAATTTTCCCTCTAATACATTTAGATAGCAACCCACACATTATGTCTAATTGTAGCTTTTAGATAAGTAATTGTGCAAAAAGGGAGCGGGTACAAATGGCAATATCAAATACCTTTTCTTCCGAACGTAGTGTTTAAAAGAATGATAGATTCATTAAATGTTGATTATGTATGTTTGATTCCCTGTCACCAAGTGGCTGTCATAGCTTTCAACTGGCAATTTCATGAAATGCGCTCAACAATACAGACAATAGAATGTAATTTTATTAAAGAAGTTATAAGGATTCAACTTACTTAATTGGAACTCTTGAATTTTGGAGGGCAGTCTTTATAGATCTGTCGTTTCGATCTTATCAATATCGTTCAAAATCCGAAAAGCTTATAGATATACCTACCTACCTGTCCTTTGCTCTCTGATAAAACACTTTCTTACGTATTATTGGAAAAAACCGCTCCTCTAGCAAAGATAACATATGTTCAACATATTATTAAGTATAGGCTAAACTTTGATGTATGATAATGAGGTATTTCTGACTACTATATAAATGGCTCTCGGTGCAGATAACAAACGAATTTAATTTAAGGATTTAAAACTGAAAATTCTTATAACTGTACGGGCCAATGTACCGTTTAACCGATTATTGTTTACTAGAAATATGATCGCAGGTAATCTACAATTACTTAAGCGTTAATCGTTTATCTACATACTACTAGTGTACATTGAGATAATTCGTATTATTTGATAACAATAAATTCTATAGGCAATAAATTTTAGTATAAAATAGAATCAGTCTAAGTCGATAACGCATGTGACACTGATCCATATAGTCTGCTTATCAATTAAATTTTGTTTAAAAGTAGTGTTGGAGCTGATAGTTAAAGGCCTTTTATAACTATCAACATTTAAAAAAGAACAGACGGAAATATATCGTAAATATAATCAGTACGATCGATTTTATGCAGAAACTTAGTTTTGATTTAGCCAGTTAACACATGACCAAGCGCATAACAGTAAAACAATGGAACAATTAAACGAAAATTAAATTGCAAAATCCTAAAAGAACTCAAATTAAATTCCAGAATTCTTAACAATCTTGTTGACCAAATATGAGTCCTCAAAGTCTTACAATTGTTTGTTATATTTCATGTAACAGGGCGTCGTGAAACGAACGATATCGCCCTAAATAATCGTCACAATTTACTGTAGCAACCAAAATAAAAATTTCTGTCATATCTGCTTTTGTTAATTCTAAAGAGATATTGCTTGATTTTAGCGTTGCAGTCAATAAGAGTTAAGTATTTTGCACTTGAATAATTGTTTAAACTTAATAGCATAGATTGTTTTCACTTAATAGCATTGTCTATGTTAATAGTCCAAATATAGTTAAAATGTTATTTAAACTTTTTTATCGATGGATCCACCAGTTTTAATTAAAACTGAGCAATGTTAAGCATTGTCACCTTGCCCGTTGCTACTATAAACAAAATGTGTCATGAATCCTTTGAAACGCTGCTATTTCTTTCTAATATGCTGGGTCAAGAAAAAATAGTCGAAGCACATTTTGACACCAAATTTTATGTTAATAAGCAAAATGGTCGGATTTGGGGTCCAAAACGTGTCAACCCAAAGTTTAACTACCTGCTTTAAAACATATGTCACACTGCACTTTAACAATCTTTTTATCAAACACTATATTCTGGAACGGAGATGTAACCTGGAGATTGCAGTCCTGTGATTTAACACAATTATTATAAACTTCTTTATTTAGGTTTTTCAAACAAAGTGTATGCCAATTCCAGTGCTTAAACCTGAGATGATGTATTCAAACGATTGGGATCATATACAAGCTTTGAAATATTCAAAGCAAAGCAAACTAGAAGTTCTGTCGATTCATCGAGTCATTCGCTTGCAGGAAAATCAGGAACGATACCATGGACGTAACGTATACCATGGGTGTTTTTTTAAATAAATACCCCCAGCAAGAAAACTATAGCTTATTAGAGATCCGGGCTAGTACAACCAACCCTAAGATTATGGTATCTGTGATTTATACACATATCTAAAATATCTAACACATGTTAAGCTTGAGTAAATCAGATAGAACGCAAAGCGGTATCGCTGTAGTAAAATTTGTGAAGAAAATTCGGGAACAAGGCTTGTTGTTGGATAACAGAAGTGGTACCTGACCTTGGACGGTGCACACGCCCGAGAATAATGCGGCTGTGGCCCTTAATGTAGGACAGAATTCATCGACCTCAACTCGACACCAATCGCACCAACTGGCTATTAGTGGCATCAGCCTAAAGAATACTGCACAAAGACCTCGGATTATTCGCCTTCAAGGTCCAGATGGCTCAGTCGTTGAAAGCAAATGACCATTGGCTTTGATATATTCTCTACGTGGGCCATAAACCTGGTTGATAATGACGTTGATTTTGGTCGAAATTCATCTTTTCAAACGAGGCAGAACTGCTGGATTTGGAGTTTTGCCCAGCTCCACGTCAACGTAGTAAAGCCAATGCATCCACTAAGAATAATTGTCCATATTTCTTCGAAAATGCTGCTGGAAACGCCGTAACCGTAAATGGTGCTAACCAACTTTTTATGTCCTCAAGTTAATAGTTGGAAGATGGCACCACATGGCATGCAGGCCGACAGAATCGATCTGTTGCCCACGAAATTTGGCAACCGAATAAGCCGTTTTGAAGATGTCAATCGCCTGCGCGGTGTTGCGATTTGACGCCGTTCGACTTTTTTCTATGGGGTTTTGTTAAGAATAAATGTTATACGGATAATCTAGAGACAATTCCAGCTTTAAAACAAAACATTGCGACTATTATTCGCAAGATAGGCGTAGAATCATACAAAAAGATTTTAACAACTGGACTCACTAGATAACTTACTGTAAGGTCAGCAGAGGGAGGAGCCACATGAACAAAATTCATTCTTAAAACAGGATACATTAATATTTTTCATTCTCAAAAAATATTAATGTATCCTGATTGTATGTATCCTGACAGAGGACCTGAGGTATTGACATCCCATCACTCCTTCAAATGTTTGTTGACAACATGTAAAATCCATTGAGTTGTTCTCACAAGTTTTTTTAATAAATCGAACTGTCAAAATCCAGTAATTTCAAAAACTAAAATAATTCTATTACATTTGTGTACTAATAAAACTAACACTTTGAGCACTGTATTTTACTATAAAATACATCCATAAAAAATGACAGCTCACCAACCATAAAATTTATTATTGCATTGTTTTCGTTTTTAGTTTGCTCCAAGTCGAACGTCGACACAAAATTTTTAAACAAATTACTATTTTTCCACATATTAAATTCATAATATCAAATTGAAATTTAAAAACTAGGTTTAAAATATGTAATAACCTTAATTTTATCAAAGTTATAAACGTACGTTTATTAGTGTTTTGTGTTTGTGTGGTGCAAAAAAAAAATTTCATAACCAATTTAAAGTATGATAAGATATTAGATATCGTCATTATATCATAAGAAATCCAAAATCGTAATCATAAAAATGTTTCGAATTGAATCATATATTACACCGATTATAATAAAATATGTGGAGAAATATGTTAAAAATATACGTCCCCAGGAATTGCAATTGTCGATGTGGGGCGGTGAAGTTGCATTCCAAAATCTTGATTTGCGACTGGATGTCCTCGAAGAAGAATTAAATTTGCCATTTAATTTTTTATCTGGTCACATACATGAAATCATAATAAAACTGCCATGGACTAAAATCGCTTCAGAGAGTGTCACAATTACGATAAATACGATCGAATTTGTATTGAAATTAAAAGATTTAAATGAACGAACGCCGGTTGTTAAGAAAAAAGAACGAAAAAAGCGAAGTTCACGTGACGATGAATTACAAACGCCACCCGGATATATGGCCAATTTAGTAAATAAAATTGCCAACAATATTTCGATTAAATGCAATAATGTGATACTGAAGTATATCGAAGAAGATATCGTAGTATCAATGAACATACAACAGGTATCATTTGATGCAGCCGATGATCTGTGGAATCCATCTTTTGTCGATACTTCACCACTGAAAGTGTTCCTGCGTAAAATTGTTAACATTAAAGATTTGACCATTTGTTTGGACAAACGGAACTCGAGTGGAAAGATTGAAGTGTGTCAAGAACCAATTTTGTATCGAAGTACTTTTGAAATTCGTTTGTTAAAAAAATACAATATCGCAACGGCACATCGATCATCTACCACCCGTGTCGATGTCCACACACAAGCACTACACTTGAATATATCGACTCAACAATTTCCAATGATAATGCGACTTTTAATTCTAATGCAAAATTTGAAACAAGGAAACTTGAAACAGCCACATGCAACGGGAAGTCACTTCGATAATAATGACGATGATGAGGGAGAGGAAAATGATGAATCGTTTTTCTCATGGGCCTGGAATATGTTACCATCGATTTTTCCCAGTGAAGAGGATGACGATGATGACGAAAACATAAAAGGGCATATCATTCATGCCGGCATGTATGTCGATCAATTTAAAATATCGTTTAAATCCCAAGAAATATTTGGCGATCCAATTGTGTATGCTACGAAAAAAATTAAATATGTTTCATTTCTGCAAGTTATATTGAGTGGCATTTATTGTGATTCGATTATGTTGGCCAATCGTTGGTTTAATCTGCGGGGTGGTATCACAAATATATCGATTGATTCGGTTGGAGATTGCACTTGTGGGGCAAAACAAGACAGTGTTTCAATTTTTACGACGTACGATAATACGCAAAGCCTGCATTATAAGAACACGTTGATCGATAGTGATGATAGTGAAGAAAATTTGAACAGAGTACAAAATTACAACTTTAACTGGGATTTACATATGGCGAACGTCGATGTCCAACAACTTTTAGATAAAACTCCCGCCCTTGCTTTTGATATGGTTCATCAAGTCGAAATTCCAGATGATTATGGCCGCAACTCTGACCTAGGAAGTGATTTGGAATATAGTAATCTATCCGAAAAAACATTATATCGTATATTAGTTGGCCGATTTAAAATATGTCACTCCACAACTTTTATTCACATAATAGACACAATACAGGAATATGTGAATTTATATGACTATCCACCATATGTCGTAGACAAATCGTTAGCTGCACTTTCTCAGTTATCGCCACCATCGACCGACGACTACGATGCTTTAATGTCGGAAATACCTTTACTGATGTACCACGTCAGTATATGTAATCCAGTTTTCGAAATGTCGATGTGCGATCACAAAAAACCAATGCCGATTAAAAAATCGTCGTTAAAGAAGCAAATAATGGCAAAAAATAAAAATAAAATCAGTTGTTCGATTGAAATAGAACAAATTGAAGTTAAATGTATACTTCCGCTCTATCCAAATCGATTAGTGTTTACAACATGCCAATTACCGGAGCCACCGTCGAACCTTTTCGACGCGTGTTACAATAAATTTACTGCAGAACTGAAATCTCTACAGCTAAATTTAATGTGTAACGAATTTAAAGTCGACATACTGTCGATACCTACAGTTGAGATAAATCTCAAAACACTTATCCGACCCGACTTGTGGCTAAAACCAGAAATTCAGGAAGTATTATCAAACGTTATAATAAAAAAAATTAACTTTTATGGCAATCGATCACAAATGGCACTTCTAAATGCAATAATAACGCAAAACAATGATGAATGGCCGAATAACACGACTACATTAAATGCTAAGCTAATGGCAGATCTTACCAACAAATCCCTTTTGTCGATGGGAATCAATTTGCATGAAATCAATGTTAAAGTGATCCAAAATAAAGTATTGTATTCAGCAATACTTAAAATTAAAAAATGTTATGGCCATGATCAAAAATATGTATTCCTAACAACACATGATGACGATCCGTTCATTCAACTAGTAGCTCAGTTTCCGAAGGCAATGGACGAGATTACTACACCGCCTGTTTTGCTGTTCCAAATGTCAGAAATTGTGATATACATAAATTCGAACGTCATAGAATTTTTGAATTGGACATCGCGAGTTGACGACACTGAACTAGACCCAATTTGTGAAGAAGCCAATTTATTCGATCGGGATGTTGAAAGTACCCCTAAAAAAACACTTGACTCAAAATCGATTAAGAAATATTCGAATAAGTTAGATTCGATTCATTCAAGTTCCGAAAAAGATACAACAACAACGACTGTTATAAAACCCGAACCGATAAAACAGGAACCTGTAAAATGTATAAGTGACACCGATTGGTCGAAATATTTTAGCTTGTGCAACTGTACCATACTAAATATTGAACTAAAACCAATTACATTGTACACAACAAATTGTGATTTTAATTCGGTAAATGATATTTCGCTTAGTAATGTGTTACTATCTTACCCTGAATCGGATGTTGTGATTTTAAAATTGCCAAATGTGTCAATTTCGTCATCACATTTAAAATCAAACTATGCCCATTTAAACCATAAAATACCTTTAGAATTTCCACCAGCAATTTGGAGTAAGGATCGTGATGGATTTCCATGGAATATGTCAATAACCGAGTTTTCAGTACTCACGGTTCAAAATTTAGTCGAATATGTGTTGCTGAATCCGATCAAAACAAATATTTCTGTGGCGATTACACTAAAAACCGGAAATAAACCAGATGAACCACCATTTTCAGTATTTCTTCACATAGATACGTCGGCAACATGTATGAATTTATATGAGGATCAGGTGAGTGCAAACAAATAACTAATTTTAGCTTTTGAAATAAAAAAAAAGCGTAATCTTTCCATTATTTTCAGCTAAAATTACTTCTTTCGACTTTAAATCTTTTATTATCACTTCAAATTTTAAAACCATATCAAACGAAAATGAATGAAAAATTGCCACCACTTGAAATAGCACAACGTCCAGTAAGTCCGGATTCGACTGTTGATCTGAAAGAATTTCTCGGGATATCAAACATTTCAGAGTCTGTTAAAGATTCAATGACTGTTATTGACAGTCAAAAACTAGAGGACGATACAAAATTATGTCATCGCATCCCAATTTTGGTACAATGGACACTAACCAAATTTTCAATACAACTTTTTTGCTCAACTGATCTAGACAATTATAAATTGGCCATTGATTTTGAGGACATTATCTCGTCCGTGGATCAGCAATTAATTTACACAAAATTCAAAGCTAAAATCGGTTCAATATCGTGCGAATATTATGAAAAGAAAGCATCGAAAGATACTTGGAACTTAAACGAATCGTTTGGATTTAATATCCGGACCGAAAATACCAGTACAAGTTCGAATATTAATGCATTTTTTGATATGACACTGACGAGGGCGGAAACTGGTAATGTCCATTCAAAATGGGGAACAAATAAAAAGGATCAAAGTTTAAACGATTTTTTAACTGAAATAATGATTAATATGCAACAGATTGATATTCGGATCGAATTCGAATTAATGGCAAAATTTTTACCAATACTTAATTGTATGAGCTCAAATACCGTGCCACGAAAAGACAGTGCATCCGATGATCTAGTTAAAGTTATCTCGGTAGCAGACTTACCATTAATATATTTCGAAAGTAAAGGGATTCGTGTATTCATTCCGACTGAAAATAATCAGAAAAATTGTAATGTTTGCATTATAAAAATAAATCAAATCACGATCTCGCCGAATGTGGATAATCCTATTACCAGAATTCCTGTACGACCGGATATTTATACTAAGGCTGCTCAATTAAGAATATTGAATTCGAGAGGATCAAAAATTGAAGATCGTCAGTACGAATTTACATTGATGGGCATTTCGATGGCAACTGGTAACTGGAAAGAGCTTTCAACGTTCATCGAAAGTAGTGCCACTGTATCGTTACACGATAATCCTGCATTCGAATGGAATAACAAACAAAATAAAATCCATACACTAGACATTAATACGGTATTTAAAGATTTTAATTTTTCCGTCGTTTATGCTCCAGCTATAATTTATAAAAATGTTTTAGTTTGCGGTCTTGGACTTGAATTAAACTCTCTCACTGATTTATTAATCGATTTAAATTCACCGCAAATATATTTGGCAAGCGTAATTTTAACTAAAATACTGTCAATACCGCCATCGAGCGATAGACCAGTGAAAAAAGCCGATAGTTACGAATCAAACAACTCGAGAATTTATCGAGTGATCTCGAATGTACCAAAAAAATCACGATTTTATGGCGTTTCAAGTGAATCAGTTTCAACCGATAATCTTTTGACCGATTCTGGTATCGGGTCACAAAAAAATGAAAAACGACATAAATTCAGAAAAAAATGCACGGTGGAGGCAGCTGTGGATAAAACTAAAAAATCAGTTATAGTTCCGTTCGAAATTTGGTTTGTTGGCGGTGTGTTTACGGTGAATTTATATCATGTACAAAATCGTAAAATAAAAACAGATAATGAAACAGTTTTCTTCCCAATCCTAAACTTTTCAATTTATCAGCCAAATGCCATGATTACACAAACGATATTTGAACAAACCGTACAAATGTCAATATTTGATATGAAAATTTGTTTTGGATCTGGACCAGAATTATTAAAAAGAACGAATAATAAATTTGCCGATGTACTGTTTCAGACGAAACAAGGTGACTTAGATTTTCATGGAATACCACAGCCCTTAATAAAAGTTCGGCTACGAAATAATATAATACGAGATAGTGATTTAGAAGTAGAATTGAAACGACCGATAAAATTGACTGTATCCAATAAAATTATTGAAAAACTATATTCACTTCAGTTGATATTTGGTGATTTATCTATTCCAAACAAATCAAAAACATACGCAGATCCATTAGAACCGCTCAATAATAATTTCAAAATGAAAACAATTCGCAACAATTTAAATGGCATCAAACGGATCAATTTTAGCATGTCACAGATTTTATTACGAATATCTCATAAAAATGACTATAATTTGTGTGTATCGTATGTTGGCCTCCAAACCAAATTCGACGTTTACGATCGACCTGAAAAAATTACGTTTAATGTTCTGTTAAAAGGACTCATGGTAAATACGAATGAATATATGATGTTGCAACCCTTTAATGTGGATGTCTATGGCAATATTTTTCAAGAAACGTGGAATAAGCATCCTTCGGTATCTTTTAAACTAAATTCAAATTGTCTCGAGTTTCATATGTGTCCGGAAAATATTCTCAATATCCTTAAATTAAAACATTCGTTTGCAAAAACCATAAAAATATTAGAACGAAAAGTGGAGACCGCAGATGTTGCCAACCAATTTGAATCTAAACGAAGAGAATTAACGTCGAATTGCATTCAAATTCCGACACCGAAACTAAATAAAAGAACTCAAGGTCCCGAAGAATACTATCAAGATGACTTGCGAGCTGGAGCATTTCAATTTATTGAAGCTCATTCCGAAAATGATATTCCATTGCCATATCAAATTTTAATCATAACAGTAAAAGAAAGTGGGATAATTTGTTGGCGATATCCACAACCAAGAACATTAAATCACATTAAAGTGTATCCGGTTCCATTTCACGTAAGTAAAAATTGATTTGTGACAGCACTCTTTAGTTTTTAAAATTTATTTAATGTCACAGACTACAACCGGTATCAATATCAAATGTAAATTAGAGTATTACTCAGATCCGCACACAAATTTTTTGTCATATTGCGATTTTGAGTTATCAGAAGTTGAGACAAAAATTCTAGAATTACCGAGACGTAAAGTTACATCCGCAATTTGGCGAGTTATCATGGTGCAGTCGATGGTCGCCGTAAATAGTGAATACTTTGATGACTCAGATGATTTGGAAAATGAACTTTTTAAACGGGTAACTATTTTTTGAATTTGTGGTATATGACATTTTTTGTATTTACCGTTATATTTCAGAATTTAAAAATTAAAAATATTAACGAAATTCTGATGAAACCGACGTCACATGTTCCTGAAGATTATTTAGATGATACTGTACGACAATCCTTATTCCATTTGCATCCGAAAGCTTTAGTCGCTTGTATGCAAGTCGATTCATGTTTTAATCCAACACTTGTGCCAAATATACAAGCAGTTATTAATATACAACAAATCCGGCTGAATTTGCTAAATAACGTTCATTTTACAGATAATTTTAAAAACCCTAAAATATTTAAAAAATACGTAAAGGCTGGTGATTTACCACGATCACATTTATTCTTTACTGGTGGCATAAATAATTTCAATTTACACATGAATATGTGTGACGATATGAATATTGCGATAAATACAGATTTCAATTTTTCATCCGATATTATTGATTATGCGTTCCTAACCATGCAATCTTTAATCGATAGTTTTCATTCCCAAATTTATATCGAACTAAACGATGAGATAATTATTAATTTGATGACAACTGATATAAAATTACGATATGGACCATCTATTGGCCATTCTTTTTCGGTGGCAGATCAGTTATGGCGACAACTATTAACGAAAGATTTTGAAAGTCATATTATTCTGACACGATTTGTTATTTGTAATGAAACAGTATCATCACTACGATTTGGCCAGGCAGGTACCGATGAAATTTTAGAATTACCACCGAAAAGCTTTATTTTTTATGCATTCCGATCAGAGGGGCAAGAACAAAAATTATGTTTCGTTTACGATGACGATTTAACGTTAGCAACATCAGATCCAATTTTAATTGGCGTCGATGGGATACAGTATGCTGAGTTTACGGGAACAAACAAATATTTTATTTTAAAAACAGAAAAGTTGTCGCCAACTCAGAAGAAAGTTATGATTAAGGGACAGGCGGAATTTTTTAATATGACAAATCATGATTTTTTTTTGGCCTATAAAGTTGAGGATGATCCAGAAATTGAATATAATTTAATGCATAATTCATCAATTAGTTTAATCGGAATGTCAGATAATAATTTAAATGACGTTGTACGAATCAAATTAAATTCGGAAATGACTAAAGGATGGTCTGGTTATATTCCACTCAAACAGTCTGGTAAAAATAATGTCCCTTGGTTGGTAAAAGGTATTAATATCAATATACTCTCTTCCAATAGTTAAAGTAATCTACATTTGCATTTTTGTTTTAGTTCCTATCGAAACGCCAGATAATTTTATTAGCTTTTGGATTCGTGTAGTACGAGAAGATTTTCCTGACGAAATTATAAAGCCAAATAAGCGGTTACCGCAACGTGTATTAATCTCAATTTGGCCTTTATTTATGGTCCGGTCAACGCTTACAATAGATACAGTGGTTTCGACTGTTGATAGTTTTGATACAAAAGATATTTTAATACCGGGACGAGGTGAAAGTAAAGAGCTAGTGTTGTGTGGAACACATGAAGATATTCATGAATTAGTTTTCAAACAGAGGTAATGAAAACAACCGAGCTTTAAATGTTTATAATTAAAACAATTTTGTTTATTTAGAGTTAGATCGTCGTACGATACAGATAAAAAAAGTGCACTACTCGCTTACAATTTAATCGATAAAAATAAATTTTTTACAATTCCTAATAAATTTAAATCAATGGAAAAAATGATTGAAGAACTTGAGAAGCCTGTATTAAGTAATTGGCCATGTTCACGCGAAGAAGAGCTTCGATGGAATCGTAAAATATCAGTAGAAGAAGATATTTCACCAGTTTTCAAATTTTCATTAAGCCGAGATTTGTCATGCACTTTGATGTTAAATATAATGCCTTGGTGTCTTTTTGTCAATTCTATATGCACTTCCATTCAACTCACTAACACTGAGACAAAGGAAATTATGTTTATTTATGAAAATGCTGTCTCCATGCCATTTAAAATTTCGGTATGAAAAATGTTTGTACACATTTCGAAAATTAAATTTAAATTATGTTTGTATTTTAGTCTGGATTTACGTTATCGGTTGAGGAAGCTTCAACATGGAAAACATCTCAGGAACTTTATTTAAAACCTCCAACATCAAAACCAAAAAATGGATTTTTAGTAATCCCAGAAGAAGGAAATATTTCAATTAGTATTGGGACATGGGAAGGCACCTCAAAATTCACTCTATCATCAACAAATGAAAATGGAGTGAAAGTTATAACAATATCCGCAAATTATGTAGTCACAAACTTTACAAAGTACGAGCTAAATGGATTTTTATATTCGATTTATATCGACGAGAAGCAGGAATTGGCATTACCTCTTGATACATCGCCAATTGGACTATATAGGTTTCCACCGAATAACAACATTTATGAAAATAGTGTTGGCACACCAATTAACAATTTTTACAATTTGTCAGTAAATAAGACGACATCGCCAAAACATAGTTTCTTTATGTCAATAAGATCGGTCGATTCGTATATCTATTCATGTCCAATTAATATAACAAATCCGTTTAATCGCAAATCCATTTGCCTCCTAGTCAAAAACGAGCCCGTGAGTAAAATTAATATAATTATTCCGATATTTAAAAAAATTACAATTTTTTATTTGTCTTTACAGGTTGCATTTTCAATTTCGTTAATTGAATATAATCTTCAAATGTATTTGTCTATCTATCAAGATAATAGTCCGTCATTAGAAATAATAAATACGACTGATTTACGTCTTTATGTGGCACAATCGGATACAATACAACCACATGGCCATGCATTAGGGTTAACCGAGTGTCTTGGTGACAATTTTAACTGGTATCAAATTATTGATAAAAATTCAAGGATATATTATACACCTTTGGGAATCGATATTCAATTTCCTGAAATCAAACCGGTCGAAATAGCGATTCTGTTTGGATTGGTCACAGGTTAGTAATTATGATTGATCGTATGATCTTTATTCTAAAGATATAAAAATATAAAATAGTTTGACGTGTAGTTAACTTTACTTTATCGACCTTGTGGTCGGTGAATCTCACAAAACTCAAAATTATCATGATTGTGTTAATGATAGAAACGTGGACCATGTCGGAGCTCCGCTTACATACATGGACGTGTTTGATTTAGTAGCCAACATGTCAATTATTTCTGTTCACCTATCTTGGATGATAACAATTTTTTTAAAGGCTGAAGTAAGATTTATCAATAAGGATATTTTACGTACATTTCTTTAAAGAAGTCTTCGGACTACACAAAACCGTCGGTTCTAGGTCTTTTGCTTTTTTGATCCAGGATGATAGCGTTTGTGTTAACATCGATGCGGTACTCAATACGACTTGAAGAATATTATTTGTAGAAAACGACTTGACTTCTTCAGGTTGTCTAAAACAATAAGAAAACTTACCTTGAGATCGAATACGATGCAGGACTATTTAATAATTTTCGAATTGGACTTTCGTTCATTTTTAATAGTTTTTGTAATGACTTTAGTTTTTATGATCCGATCCTTTATCTTAGGTCTGTCGGTTAATTCGATCAATCGACTTTTTTGTTAGGTTTAAACCAAAAATCCAATAGAATTAAATATTCGATTACGATTTCATTGTTTTTATGGCGAAAGCAAAATCTTTGTAAAAACATGTAATCAACTACTGAAAATTCACCAAATAAAACTACACTTCTAATCTTCGACGGTTACAATACAAATTCTTAGTGTATTGCATATTATCGTGGCTTTCTTTGCCACCTTATCAATATACTCAAGTACCACAAGTAGTCCTCGATTGTATTTTACAAGTAATCGTGGGACATTTTTTTTTTTTTTTTGATTATACAGTCCATGTTATGTCCAGTGTTTGATTATCTTGCCATGTTAAGTGGTTTTCTTACATCCAAGTAACAATGGCCATCTACGAAGTTATTGAAACCTTTCCTGAAACAATTATGAGGCGATACGTTTTTAGCCGACTAAGTATTTATCTTTTACTGTTTGTAACAGCATCAATCTTTTTTTCTCTACCTCTTGGGAAAAACGACTTGACTCAAGCATGAATTGAAAACTCTAACCAACAGCTCTCTTATCGATGCCATACCTATTTTGAGCGCAAATTTTAGAATATTATCAGCCCCAGGTGACTTATTATTGCCGACTTTACATAAAGCTACTAGGACTTCGTCAACCGTATCAGGGCAAATAAAAGGTTTTGAAAAACCACTTTTTGTTTTTCGCATTAACTAAGTACGGTATAAAAAAGCTCTAAACATTCCTTTCCGTATCTAAAAAGAGGCCTTTTGTAGCACTTATGTTACGAATAGCCTTTTCACCCCAACAAACCTTTGTTTTCACAAAGTTTAGGCACTTTTCTCAATACTGTTAGATAAAGTCTCGTCGACTCGTTTCCTGCGTAAAGCCATAATTTCTTTATTTTTTAAAGGGGGTTATGCTTACTGATGGCTTACTTTTAATCGGCGGGGCATTTCTGATATACCTAATATAATATCAGCACATGAGTTTGTAATACCTTTTATATCTTTAAAAACCTTCTTATCACCTGTTTTATAGATTTTTGTGCTTTAAGTTCCCTCTATGTGTTCAATTTGGTTATACCACCCACTGACTTTCAAAGAACGTCTTCGATAAGCAGAGGATGTCGGTGTCCAGCGTCTTACCAATCGATCCAAATTTATTTTAATGTCTAAAAACGATGTACTTATGAATGCCATCAATTTTGCTACCAAGCTCATAAGGAACCAGGCCCTTTCCGGCTAGAATTTTAAATTGCCCGTTGCCTGCCAGTCGAAATGGCAGCACTTCAACATGTGACGTTAATCGAAATCATATAACCATGATTTCAGTACAGGACCAGTACTGAAATCATGGTTATATGATTTCGATTAACCAAGGCGACATCTACACTTTTGCACAGTCTGGTCGAGTATGTCTTTTCACAGTGATTGAGATTTTTTACTTTACGTGTTTTCCGTAGCTCATTGTATTTTGGGCACTTTACTGTATTCCAGACAACTAACGTATTTGGTGAAGGCTACCTTCTTCCACCAAAATCCACGGTATGCGGCTGTTATTTACACGCTCTTGGAACTTTTTTCTACCGCCACCTGCACTTCTATCACGTTTTGACTAGGACCGCATAAATAAAAGACCTAATCAACCAATGTTTTGAAATTCTAATAGAACTGCTCCAACCGTTGTTTTGCGAATGTGCGAATCGCGCGGTTTGTCCACATATGGCATATCCTTTTCTTTGATACATTTTTACACGATATTCTCTTTGATGCTTAAGCTTCTGACTGAGTCGGTATGTAGTAGTGTTTTACGTAATTATTGACTGTTTTAAGGTTCTGACTTCTACTCGAGTCATGTGAGTGCTTCTCATCCACAAGAGTTAAATTAAATTTTTAATTGCACACTTTTTTAGCTTTGTTGTAAACTTCGTTATCGATCGGAACATTGATTTATATTTACCTTATATTTCAGAAACCAACACAATTCATTGGTCTCAACCAATTCAAATTCGAGAAACTAAAAATGTTTTTCTTAAAATACCGAAACATGGTGATGTAAAAGTTATGATCGATTGTGATTACTCAATTGTAAAACTATACATTCAAGACATAAGTGAAACACAGGAATTTTGTTTACGGGATATACGTTCGCGTTTATCAAATCGTCCGGTTACAAACGAAATACCACTAATGCTTGACACAGATACAGAAAATATTCCCAGCAGTAGTAATGATAATAGTAAATTCGCTTATAAAGCAGAAAATAATATAACAACGCGTCGATTATTACAAAAGCATGAATATTCAAATCGAATCGATAAAAATATTCGAATAAATTGCTATCTAAGCGAATTTAAGCTTCTCCTTTTCAATGATTATGATAAAAAATTATCATTAAAGTCGGAAATATTAGCGATACATTTTAATAACGTAACGATAATGTACGATAAGTTGGAACATTTTTTAAATTTTAATTGTTTTAATTTTCAAATCGATAATTTACGGTATGAAACAAAATTATATGATTTTCCAGTAATATTATGCTCTCAAGAAAATTTAACGAACCTTAATTTGAATAGTAATACTATAAATATTTTTACGTTAGACTATAATATACAAAAAATTTTAAACAATAAACAATTGTTAAATTTGTTCATAAGATTTTACCAAAACGAGGTGGAAAATATGAAAATTGAAATGATTAAGGTTAATATATATCCAATACGTGCCTATTTAGAGGATACATTTTTAAATTATGCTATCGATTTTATGTTAGAATGTCTTCCAAATAATTTAATTTATAATGATAATACATATAATGACGGTAGTGAGAGTAATTTAAAACGGACTAAATTTAGTACTTCAGGTGTTATTTTAATACCCCAATTGGTTGAAAAACAATCGTTGAATTTATCGGAAACATTTAAATTGAAAACGATCAAAATTGAAACGTTAAATATATTATTATCTGTGCATACGTCCGTTCGAATGTATATCGCACTCGATCATAGTCCATTACAATTTTCGGTATTTGAACGTCATAATTTGAATACGTTACCAATGAAATTGGGCTACGTATTAGGTAAACATTATTTGGAGGGTGCAGCTATTGGTGCCGGATGGGTAGTTGGCTCACTCGAAATACTTGGAAGTCCCAGTGGGCTCGCTCGATCATTTACAATAGGAATAAGAGATTTTGTTTCGATGCCAATGCAAGGTTTATTCCGTGGACCGTGGGGTTTTTTAGTGGGACTCACACACGGATCAGCTTCATTAATTCGAAATATAACCGCTGGCACAGTAAATTCTGTTTCTAAATTAGCAGCATCAGTATCGCGAAATTTAGATTGGCTTACCCATGACGAAGAACATTTAATGATCACGGATTTATTAAGACGATCGCGACCTCAAGGTGTAACCGAAGGGTTTACACAAGGTTTAACTGGATTTGGGATAAGCTTATTAGGTGCTGTTGGTGGATTGGCACGACATCCACTCGAGGCCAAAACAACTGCGGGTGTATTTGCTGGAGTGGGAAAAGGTATTGTTGGAGCATTCACAAAACCAATAAGTGGAGCTGCTGAATTACTTGCATTAACCGGACAAGGGGTTCTTCAAAGTGTTGGTTACAACACATTACCGATTCCACGATCTATGCCGTCTATCAAAAGTGCCACGCTTCAACCGGCCACCTGTAAAATATCGTGGAAAATGACGGCAAGCCTCCTAAGGGAAGATCGAATAATATTTTCATCTCTAGTCACATTAAATTTAAAAAATAGTTTTAGGCCAGTATTACTATGTCTATCGGAAAAAGTTGTAACATTCCTCTCGATCGATAAAGATGAAATCATCGAAATAATATCGGTTGACAAAATCAAACCATCAATCGATGTAAATGATCCGACTTTAATTAATCTTAAAACAATAAGGCCCATCATAAAACGAAATCCATCAATTGACCATGAAACAATCGATACATTAAGCCGACTACCAAGTGAAGAGCAACGTGCATTATTAGTATCGCCACGAACATACCAATTCGTACGTGATTCAAACGAGCAACTTACATTGTATTCGCCAGTTGCCAGTGCAATGGCATCAATGCAATTTAACGAACTAATTGATATGGATAATACGAATGAAAAGCTCGACGATCGAATTGAATTTTATATTGATCAACATTTAGGCGAATATTTTATACGATATTTATCGATTGTCAACCGATGTTTTGTTACTGATCATGTTTTATATTCCCCTTTAGATATTAACGATTAGATTTAGTGTACATAAACATATAATAATTTAAATTTTTTGTTATTTAATTTTAATTTTTAAAATAAATAAATGTATATCAATAATTTGTTTCATTTTATTAAAAAAATTATTTTACTTTTAGCACGAAATAAATGTGATTGTATTTTATAGGCTTTTACTAGTAAATCAACCGATCAACGAGCACTAATGGGGCACGAATAAGAAACAGAATACTGACAGCACGTTTCCACTCGAAGATAAAGAATACACCAATCAGTCAGTGCTAATCATGCACAGAAGTGGAAGCTCTCAAACCACAATATCTAGTGCATATCGAAACGATATCAATATTATATCAGTAAATTTCAACCTAAAATTGAAATCCGTAAATCTAGTATTGTATAGAATCGTGCACTACAATGGAGTTGTCGTTCCGAAAAGAAGACTATCCTGTAAAATTTTTCGTATTTAGAGCGATCTCCTTTCTTAGGGATAGGACATTCCAAAAAAAAAGTTCCAACGAGGATTCCCTCCGAATAGCAAGAGCTCAAAAATTATTCATTAAATCTCAAGAAAACGATTACTTTTTAGTATCTGCATGACTTGAATGAATTCCTCGTACGATGGGTTCTATGTGCATATCTCCGCAGTTTGTATTGATTAATACTCGTAAGTAATAAGTAAAGTTCCTTTCCTTTTTATAAGATATCAAGGAAGCTACTGATGGTAGCGAACCTTGTTTTTGATGGTAGTTACTGATAAGTGCAAAAACGGCGGCACTACCGATCATAAATGGGATCAATAGTTGAAGTTTGATCATTAATATTATACAAACGATTTTCGAGACTGCTGCAGTGCTGCATAGTCCAGAAATGGAAACGGCACTTAACCATAACGAGTCCAAAAAAAGGAGACCAAATAGAATTTAAACCATTGACAGACATCTCTCTCTCTCTCTCTCATCAATAGAATGGAGCTCACCACTGTTCGCTGAAATGGACCCATTAAATAAAATACTCGAAGTTATCAAAGAAGTTACCGGAATGCGTCATATGACCGAATTCTAATTTCACCATACCAATTAACATCAATCACGATGTCATAAAAGATGTTAACAAGTTCGTGTATCTTGTTTGTATTATAGTAAAATCAGGCGGCACTGAATAAAATATTAATCCAGAAGATCTGGATGGTCATTTTGTGGTGCTATATCACACTTTTAAATCACATTTGTAGAATTTTTTGGTGATAAAATGTAAACAAAAAAAGTCTACAAACTCAACCCTGCACAATGAATTTTGTGGAGAACGGATGAATAAAAAGTGATATGTTGACGTTTCTACATAACCTCAAAATTAATTGTGATATAATAATTTTCAATACTTTTGAAATTTAATTTCTTGTGTTTGTTTTTTCTCTCGTTATTTTGAATATTTTATTTAATAATAAAATAAAATATTCAAAATAAGGAAAAACATAACATACAAAAATTATTGTATATCACTAGATGAGATAGCACAAATAAAACCTTCATATGATTAATTTTGAGGTTATGTAGAAACGTCAACATATTCCTTTTTATTAATTTGTATAAAATTGACAAAACTACATTTGTAATTCGTCTTGTTTCAATTAAAATATTCAAATAAAATATTGACATATTTAAATTAATATGTAAATATTTAAATTCTGTTTGAAACAAGACGAATTACAATAATGTCGCGTGTGTAATACAAACTTGTTTTGGATAGACGCGAATATTTACAATTATTTGAACCAAACACAGGACAAATTTATGTTGTATTATATTTATGTAATAGTTTTTAGTTATTTCTAAGCTATAATTTGAGTACGCATCGGTTTATTTATATTCAAAATTCGTGTTTGGTGTAAATATTCATATATCCATGAAAACGTCAAAAGTTGACAACAAAATCGGTGTTTTATACTAATGTTAGTATAAGACAACAAATACTGTTGACAACACAATCGTTTTTTCATTTTTTGTACTAGTGTAAGTAAGACAGCAAATATTATTATTTTTTCATTCAAATCAATAAGCGACGTGCAATAATTCATCCATAAAGCGCACGGATCAAGTACAGACTATTTCATTTTATCACAGTTTATATCACCAAATGTGATATAGCACCACAAAATGACCACCCTAGAACTCATCCTGTGACATGACATATTATGTGTCATGAACGCACCCGTCAACTCAGGTCAAATGTTATGTTATACTACACAATTGTAATTGTTACTACTACTGAATAAAGCATTATAAAATCAAACCTCTATCTTGTACCATTACGTTATACATCCGACTTGTCAAGCAACTCTAAATTACGTACAAATGCTTAATGTATATATTACTGTATGGACGTAAATTTGATGGAAGCACACACTAAAGATCATTACGAAGCTCCAAGTGTTTTTAAACTAAGGTTTAAGGCAGCTAATAAAATGCTTCGGGCTGTAAACTATCACGAATTATGATCTTGCGTTAATCACACCAAATCGACATTGACAGGGAAATTAAGAAACAAAACTGGAGATGGATAATCCATATACTGAAAAAGTCGCCCAGTGATATAACCAGACGGTCGTTATAGTGAAATTCCACAAGGTGAACGAAATGTGGGAGGACGCAATGAGCTGGAAGAGAACAGTGCTAACTGTAGCGAAACACATTGAGCAAATATGTGGTGAAACAGAATGCAAAAGACCCAAATAGAGTGCTATCATAGCTTTGCAATGAACCGATTAATGCTGACCGATCTCACATTTTGGATAACCCGGAACTGTCCGTTTGGAATTAATAAAAACTAAATTATGGTATAGATGCCGTTAACGTCCCATACCGCGTCTGATCTCTAAAGTTACTTTTTTATCCACTTGTTTCGGCTTGTTTGAATTTAATAGGTAGTCAATTTTTTGGGTATGGATAATTCTTGGTGGATATTTTCATGAGGGAAAAAATGGCTTGCTACAATGAAGTCGTGAGCAATCTCAGTTTCCGATAATATTTGGTCAATAGATTGACATAGATCGAGACCCCTGTGGTTAAAGGCACTCGAATGCCTCGTAAAAGTCACAAACCTCGCTCGTATTCATTAAATATGTCACCACAACCCATGCCGTCACAAACTCATTCATTTTTAACCACATCCATTAAAGCTCCATAACAATCGCTACATCTATCCATAGAAAGTGGCAGTGATCGAGAATTCAACGATATCGCATTTTATAAAAATGTTGCCACCCGAGCACAGCGATACAAATATGCTGATCCTAGACGTGTAAGTATTGTATTCGTAACATTATCCCAATATTGGTTTTAACATTAGGTCTTGTTAAATCAAATAGGAACGCTAAGCAGTTAAATCGGTAGCTCGACAACTGCAACTTCAGAAAGAGGCGGTGTCATTATTGACAGCGAGACAGAAGTATAAAGTAACAACCATACATCACGAGGAAACGTTGAAAGCTTTACCAGCAGCAGACAACAGCACGAACAAAGCAGACAATAACAGGAGATGATAAACCTACTTACAATTATAAAAACCTCTTTTCAACGTTTTTTCGATAGATAGATTAAATAAAAAACTATAAATTATATTATTTAAATAAAAAAAATAAAAATACTTAAATTTCGATTTATTTTCCTCAAGTTCTCTTCTTCCATCGCATTATGTACTGGAATTATAAGGCAAATTATCGTAAAAGTATTTAGATAATATTCCAACTTTTATAATTTTAGTAGTGATTTGTGTCTTAACTAATATTGAAAAGATAATTTCGAAAAATATGAATGAATAAACTGTTTCCCCAGCTTTTTAGTTCGCTCATTTAACGCACAAAACAATTAACGATGTCGATCATTTTGGTTTTTTTGATGAATGAGAATGAATAAAATTTTAGTACAGTAATGGCGTTTGAGTAGTAAAGTTGTGATTTACAAATTCTTTTTTTATTTTTTGTAGTTTTGTTTGTGTTTATTTATTATTATTTGGTTTTATTTTATAATTAATTCATTAGTATAATAATTTTGAGTAGTTAAAATGTTAAATTAATGTTTCATTTGAATAATTAAATTGTATTGATATCAAAAAGTGAAATAAATAAGGAGGAGCATTTGTGTGACAATAAAAAAAATTAAATTTGCAAAATATCAAGTGAAATGATTGTTTTGTGCTGAAAATAAATATTCTATTGATAATATCAAATACAACAATAGTTGATAAATTCTTGTGCCTGAACTATTGTTTGATAGTTCAATTTTTTTGTGTACTCTGGATAATAAAACCTAGACCGAAATTTGTGAGTGAGTTTTCAAAAAATTTCGATTTTATATTATCTGAACATGTTATCAATTTTATCGTAATTATAAAAAAATACCAATGTTTACGATAAAGATATAGTAAACCATTCATTTTGGTGATACATACATAATGATAACAAACATTTCGATTTACTAAAAAAAAGGTATAATACGCCTATAATGTTTTCATTGCTCAAACCGATAGTACCTACACAGTAATAATGATGGATTGAAGACGCAGTTTACTTTCACAATCATGTACATGATTCCAGACAGATTACATGAAAACGGAATACTTGTGCTTTTGAAATGCATTAGCATGCATACTACTTACTAGTCAAGCCTGTTTCGATAAACGCGTTTTTCTTCGCGTAAATACTTGTAATGTAATCCATTTTCTTATCTGTTTTCTTTTATATGCATATTTTGTAAAGCATAATGTGTCATACTTTGATGTGTGGGAGCGATTGTGGTTAACCAACTTATTAAAAATTGTCATATTCGTTTTTTACTATAAAAGTCTGATTAAATTTGTATCTTATCTTTGTAGTTTGTGTTGTTGTTAACTAAGTACTGTGCAAAAAATGGATATTTGTCTTTATCCGGTTCTAGGCGTAATTGAGGAAAAATTAAGTTCAATGTCGATGTTAGAGTATATTCACATGTGGCTTTGGTTGTAACTTTGCTTAAAAAACAAAGAAATTCCATGTCCAAAAAGTGGTGACCATATACAAGTACTAGTCACGGAGCAGAGAAAAACGTGCCTTACGCTTCAAATGTTTATGTGTAAATCAAGAATGATTCAATTCATGTAATTTCTTTAAAACTCTTTAACTAGCGCTTTTCATGAGATCTGTTATGCTTGTGCACCACCAACCTTGTGTAGGCCAATCGAAGACTAGTTGATGTGTCATTGGCATATTTTTGGATTTTGGTTTCTTTGATATTATAGGTTTTGAGATATTAGGATAGAAGAATGTGAAAAGGTACGACTACTACACAATAATCGAGCTTCTATTGTTTTGGTATTGGAACTTTTTTAAAAGAGTTGTAAAATATCCTATTGGTTTACCGTATAAGGTATGACTCGATTAGTGGTGAGTAACATCGCATTAAAACCATTTATAAACTAATCCCTTACGCCAGACTATACTTACCAAAGACTTTCTATATCCAGTGAGGCTGCGATTGTGGAACTATTAAATCGTTTGACGTTCTTTATAGAATTTTTCCATGATCTTACTCCATTTCGAAGTGAAATTTTTTATAATTTCTATACTATGTGTTCTATACTATCAGAGGACTTCTCTGGCTTAAAAATAGTGATGACGTTTGTATCTTTTTGTTGTGAGAATCGATTGTGTCCTTTAGTCAATGAATAAAGTTTAGGATGGATATTAAGGTTAATTTTACTTTTAGTGAGATTAATAATTACTTTAATGGCACGTTTGATTGCTTTCGATAACATAATGGCCGTTTCTTAAATTTCACTAATTGTATAAAACATAGACTAAAAAACTTTTGGGAAATTTTATGTGATGGCACCAATTCAAGAATTAAAATTTTGTAGGCTCGTTAGGAGCATTTAATTAGTGATTGAAATTATTGCATAAATGCAATTCACTAAGACGTTTTACCCATTCGGATTATTGTTTAGGTAATTCCACGTAGTATGGCGTCATATGAAGCCTTCTGATGAAAAATACGCATAGCTATTGTACGTGATAACTTTATAAGTATATCCAGCGTTGTGAAGCATATGTAACGGAGTTAAATAAGTTTCTGGCAGAAGAACTAATCGAGGTTTGTGATGGAGCAACAATGCTTTAAACACGTCGGTACATTTGAAGTTATGCATTTTAGTTATTTTATCACGTAGAGTTTTGTAAAAAAGCAGTGAATCTCATAAAAGCAAATCGTTATAAAAGCAAATTTCAGACAGCGTTCGACTTAAGGATGCTTTCGTTTTTTGTGAAAAATGTATCACTTTTAATTAGTTTTAAAAAAAGGAAAGTAATCTTAAATGTAGGAAAACTATTATAGAAATCCTTATAACTTTATGACAATTTGGTTATTAAATATCTATAATGATATACTTTCACCTACTTAGATACAATTAGAAAGTTGTTTACAATAAGGAGTGTTCGTTAGTTAATTACGGCCCCATAATGAAAAAATGTCAAAAACTCAGATTTAACCAACTAATTGTCGCATATAGGCCCTAGATCAATAATTTCAAGATGTAATCCAGCCGGTTGATTAGGAACCATAAGTAAATACTGATTGTACTAAACGTATTAGTCTTTATCCTGATGAGTACAACTTTCACGAAAGCTGATACAGGAGGGAAATAGAGTCTTTGTCGTAGAAAGCTAGGTGCAATAATTTAAGATATTTGGTTCTTAATTTTAACTAAACAATTTGTAAGTATCTGACCGATTCGGAAGGAATATTGTTTAGTTACTACTCAAAAATTAGCTTTGAACGAGAGTCTACTTAACGAAGTGATTGAGCATTACTTTGCTTAACCATACCATAAAATATAAAAAATATATCCAGGTGACTTATTCGTCAATTATTTTAAAATAGTAAAACAGGTTTCACTTTCGAAATCAAAGAAGTACGATCAATATCCTTTAAATTTTTTGGTGCTTTATGCGGTTATCATTTTAACAATCTGGTACATGTACAACTCCATCAGTAATATGTTAACCGAAACGTCATTATGATTTGTGACAACTTCAAATAATATTCTTGCAGGATTTTCAGGGCATTTTCGTCCAATGGTTTCTACCTAATTTTTAACGTGCCTAAGGTAACAAAGCCTCGTTTAAAATCTTTTCACGATAGATTTGTTGATTTATCTTTACGGCCTCTTCAATTAAAACAAGTAGTGAGCGTCTTGTGGCAGTTACAGAGGCCAAAACCATCATTGATGCAAGCGCTTGCTTTCGCACAGCAACTCGCTGGTCTAAATTGTCTTTTGATTTGCACTCTAACGAAACATGATCGTTTTGTTTGTTTACAACGTGCAAGTGTTTTAACCCCTTTGCTCTTGCTACGCGAACTGCCTTTTGTGCAAGTATTAAATCTTTCACTTTTTGTATTTTGTAGGGCTTCAATTGTAGTTCATTTTTTAATATGCGCCCCATGCTACAAGCAACACATGGCTGGTTTCGATTTTCCACCCAAATACACAGCAATAACACTGTTGCGTTTGAATTCCATTTCGGTAATTTTTTTAACTGCGACGTAAAACGATACAATGAGCGTGCTGTCATGCGCTGTTTGGTTTCTTTAGCAGCGTGAAGTTGGTAACACTTCGAGTGCCAACTGTATAACTGAACAACAATAATTTACTATATTATCTTATGGAATATCAACCACTATTAACTTTCTATATAATTTTTTTAAAAATCTCAGAATTCTGGCAAAGGTTTGGTATTAATCACTGAAGCATAAATACGAACAAATTTTATTCGTATCCACAAATTTTTCAAATAATTACCAAGGTTATAGTTACGGTCAATAAAACTGAAATAATATCGTGTCAAATAAGTATTTTTTGTTCGTTGTGTCACTTGTTTTTTTTTACTAAATCATTCAGGTGTGATAAATTAACGGTATGATCGTCACCATCGGCATTCATCAAAATTTATTTTTATCGTTATGCTAAAATTTTTGTATACAATTAGATTTGATATGGATATATACTCGATATTTGTATCGTTAGATTACATATTGAAATTTATTTTAACCTTGACCATTTGGACGTTAATTGTTAGGGGTTTTTACATCCAAAAAACATTTAGGACAAATTCTAACAATCCTAAAGGGTGTTAGATCCCAAGATAGGCCACCTACCAATCAGCGTTCATATGATTTAAATCAATTGACTTTAATCGTTTATTTAACTCAGATTTATATCATTTGATTTTTTTATTTAAATCGCTGATTGAAATCAAAATTTATAAAAAGTTTGATTGCCAATCAAATGGTACAAACAATTTTTGAAAATTTCAAGCAAAGTATTTTCGGAATTACCATTTGCCAAAATCCCGTTATAATAAGGCAGGTAGTATTTCTTTAGTTTTACCTATAGAATTGGGCTGGAAATCGGTTTGTGATACCATCAAAACATATTTGAAAAATTGGCCTTTTTTCAACCAAAAGTTGGTGCCAAACAAAGGATTAAAAAAAGTCTATGGTACAGAATATATTGAAGAGGAGTTTCCTATTTCGTTTTTACCAATATATTTCAAATTCCAAGGGAAAATTGAACCCTGTTTTGGTGCAATAATGAGACAAGAAGTAATAAGATCTATGACGGATTTTGATTGGTAAAAGCCATTTATACGATGAACCCGACCGCAATTTCTAAAATTAGCAAAGAAAAAATAAATCAACTTTTAACTGCAGTTTCATCTTCGGCTGGTGTAGAAAGAATGTTTTCTACTTTTGACCAAGTTCATTCCAAATTACATAATAGTTTAGGTATTAAAAAAGTAGCCAAATTGACATTTTTAACAGTAATTGAAAAATTGAATAACAATTAAACAAAAAATTATTTTTTTATGAATAGATGAAATGTTTTTTAATACTTATGATAAATACTATTTTACGAAATTTTATAATTTAAAATTGCTTTTTTAATTTTAATTGAATTTTTTAAATATTATTTAATAAAATCAAAGAAATCGTTGTTTTTGATTTTGAATCAAAAAAAAAATATAAACCCTGCTACCAAATAATGTTCCCTTTCTGAAAAATTATTCGATTATCAAAGAGTTTGCGCAAAGATCAATTGTTTTTTAATATGCTGTATAACATGTGGCACCTCCTGGTTGAAACCCCAAATTCTTAATCCATACTTAATAATTCGTTAAACAAAACAGCATTTCAAATTTCGTTAAAAAATTACGGTCCAATTACTTTAATAGTCTATAAATCTTACCACTTTCTTTGGTTAAATTTTCTGAACCCCAGATTTGTTTTTGTTTGTTTACAAATTACACCAAGTTGAAGATGACTTGAAAAAATTCGTATGTTAATATGGTCTAATTAGCTCCTTTACAGAACCAGTTTCCAATTGTTACAACAATTTTAAAATTTCCACAATTTAGAAACACTTTTCTCTTTTTATACTGTACAAATTTTTCGGAATGTTAATAACTGTCTTCTGTCAAAAAACATATGCTATTCTAGAATAAAAATATAAATGGCAGCAAATTTCAAAATTAACCTGAAATTGGAAAACCTTTTAATAAAGTAAAATACATATTTTTGTAGTCACAAAGATTATAATAATACGAGTTCACACAATAATTAAGTATCCAAATCTATTGCATATAAGTAGTTTAATTAAAATTAATAAACATAGATTAATTTTAATTGTATTAAGTATGTCTGAGTTAAAATTTTATTTGAATTACAACTTGGTTCTTAGTAATCATCAATTAAATCATATAATTTATAGAAAATTAATTATTTGTATGCTTCAGTCAACTTAGTATTTTAAGAAGGTTAATATAAAATATTGGTTTCTAAAATTATTATTTTATGTTATGGTACGTTTGTAGTAAAGACCATCTGTTTTAGGGCCGATGCTTTACTAACTTTACGTACTATGCTAATATCCACTATACCCTGCCTTATGTACACTTGCACATATTGTTTTATCTACCTGTACCGCTGGCTATGTCATAACATATGTAATTTGCATACATATGTAATTATAACATATGTAATTTGCAAAAATTTTTTAATTTGTTAAATCAAACCGAAATGGACTTCCTGAAAGCTTCTTTTTGATAAAACAATTCTTATTCTCAAACCTTATCAGAGTCATCTTCAAATTCTATTATGAACGTTATCAAACTTTCTTTAAGTCAAGGAATATCGTTAAGTTAGTGATTACAATTATTTTGTTATAACTGTTATATTATTAATTGCTGCTGTATTTTATAAACAAGCAATTCTATAAACCTAATTTCTATAAACCTAAACCGCTAACGCGGTTACAAACTCTATTAAGTATATTAAAAAAAGTTATCTTATTAATGTTGCTTCATCAACAGTTTTATTATTGTTTAGGTAAATATGACTTTATCTTTAGATTACTATAACCCACCTATAATTTATAAAGTAATCTAATATAAGAATAACTTTATAAATTATTAAAGTTTGGAATATAAACGAATAGATGAACTTCTAGCTAAAACAACTATAAGATGTTCATATCCAAATATTTACATAAAGTCATAACAACAAATTTTCAAATCCGCTCGGTTAGGAATTTGATCAAAATGGAAGTAAATTTGAAAACACGACAATGTGATCAATCTAACAATTGGAAACTAGATTTTCAATCTCAACTTCAAACATTATATAATATGCATTTCAGCTAGTGATAACAGTGGTTTTGGGCGGATAGATATTAACTAAAAACCTTTGTTTATCTGGAAAAATATTCGAAATGCCAGACAATGTATTATTTACTTGTGTGGTTGATTCTTGATTTTTAGCAACTTCTGCATATCTTGATTTCGTTTCTTTGTTTTTGCTAAGTATTTCTTGCACGGTTTATAATTTTTTGCGTGAATCGTGTTTGGCAGTATAAACTGCATTTACTTCATTGATGTCTTACATCTTTAAGTCACGGTGCAAGTCTTCATTACGAATGTACCACGGGGCATTTATAATATTCCGAAGTACTTTATTTTGACACGTCTGAATTATCTTAAAGTTTGTTTTCTTAGTACAGCCCAAAAGCTGTACTCCGTAAGTCCACACAGGTTTCAGAGTTTGCCTATATAGAAGCAATTTATTATGTATAGATAGTTCAGAGTCTCTACCTATCAGCCAATACATTTTCCTGTATTTGATGTTTAATTCGTTCTTTTTTCTTTTTGACATGTCCTTTCCATTTAAGTTAGGCATCTAGCGTCATCCCTAGATATCTTGCTGTATTTGCATAAGGGACTTGTTTGGAGTCTATTACGATTGGTATACTGACATAGTTTGTTTTATTAGTAAAATTTAGTTACTAACTGTATTAATCGATGCTTGTAATTTTTCTGTAGCTTGCGTTACATTGCTCCTAACTGCCATAATTGCTATGTCGTCAGCAAATGTTGTTTCTTTCATTAGTGGTATGTCTCGTGTGTACAGAAGGTATAAGATGGGACCCAAAACGCATCCTTGCGGCATTCCTGCTGAAATTTTCTTTAGTCCGAATATTTATCTTCATATTTTACACGGAAATGCCTGTCGGTTATGTAAGATTTTAGGATTTCATAATACTGTTTGGAAAGATCTCGATGTAAGTTGTACTCTAATCCTTTGTGTCATACATACGATCAAATGCCTGCGCTACATCCAAGAAGAGGCTTGAACATAACTTTTTCGTTTCTAGAGAACGTTGTATAATATCTGTGATTCGATGAACTTGCTCTAGGGTCGAATGTTTTTCTCTGAATCCAAACTGATAAGCAGGTATAAGATCGCTATCCTTTATTATATGCTGTAATCTCTTCAGAAGTAGTTTTTTAAATATTTTCGATATAGTAGGAAGTAGAGATATTGGTCTAAATGACTTTTTATCGTTACTGTTTTTGTTTGGCTTTAAAATCATGATCACTTCTGCTACCTTCCACTGCTTTGGAACGTATCTTAATCTAAACACAGCATTGATCATGTGCAGAAGTTTGTGTATTGCTTTGTCTGTTAGTTCTTTTTTAATTTGCCCAGTTATTAAATCATATCCATGAACTTTTTTTTGTATTTAAATTTTTTATTTCGTCTAACTCTCGGAGCGTTACAGTTTGTATTTCAAGCTCATTTAATCTGTGTACAAAATTAACATTTTCATTCGCAGATTGTCTGGGTAGTGGTTGAAACGTTTCTTCGAGGTGTATCGCAAACAGAATTGCTTTTTGCTTACTACTACGAGTCCACGTACCGTTATCATTTCTAATAGGTGCTGTTGAGTTGCTTGGTCTCTTGATCGATTTTGTTGCTTTTCATTGGGAGTATTGAGTGTCTTTTTGACTAGTTAGTAAAAATAAATATGATTCTATTGCTCCATTTTTAACTTTCCTGATAATAGATTTCAGTTTTTTACATTTGTTATTAAGCTCGGTTTTATTAGCTGCAGTTTCATTTATTTGCCAGAACTTACGTGTTTTACTGTTCTTAGCCGCCAATTCTCTTACTTCAACCTTTAATGTTGTTTGCAGGTTCGAGTGGAGTGCTCTGCCACGCTTCATACGCTGTATATTTTCAATTAGTCAGTCAATTTCTTCTTCAACGTGCATAGCATTCAACGTGCATTGGCACTTGAAGTTTCATTGATCAGTTCACGAAAAAGGTTCCAATTGGTATTCCTGTTGTAAAATCTTGGTGATATTCTTTTTGAATAATAGTTTCGCTTAATGTCATGCCAACAGGAGTGTGATCTGAAGTAACCCCATCATTGTTTTCCATTCCTATGTAGTTGTCAGATATTCCTTTTGTTACATATATATATCTATAAGATCAGGAGTTTTGTTTAAATCTGCTGGCCAGTAAGTAGGTTCGCCACCAGATTGAAAGTTGCATTTTAATTTTTTGGCTGCTTTAAACACTTCTCTTTTTGGTGTTTTAATTGTGGATCCCCAAAAAGTGTTTTATGCGTTGAAATCTCCGCCAATAATGAACCATCGTCCCAAAGAGTGAAAAAGTTCTTCGTATTCTTCTTTGTTTAAGTTATAGCGTGGTGGACAGTATATAGCTGAGATACTTAATTACATCTTTGTTCTGAGTTTGAATTGTGATTGTTGTCACTTGCATGTACTCAGTTTCAACCTTTAGTTCTTCATGGTGTTTTTTATGTTATCTTTAATGAAAATGGCAGATCCTCCTCTTGGCCTTTCTCCTGGATGAATATCATGGTAGAAACTGTACCCACATATTTTGCAATATGAAGTTTAGGAAATTTGTGTTTAGGAATATTTCTAGTTCAGGAATATGATGGATTAGCCCATTTGCATTCCATATTACTATTCCCAGCGTTGGTAAATTAATTTTTATTTTAATTCACGTTGGAATACTGCGATGATAGAGTTGTCAATTGGTCAAATATATGTTTATTTATTTCAGCTTGCTCGTCAAGTTTTTTACTTAACGCTTCTTCGGTTTTGATGAAATCTATTTGAACTTGGCCAGTATTATTTACTTGTGTGGTTGATTCTTGATTTTTAGCAACTTCTGCATATTTTGATTTCGTTTCTTTGTTTTTGCTAAGAATTTCTTGCACGGTTTCTAATTTTTTGCAATTTTTAACTACTTCACAACTACGATAATTTGCGGAATGTTGTCCTTTACAGTTTATGCATGTTGCTGTAGTGTTTCTGTCTAATGTACACATGCTCGTAAGATGCTTACCAGCACATTTGAAACATCTTGCGTCACGCCCACAATATTTCTGGGTATGATTATAATTTTGACATTTTCTGCATTGGGCTATCTTTGATGTCTTCCTCATTGGCTCTATTCTAACTCTCATGTTTTGAATTGCCCGAGTATTATATATCTTTTGGATGTTTTTTTTATCGCCAAAGTAAGTAAGCATAAGAGCGGTAGTCCCTTTCTTACCAGTTTGCGGTTTCCTTAATCGCTTTCAGTCCTGTCATTTTAAATCATATTGACAGCATCCTGAATATCTAAACCTTTATGCTGTAACTCAGCTATTATATCGTTGCTTTTAGAGGTATGGTGCAGCCCTCTAGCCATAATCTTAATTAATCTAGCTTACTTATCTTCAGTATACCACTGAAACTTGTCAACGTTAAGCTTCATGGTAATTGCACGATACGTTTCTGGGTCTGGTACATCTACCTTCCAGACATCGTTGTTTAATGCTACTAGCTTGTATTCTTTATCCGTGATATTTTTCATCAAGGTATTGATAGTAGGGTGGTAGTCTTTGACGTGCACCAGCTATATTAATAGGTGGTGGCTGAATTATTTTCTATGGTTTAGGATCTTAATTGCTCTTAGTAGTTGCATTACCCGATATAGATGTCCGCGTTACTTGCTCAAGATTTTCTGGTTGCTTTTGGTTTTTTTCTGATTAGTTTTATCATTACTCGTGTTGGGTACTGCTTGTCCAATATATACTGGCGATGATTCTGCTTTTCTTTTCTTTGTATAATTGAAAGAAGTTTCTGTTGGTGGCTCCTCTCCGTCAGGAACTTCCATATTTATTGTTCTCTTTTTTTTGTTTTTTTTTGTCACAAGTGTCCACTGAGAATCACTTTCAGATTTCTTATTCGGATGAATTTCTCGCTCGACTTCTTCTTTATCTGTGTGGTATTCGATGGTATCATTATTGTTTGCATGTCGACCCGCTTGAATGATGCGTTTTAGGTCTTCATTTTCTTTCTTTAATAAAATAACTTCGTCATTCAACTTTGACACCATTTCTTCTAGAGTCCTCGGATTTGCATAGAGATTTCGGTTTTCACTCTTTATGTTTGAGGTAGTTTTATCATCACTACCTTTTCTTGATAGATATGGATTATTCTTTCTAATATCTCCTATTGAATTTGCTTTTTTAATTGTTGGAAATCTCAAGATTTTGTTACTCCTCAGAAATGGGTTCTCGTTTTTCCTTGTAAAATTTACTGTTACTGTAGCCAAGTTTTTCACAGCAGCAGCAGCAGTGTTTGTTGAATTATCAGTTTCAGCTGCCAAGTACACCACTGCTGAAACCCGCTTGCACACTCTCTTTAGTCGCAAGCACTGAGTCTTCGTTCCCTGCACCGTACGTTTCTTCCTTATCTATTTTCTCTATGAAGGATTATTTTGTTCTGGGTTTCCCACCCATATACTGATGACAAAAGTAAATTTGCCCATGCATTCAGTCATGCACTGATCATTTCCAGTTACGACGCCGGGGTTATTCCGTTTGAAATTAACCAATCAGTGCCTTACCTGCCGATCGGTGGTTATACTTTGGGCGTTACCCAGTATGAAGCGCGAGGAGCTTGTACAACCGTCGCACCCCTAAAACTAGTAATAAATATCAACGCAGATTTCCAAAGCATCACTACTTTAATACGCAAGAGTATTTAAAAATATTCATAGAAGATCATCTGATCTAACTGTATTCGATTTTTATGTATGGGGAACGATGAAGGCGCTTGTATACTCCAAAGACAATGCAACAAAAGAAGAACTAATAATTACAACGAATACACAGCAGCTCAACAGACAAGGGAAGAATTACCAAGAATTGAAATAACCAAAGGCGTACTTAAACCAATATTAGCCTGTATACAATCTCAAAAGTAAAATAAATAACACTGGTTGACTTGGGCCATAGGAATCATAAGAATGTGAAAATGACGCAATTGAGCATAAATTACGGTTACATAAAGATATTTAAACAACCCTCACTAATTGTTTGCCATATACATTTCCTCTTAATTTAAATCATTTTATGTGTATACATACCACATATCTAAATTCTTTATAAATGGACAATCAAAGTGTATTTCACTTAAATTAATTAAGGAAGTTAATTGTTCGCTAAATTGTATATATAAGTATGTCGCTAAAAAGATTAATTGAATTATATTTTCTACAAGTATTTTTTAACGTTTTAAGTAAGTTTTAATACTCTAACAAAAGTATATAGTAAATATTGTGCTGTTTGTAGTCGATTTATATGAGACAAACAATATAAACGTTATAATATATTTTTAATCTTAGTATAATTAGGCTAACTTTATTAAGCCCCAAACATACTGTACACACTTATGACTGTGTATGATCAATTGTCCAGATGTAAATAAATATTTAATCTACTGATGCATACATATGTCATTGCTTGTTGTTTGTGTTTATTTTGTTTTTTTTTTAAACTGATTTTGATAGTTCAAAGTCCCCATCACTATTAAGTATACTTAACTGTAGTCTTGATCAGCTGATGGTCTGATTTCGATAATCATAACTCTCTCAGTAAAATATAGAAGTGATTGAAATTGATTTAAGGTGTGTACATTTTCACTTTTATGGTTTAATTCTTTCTGTTCATGTACTATATATATACTAGTATATTTATTGAATATTGAAATCTCTTACTGATCAATAGTTCAATAAAAACATATAACTAGTTTCAATGTAATTTCCTTATGTTGATTTTCTTTGTTTGAAAATTAATAAAAAAACTTGTTCTTTAGTTTCGTATTGAACTGTAGAAGATTTAATTAAATATGAAATTTTTTTATTGCATATGGTATTCATTGTATTGCATAAGATAAACTATCTAGTGATATTCCCACCGTATTTATCATTTAAAGTTTACATAAAACATTTAGGTCAACGTAACTAAAAGCTCTTTTATGACAGTCTTGTTTATTGATATTTCCAATGACCTCTTCTATGTTGTTTAATAGAACATATTAAATGCAGTTGAGTTTATAAAAACTTAACAAGATTTTCCGTCTGTACTTTTTAAATTGCGCGGTCTATAACATTTTGAAGATATATTGTAAGGCTGCAAACCGATTGAATCGTACGAATTATATAAGTAAAGTTGAGGGTGTGGTTTCGGATACTTAAGAATATATTTTAAAATATGTAAATGTATTAATGTAAATTGCCGGTATTGCGTTGTGTTTCTGCAATTACCTTTGGTGTAGGACTAAGTCAATTTTAGAATAATTTTCATAACTCAGAACAACACCCTAGACCATTAGTTGGTATTTGTGTGATTGAACTAAATGGTAGTTATCTTGAAGACAAACGCTCAAAACAAAATATATATAATTTCGTTATTTATATAACCATACAGTAACCGTATTGTTAAGTTTTTATGCAAATACACCGAGTACACTCAACACTGAAATAAATATAATCTAAATATACCATGCAAGTGTGGACTGAAGTTGTATAAGGTATTGATCATATGCTTTATCACGTTTGAATTGATTGTTTGATTTGAAGTGTACGACCAAGCATTAAGGATTCCTGGAAAGCGCTGGACCCACCTTACACACACATTTACATATACTTGAAAGGAAAGGACAGAATAGTTAGACATATTACTGTAGTCGACCCGGTTACAGACACCTACTCCAAAAGTTAGGATTATTCTAATATGATCAGCATCTACATTCTGCAACCATTCATTTGTAATCTGATTTATTTCTCCAAGCCGTAGGCTGTAATAAATTTAATTAGTTTTTGCCTGAAAATAACAAATTACTTAATTTATTATGCAATAAATTGCAATAATATCTGCTTTAAAAACCTTGTTAAATATGTACCTTCTTCTATTGTTGCGGAAGCAATCAGTTACCGGTTTGATGTAAATAGAATCATCATCCTTTATTTTAAATTTTTTCATATTTCATCGTAATACATTACTGTATTTAGCCCAATTCTCCAACGAGGTGCTTTTTCATTTTTTTCAGGAGAAAATATTAGATGCATTTTAAATGGTTTTCAATAAGCGCAATGAGAGAAAATGCTTTAAAAATTATTTCTTTTTTTTAAAATTACTTAGTCGATTTACTTCGCTTACATTTATTATTTTTCTTCGGAAACCCTGTGTAATCAATAAACTACATCCATGTACAATTTTGAGATAAAACAATGATTTTTTCTTAATAATTTAACAGTCATCGAACAACCGGGTAGTTTTTGAGTGAGTTGTTTTGTCGAGAACTGCAACATTCAATTGGTTGAGAGTATTGGTTGCTTAACATTCTCTTAAATACACTAGACCCTCGGGTTGCGTCGCTATTACGTTCCAGGAAAATGCGACACAACTCGAAAACCAAAAAAATCTTGAATTATCGCTCTGGTTTAAACTTTAGTAGTAAGAAACTTTGTTTATATCTCTTGTGTGATTTATTGATCCATGAAATGGATGATTGAAATAGTGTTGGGTGCCATAAATAAAACTTTACATTGGCCCTTATTTCGTCCAATTATGTCGGATGCCCTGGTGCATCTTCCAGTAAAACTAATATTTTATAATCAAAATTTTCGTTTTGGAAGTACTTTTTGCACCCGTATGATCTGCACTGGCTGCTTCCCTTGTACCATATTAAAGATCAATAAATTTTTATGGCATCCCGACTGCAAATACTACGACTTTAGTTGGAGCTGAATTTAATACGTGCAATGTGCAATTCACTTATTCCATTTTATGTATTTATATGCATATCGTTTGCGCAAATTATCAATTGTTTATAATTTATATTGTTGTACCACATGTGGATGTTGCTGTGAATGAAGGTGAATTGATGTTTTTGGACTATCATTAACACTATCACATACAGAAGCCATATTTTCCTTTACTGAATCAATTTCCACAGATGCTGCAACATTTTTCCGAATGGCCACAATTGGTGAACAATTTCTTATTCCATAATCTGTACGAAATTTTCTTACAACTTCTGCATAACTTTCACCATATTCAAAATAATTTATAATCCTTTTCAATAACTAGCGTCGAAAATTTTTGTAATTGGCGTTTGTAAAATGGCAATATTTGTACAAAATTTACAAATTGACCTAAATTGGAATACCCTAACAAAGAATTCGAAGCCTAATTATTATTTTTGTCTTTATGTTATGCTAAATTTTTGTTCTCTTTCTTAATTATTTCATAAAAATAAAATTCATGGTTTTTTCATGATCATCTCTACTGAAGTAAATGTTAGATTTCCTTACAGCTTTTGATATCTTTAAAAAAAATATTAAAGTTACTAAGGCCTCATCAAATTACTACTTTCAGGGTTTTCTATATGAGTTTTTGCAGTTCCACAAACCTCTAGATTTATTTATAAAATCCAATCTAAAAACCCTGAAATAAAATAAAAAATTTGGAATATCATCCGTCTAGTTTAAGAGATCCATAGTTTACGAAGCATAGATAGTAAGATCGTTACTTCGAGCGTAAGAATTAGCGGTGAGAAAGGTCTATTAATCTATTAGATCGTGTCTTTGAATTTCAGGGTAGCAGAGTTTGAGTATTGTTGATGTAGAACGAACTTCATGATCTGATTGATTACACTGTTAGATACTATATTATTGATTTTGAAAGTATAATTTTTGAAAGTCTTAACTTTATAGCTGAAGTGTTTTTACCGGAAACGAAACGTTTTCGTCGGGATGACCTAATATAGAACTTTATTGTTTATGGTTTTGAGGTTATGAAAAACGGTTGGTTTTGCTGCAATTTAAACAGCGGTATTCTTATAAATTTCTAATAATGAAACTTCCGAATTATTAATTATGGAGAGTTTATTAAACCAATCTAATACTTTGGAAAGCTTGTTTAGAGGGGTTTATAAATGTTGAACTATATCATTAGAAAAGACTTTGTATAAACCAAAGAGTAATTTCATTTCTCGCACACATCATAAATAATTACTATCAATTACGTATTATTGATAACACCAAGAGTGAATTGCTATCAAAATACGATTTGATATCAGCAAAACTAAAATATATTCCTTCATCGAAATTAAATTTAGAATAGGCATGACTCATGCGCTATGGTTAAAATTAGATAAATAAACGTCACGGTTGTTGACACGAGTCGTACTTTATACACTTATGTATATTTTTGCGCGTTTTTGTTCATTTATATTTTTGCATTTGTGTTATATTATCGCGTGCTATTCGCATTTTAATTTGTCTTTTGGAGATTGTTTTGCTTGTTTGTAGTATATCTTATGGTTTTGTGTTAATTAATTCAGTGTTGTCCAAACGTAATAATATCTTATGTGCTATTTCAATTTGTAATAAGTATAACTATTCGTTTACAAAACAATTTTTATTTGTTTGTGTAAATACACTTAAGTAAATGTATTACTATCGTATTATTAATTGTTTGTGTACAGGCTCCTGCAGTCAGGGGGTTTTCACATGCGTTGTAAATTATATACAAATAATTAGATTGTTTAGCTGAAATCGATGCTCAAATAAACATTGAATACCAACAAAGTAAAACCAAACTTCCATTTATATACAGAATGCGACGTTATAGTATTTGAAGAAAAAAAATTTGTAAACGCCATTAAAAAATATCGGGTCTACCTTGTTGCTATCGAAGTATAAGTTAAGTATGATGTCCCGAACTAAAATTGTCTGTAAGAGAATATCATAGATACTCGCACTATTTTCTGTCATCCAGGATCTAAGATCTAGCAAAACATAATATACGTTTTAACTATGAATGTTTAATAAACGACGATAACTAATTTTGTTATCAAACTCTACTCAGTTATGGCATTGTGAAAACCAGGTATTGGTATCATTGTGCTGCCTACAAAACTTTAGGTGTAGTCAAAATAAAATTCAAAGCTAATTAATCTTAAAATAAATTCACCCATGCTAGGAAACTAAGCTAATCTGGTCAACAGTGGAATAATATATGATATATCTTTCCTAATTTGGAGGTTTTGATATTCGTAGTCGATTTGTTTTATCTGATAATTCGATGTTGTTGAAAATGTATTTTTACCAAAAATTATAACAAAGTAAAGAGAATATACAAAATGAACTAAATGCATTCTTCCTCGGCTGTGCGTTAAATATTGAATAAACATTTTTATAAATAATTAAATAAAATACTAATCAATCGAAGTCCGAAAATCAACATTTACTTTGAAAATGTAAACTTTGTCCAATACTACTACTCGAAACCATATAGTTATTTTATCTTTTGAAAGATTTTCTTGTGGGTAAGGTCACATACATTAAATTATGCTTAAGGGGAAGGATAAATCATCAAAAATTAAATAGGGATATTTTGTGGTACGACCCCACAATTCCGAAATAGAAGGAAGTAATAATTTATTATCCAGCACTTATTTGCCAAATACACACGCAGCTACCAGAGCAATGCTATTTGACGGACATATTATTGAAACTTGTTTATGGACAATTGATTCCTATTTTCTAAAAAATCATTCGCAATCTTTATATTTTAACTATCGCGGTTTTAACTATAAAGATAGCAAAAAACTTTTTTAATAACTGCAAGTTCAGAATAATCTATTAGAAATGATAGACATGCATTGGGTAAAATAAAACAAATGAAATACTTAACTTCAAGTTTAATGCCTTCGAATTTAGAGTGTTACAAGTGAACGTTTCACAAGTTTATCATTGATAAGTGACAATAATAAATGTAACAATACAACATACATTCTTACAACATTTTCATAAATTCCTTTTTCTGATCGGTTTAATTTTTCATTTTTTGAGTAACACTTTTTAATTACCGGAACATCGTTTATTTTCATTTAATTTTTTGTTCTAATAGAATTAAATAATAGAAGAATATAATGCAGTATTTCGGTGCCAAAATTACTAAATTTAATTTTAAATTAATATTCTGATCGTAAAACGATTGAATTATTAATAAACATTGGTTCTAAAATTTACATATATTTTTACTTTTACATTTCTATCGTGTTAGCGTCATGCTGAGTTTATCGAAACAAAACGATATTAACAGTTTATAGTGATATATTGTTGTGCGATTCCCGTGTTTAATTTTAAATAAAAAATGTGCGATCCTTATGGTAATAGAAAAAAATGTGACTAGTATAGATCCAAACCATTTTAATTTTATTCACCACCATAGTCTTGGCTGTGTTTTTTTTATATCGGAGAAATCGGAGAGATTATTTATCGGATATATCCGATAATTTTTTCAATGATTTTTATCTGTCAGATCGAAAAGATTATGTTTTGTGCTTTTTTTAAATATCGGAAATAAAAAATTATTTAATAAATTTCAGTATTAAACTCTCAAAATTAAAGATTTATTTGTCACCTTGATAGCTCAACATTTTAGAATTTACTAAAAAATATAAAATACAACACACTGCTGTCAAACAATAATTTATACATTATTTCAGAAAAAATGATCATATCCGATAATTATCGGAGCGTAGAAAAAACGACACAGAGAGATAATTTTTTTCTCGGATATTAAAACAAAACTCATATCTGAAAATTTTACAGTAGACTTATCTTTCCGATTTCTCCGATATAAAAAAAAAACACCCTTTATATCCATTTTATTATTATTTCTTTTGCACAGACAGGCGTGGTCCGTCATAATGGGCAAGGTGGGCAGTGCCCACTAAGATATTTTACTTAATGTACAAATAAAATTAATATAAATAAAAATTTAAAACCATTATTATCAAATAAATGAGAAAATTCTGGAATATGGCCAATTAGGAAGGAACTCGGTGAGTTCTTAATCGATTATGATGAAATTCTATATGTAGGATGGGAATGTGATTTTAAAATGATTTTTTGGGTAAGTTCTGGAATATGGCCAGTTAGAAAGGAACTCGGTGAGTTCTTAACCGATTATGATGAAATTCTATAAGTAGGATGGGAATGGGATTTTAAAATGATTTTTTGGAAAAGTTCTGGAATATGGCCAGTTAGGAAGGAACTCGGCGAGTTCTTAACCGATTATGATAAAATTCGATATGTAGGATGAAAATGTGCTCAATATATTGAATTATTGATATGATATGCATTTTGGCTCTCTTCGATTTGATGTTTCATAAAAAATAAAATGATAATATCAACTCTATTACAAGAAATGTGGGCAAATCACGAAAATCACTCGATAGAAAAATTTGTTTTTTCTCTTTTTGAATTATCAAACAAATTTAGAGGTGAGATGATTGAGATACCTTTGTGATAATTTTCTTTTGATTGTTGTTGTTTTTATTTGTTTGTACAAATACACTGAAGTGCCTTAACGAATTATATGCTGATTTATTTTAAATCTTGCTGTCAGCTTAGAACTTATTTTGAACGAACGTGTGTATGTTCAGTATATACTTATATGTTGCGATACAATATGCCTATTGCTTTAGCAAAAAAAATTAGTGAATTTCGTAAATTTAAATTTAACAAAGAAACAGCTCAAAGTTTAATGTTTTGTAAATATATGAAACGACTCAAGTGAAAATTCCGTTAACCAAAAATTCAATTTAATTTATGTAAATTTAAATTTTCTTTCAATTTAGCTAAATTTGTTTTAATTTATTTCTATGCAATTGTTGTAAATTTAAAAAAAATTACCAAAGCATACACTTTTAGCAACCCTAACTGCTACTTCACTAAAACAGAAACTCAAGAGTATTTATGAGAAACGTGGTCACTTCTAAATTTAAGGTTGATTTAGTTTTCCATGCCTTTTTTTGGTGGCGATAGTGTACGCAACGGGTTTGGCAATAAAAACGTAGATAGGGCTTATAAAAGTAAGGTTATAAAGCTTAATAAACGTGTATTTGGCATTAAATATGGAATAGAGAAAGGTTAGGAAGTGATTCAAGCAGCTGTTGTAAATTGGCAATAAGTAGCTTAATGAAAGAAAAGATCAAATCGATCTAGGACGTTTAAAATTATTATCTTCTTAGAAAAGTGATTAAATTGTAGATGCATTTTTTGCTTCTCCGTCTAATTCATAATGATTTGCCAAACAACGAATTAATTTATTCTGAAATTTAAGTTAACCTAAAATATATTTCTGTTGAAATTGATAAAATAACTCATGTTTAAAAATCAGTTTGTCACTCAAAATGAACCTATTATGATTTATTTAAAATCAATTTCATTTGTATAAATTGAAAAACAATTATGCAATGATCAACTTATTCTAAGAAGGAAGCCCTGCACTCGAGGAAACCTTAATTTTATCAGTTTTCTAAAAAAATTTATAAATTAGTTTGCAATAAATTAAGATGCACCTTTATAAATGCAGACGATTTGCGAAGCTAGACATTTTATTTCATTACTTAACGATGTGAATTTTAAGACATACTTTAAGATGCTTCTCTCGTATCATGCCACAAGTGAACAATTTATATACAATTTTTCACATGTTCTGGATACCACTTAAGAATTTGATAGCAAAAGTATATTCTGTTTTGGATAAAGACTACCTTTAAACCTACTTTCAGCAAACGAACATTTGAGCACCTCTTACAACTTAGAATAATCATTTTAAAAAGTAATTAAAAAGCGACGTCCAGATTTTATATATCAAATAAAAACTTAAAAAAATAGAAATAATTTGGTTAATAATTAATTGCCAGTTAAAGTTTGTAAGAATTTAATAAAGAAACCCATTTTAAATTAATAATTTAAAATTTTGCCCATCCACGTTTGAAACTCACGGACCGCTACTGTGCACACATTCAAATATTTATTTAAATATTTAAATAGTTTTATTATTATAGGATGTTATTAATAATATGTAGTTGAATCATCGACATCTATGGTTATGCCATAACTAAATTGTTGTTTGCAGAATCTAAACACGTTTATAGTTTATTTGTTGTAACCGAGTAGAGAAAGCAGAAAGATTACAGCCATAGATAGATAAAAAAAATTGTAGGCTTTAAATTTGAGTTCTGGCATACTCATGATACTAATATTATATTATGTTACTATTTATAAATTAATTTATTATTATATTATTATGTTTTTAATATTAAATATTTTTAAATTTCACATTTTTATATTTTTACATTTCATATTTTTATATTTTATATATTTACATTTTTATATTTTATATATTCATTTCTGACAAAAACTAATCCAATTTATTACAGCCTACGGCTTGCAGAAATTATATAATCATATTATTTTGGTATGTTAATTATGACCTAATTAATTTAATTTCAGTGGAAAATTAATTAAATTTATTACAGGTTCGAAGAAATTAGCCCATTAATATGTTTTTTTGCCCAGACAAAAATTTGCAGATTACAGAAAAATAATTCCAGATTGGAGTTCCTGATGAGAGATTGCAGAAAAATTTAGTAAAATAAAAATGTGTTTTCTTAGTAGAATATAATTGTGTCGTAATGACCATGGGGTGTCTGAAACCGGGTCGTTTCTATCATGCCTGGAAATATATTTATATAAAAATAAATATATGGAAAACTCCTCCTAAATATAATATATACATACACTGTAATTATTTTTGGTTAGAGTCAAGATCAAACTATTGGGATTTTTCTTGCTACGATAAAAAGATGCATTGTAATTTGTATCTGATACCTATTTGTTAAATCATAAGTGTTAAAATTTTAATTTAAAAATTTTAAATTTAATTTAAATAAAGTGTTAATAAATTTTTAACCTAAGTGTTAAAATCCAATTAACCTTTCTTACTGACAGTGGATTGATCTAAATTATATAATTGGTATATTTGTGGTAAACTTCGCCTGTTTAATAAACCCAAAAGCCACGGGTATTGCAAATACCGTGTTCACAATACCGGAAAAATGTTTAATATTTTGGCGTTTTCTGGTTGTCTAGGATGCTAGCACATAATGACCTAGATTAAGACTTATTGGTAATATGGCTCGCACCAGCAATATCCGATTATTACTACATATTTATTACTTAACAGTATTGTTATCAACATGGCCAATTAATTAAATGCAATCATATTATATTTGTGAATAATCAATTGCATAATTTATCTAGACCGTAAACGTTATGGTACGCTAAGCAGCTACGCATTGAAAATATTTCGAACGAAACTTTATATTATTATTATGATAGTTGGACGATAAAATACAATAATGTTAGATTCAATAGTTTTTGTGATAGTGTGCACAAAATAATTTTATTTAACTGGTACATAATCAAAAGCAATTTATGGTTATTCAACTTTGAATAAATGAAAACAATTAATTTGCTTACATCATGTATTCGTGTAATGTATATATACGAGTATATTACAATTATATTGCTTATTTTAACCTTATTGAAAATATGCAATTTTGTTATTATTTTTTTAGATGACACGCCTAATGTGCAGGAAACTTAATTAGAATATTATGACAAGCCCCGATTTTCCAACAAATTTTAGCGATAAAAGTATGTAACTTTTTCATGATGAAGCTATAATTTAAACAACCAAAAATTTTTCGTTTTCTAAATATTTTTGGTGACATTTTTTAACTTTGGTTAAATTAAAATTAATTCGAATTAAATTAAAATCTAAATCTACTTAAATGTGTAACTTTTACTATCCTATTATATGTTAGACAAAATGTTAATTGAATATAATAAAGTTAGAGTATGGAGGGCAACAAAAACTAATCATATCTAATCCAATTATGATATTAATCCCTTTGAACTGTTTATCAAATAAATGTTTGTAAACGACAGTGCTACAATTTAATTGTAGTTGTTTCATGAAATGTATCTTTACCAAAATGTGTATCTTGAGACTAGAGCACATAAAAATATATTTATGGCATTCTTCCTAGGCTTTGCGTTAAAATTATTTTACCTTAGTGGTCGTTCGGTTTCCGTTGAATTATTCCAGCTGTAGTAATTATGACGTTGTACTGTATGCAACCAAATTACTACATCAGCTACAAGTGATAACTTTAACAGATCGGGGTGACATCTAATTTTTATCTTTCAGATCGAAAAGATTATTTTTTTGTGTTTTTTTTAGTATCGGAAATAAAAAATTATTTAATAAATTTTAGTATTAAACTCGCTAATTTAAAGTTTTATTTGTCACCTGATATTTATCGAAGCGTAAAAAAACGACACAGAGAGATGTTTTTTTCTCGGATATTAAAATAAAACGCATATCTGAAAATTTGACAATAAATTTATCTCTCCGATATAAAAAAAAACAAATACATGTCAAAGATTTAATACACCCAGATGGCTTATTGCAGTGTTAAGATGTGGTTTGATCAAAATTCGATGATAATTGCGCTAATTATAGTGAGAAAATTACGTACTGCAATCGAGGAGGCCACCTAAATAATCGATGAAACAAACCATTAACATTTTTATTTGGTTATCAACTTATAGCGCCATCTGTTGAACATTTCTTTTAAATTATCGTTATTTTTTTTAATTCGTTTGATAATAAGTTTGTATGTATTAGAGAGAAATACAAATAAATTTATAGAATTCAATTTTGCTTATACAAAAAACATTAATAACGAGATTTTTCTCGATCAATGAAATTGTGTTTGCAATAGAAATGTGATTTAATAATTATTTTTTACAACTCGGTTTAAATAAATTATGGACTGATATAAAATCGTTTAGTAGTACATCTGCAATTTATTTCTAGTTTTCTTTAAAATTTTGAATACTTGCATGGTCTGAGAACATTCTAGAGAATCAATATACATATTTGATTTTTAAAAATTAAAAAAAAAATATTTGTTTGGCGCTAAATGCTATAGAACATTTTTATTTTACTTTAATCTTGCACGCTTATTTCACAAAATACCTCAATGAATCTTGTAGAGGGACGTCTAAGATAAAAAAGTTTTTGGATATGCCAGACAAATCATCGAAATTACCAATACTATATTCTCACTTATTGAATCTAGAAGTTAAAATATAGTGAATTGCTGTACTTTCAGACATCACTTTTTTGAAACTACTATTTAAAAAAGAGTATTCAAAAACAAATGAAGAAGAGCATGGTTAAATTATACTTTTAAAACAATAAATGGTTCTATTATTTAATATTGTTATTTGTGAAATATATCCTATTATGTAGTCTTAAAATCGATCAATTCCGTTATCAGGAGTAAAAGAACATCTAAACTTACTTAGGAGTCGTTTGAATCCCGTTGTTATAATGTTGTAATTTTGACATTTTCACATAAATCAAAATGCATTTTTGATTTTATTATGTGTTTTAAGTTTTTTATTCGTTTATTACATCTTTATGTAAAATCAAAAAATGGTAGATTTTAAGTATGACCTAAATATGATGTTATTTGTGCTAATCTTAGGCTGTATATGTTTGATGATAAAACGCGCAACCTCGCACGGCTTATATTATAAATCTTTCAATCACTCAGCTACTACACATTAAAACATACAATTTTTTATAGGGTTTTACAAATTTGTTTCATGTTATCGACCACCAATTGTAAAAATTGTAAATAGTAAGCCGAGCGATTACCATCGCATTTTTATTTTTTTATTTTTCTTGTGATTGAAATATTTCTTAATCATTTTTAAAATAATCAAATTAATTATATTCCGATGAATGATTATACCAGTTTTACTCCTCATAATGCCAAACGGTTATTTATATAATAAAAATCAATAGATTCATCATAGAAAGCCAAAACACTACGACCTAACAGATGATGAGGAACTGCTAAACAAAGATTATTACCATTTTCGAGGAGTTGATGGTGATTAAAATTCATGTACGGAAGAAGTTCATAACGGTTTAAGTTCATTAAAATCAAGAAAAATACGAGAAACTTTTAGTCTTCCAATGCGGAAGAGTGTTTTCAAAAATATTCGACCCAAATTAAATTGTAATCAATCGGAGGATGAAAGTGATCAGGATATATCAATATTATTTTTATTTTTATTATTGTTTAATCATATTATTGCATAGTTCATCATCATGAATGAGCACATGCTCAAGATGGACTATAACATTATATACATTTGTTTAATGTAAACTTGATTTTTTCTAATATCTCCCAAAAATATTGACTGGACGCTGCATTCGTAAAATGCAGTTAGTAGTTATTGGTGTGTATAATTAAAAATTGTATTCATTTCCTAGAAGGCTTTAAACACAGTGAATCGGATGGCAATCTGTTGAAAATCATTCACTTATGATACTGCTGAAATATAGGCGAACGAGTTTGATAGAAAAAGATAGTATTGCATTTGTCACATTTAAAGACAACTTGTTACAAGACCAATGTGACTACCTTGATGCACGCCAAAAGTTAAACGGAAATAATGAGAGACGGAATGTTGTATAAAAAAAGTCTTATAAAGGAAATCTTTCAGGGATTTGTTAAAAAATCAAGTCCGAACGCTTTCATTAAAATTAGAAATAAGAGGACCAGATGTACCATCAGTGCTATTCTACTGATAATTGAATGAATTCTGTCCTGTCCTGGACCCTTACTATTGCCAAGCTGTAATAAATCATTGAACACTCCATCCACGTGAAAGTGAGCATTTTCAACTGAGAATCTAAAAGTGAACTTTAAGAAATAAACGAAGGTTCATACACAGACTTAAAAAAGTCATCGAATTTATTACAAATTTCTGTGGGTAGAATGGAGCTGGAGTTTTCCTCCAACTAACTTTCTTTTGCTGTTTGTAAATTTTCAAAAATCTTTTCGGTTTGAGTTTAAGTTCTCTTTAATATTGGGGCCTATTCTGACTTTCAAACTTTTATGTTATGTTATTTTTGTTTTTTCAATATAAATTCAAATAGGAAGCGGGGAAATAAAATAACATAACAAGAATTTTACTATTTCAGAATAGGACCCATTAAGAATGTAAGTATTACAAAGAATCCAGTTCAATGCTTGTTTGCTACGAGCTGAGTTATATAGGCTTTGAAGCTTTTTACGGCGTTGTAATAGTTCTTCATTATAACATTACTCGCGCAATTGTGATTCTAACTACCTAATGGACCGTGCATTTCGATACCAGCATTTATTTGTTTGTAAAACCATTTCGTTCAGGTCGTCCCCTTTATGAATAAAATCTCAATCAAAATCAACCAGAAATTTCGGCATACTAAAACCAAAATAAAAATTGATATTAGAGGTAAAGTTATTATTACATTTTTCATCTAAAAGATTGAAATCGGTAGCTATAATTGTTGGGGAGCTATAGAAATAAACAGCTATAGGAATATATACAGTAACTATGATAACCGAGAAGTTTTCCAGTTTTACATTCTTCACCGCAACTAGAACGTCCCTACCTTTTGGAATGGTGCCAAAATTATAACGATCTTTGCTGTATACGATCTTTGCTGTAAATATTTCGCAGAATTAAAATTAATTATTATTAAATTAATAATTATTGCCACCAAGGTAAAAAAGTTTAGGCTTACCACGAATGCTATATTAGATGTTTAATGGTAGTAGATCGATGTGCATATAGGTTGTTGGTGATTTAAGGTACGTTCACCTCTACTGATTTGGTATTGTTTGGGATATTCTTTCCTGATTGACTCTGAGGGTAACATTGAATATTTAGTGTTCTCGTTTGCAATGGACAGTGAAATCGACGCAGTAGAACATTTGTATTGTCAAAAGGTCGGACGAAAACATTGCTGGGCTAGTTCTCCTTTTCTAAAACCTCTTCTTTTTGATAAAATCCACTCCAATCTTAAAGCAGACAAATACCATCTCATCAAGTTTCCGCTCCTTAACTGCAGTTTAGTGGAAAGATTCGCTAAAAAATTAGCTACCATCGAAAGAAAAGTTTAATTGCTGCTCGACAGCAAGGTGTAGTTTTTACCATTTAAAAGCCACCGAGCTTTTAAAAGCCATCGGTGGCTTAATAAATTAATAAAGTAATTTAAAGTAATTTTGGTATATTGTATTTAACCGTTTTTATGTATTAGATTGTCACATAATCTGATTTATACGAAATCTTTGTAGCTTTGAATTGATGATTACTGCCTACGAAAAGTAGCTTACACATACAAGTATGTGGGGCAAGTGATTCGAATTCATTACGTCCATTGAATGAAAAGACAAAATGTATCGTCGATGGATTTTAACTGGAGAAGATATAAGAATCTTGCACTTTAAATTACACAAAATTGATATTTTAAAACCAGTGCTGCAGCATGAAATTAACATATTAAGTACAAAGTATCAGTAATAAGCAACAGAGGAACATTTATACAGTACGCAAAGTACTACACGATGCATATAATTACAATTTCATAACTATTTATAATTTTGGAAAGTTATTAACACGTAATTCACGTTTAAAAAAAATGTAATTAGAGCATAAACATTTAAATCGAAATAAATGATTAATTCATATAAATCAAATATTAAATTTATGTAATTTCTTTAGAATTTTATTGTAAAATTGCAAAATGATATCAACTGAGTAGAACATTGAATCAACGACAATAGAAAATATTATTAAGAACTTTAACCTAATATCGCATCATTAACTTTAAACAATAGATAAAATTATTAGTAAGCTGTGTATATACATGGCCAGTTTCATCTGATACTCGTATTTTTAAATTGTTTAATAATTTAAAGGTGTGACTGTTTTATTTTAGTGTTTTACCTAAGTTTGATATGGGTGCAGAGTGTTGTAATAGAAACACATCTTTATAATCCTAATCGTTATTTAATTTAACTTTATTGTCTTTATAGAAATCATTTACATATATCCAAAACGTCTTTAATTCTTTTTGTTTTTGTATTTGTTTCTTAAATTTTTATTCAACTGAAATATGTTTAACCAATACATTTGTACATGTAAATTAATAAAATTTGTTAAGTTGCATTTTCGATTTTATTTGCTGTTTATGAAACCCACAAAGTAGCAACAATAAAAACGACAATGGTTTTGCTTTTAAATCAAACGTTTTGTAATTTAGTTCTTTGCCTTATTTCTTTGTTGGTAGACGATTCATATATTGTCTTCGTATTTTATTTATAAGAAAAGTATTCAATGTATTCGGAGAACTACAATTAATTATTGTTTACATTTTGCATTGATTCATTTTAAAATAAAATATTTTATTTGATATTAACCCGCACAAGATGGGGATTTCCGGAAGATAATATTGTAGAAGATCGCACAACAATATTTGGTATCATTTGTTATAACGCAAAAAATGATACCAAATATTGTAAAGACTGATTTGTTAATCACAAGCACATGTTTTTGAAAGTCTTACTTTTATTATTCATCTGCTTACTAATTCCAGTCATGTACCGCTCTCCAACATTATTCCAAGTAATGAAAACTGACCGCCCAACCAACCCAACTTAATGGATATTGGTAAAGTTCATAGTTTGAAATTTATTTTTGAGTGTTCTATTATACAATAAGTATATCAAATTTGGATTCTCAAATTGTAAGTAAAAATAGAATTTCATTAGTTTTCATTGAAATTTAAAATTATTCTATTCTCCTAAACAAGATAATTTTTAGTGATTTTAGAACATTAAATTTGAATTATTGGTTCCTAATATTTGATTTGCATTTTTCGATCAAAAGTTTATTGTTTAAGTTTATAATAAATATCTGTATAAACGTTTTAAAATTTTGAAAAATCAGAACCTTCCTGACAAATATTTATGGAAATCATACAAGTATGTTCAAAGAAGGCAAGTTGTTCTTTACCACGAAGGGCCATTGTCGCTGACAGCGAGCTCTGAGTTGCTAAATGGTGGCTCTCTAAGAGATTGCTGCACCATCCTTTTAGGATCGGCTCGTAGAACGTGACTGCGTCGTCTTACTCGCTGTCCTTTTACTTATAAACAACACCAGGAATTTTTATGAAATTTTATCGTACAAGTGGGTGTCATATACCATGTACATTACTCTTCTCTCGAACGTTACCGCTATCTTTCATACTCACCTGTCAGGGTTCAACAGGCACACCCATACATAACAACGGTTATGATCAGCACCTTGTACAACTTTAGTTTGCCGACATTTTTAAGGTATTTAAACTTTAGCAATGGACGTAGGGTATTCAAAGCACGGTTACCAGCAACAAGACACGCATTTAAATACTCTCCCACACAATTATAAAACGACAAAAGATCCGAGATGTCAAACTCGTCACCCCTTAAAATTTGTGTTCACCACTACTAGATCCATTGCGTTCTTGTTTTTAAACCCTGTTACCATTTGTTTTACTCATTTTATTCTTGATTTTGAGACCTTGTTTTGGAAAGCGAGATTCGAATAAGGGGGTCCAGTAGTTATTTTACACCGTTGCCTCTCAGGCCAATCACACAGATATTATCTGCATATGCCATCGCCTAGTTGGCCTAACACTACAAGATGTTGTGTGTATTACGTTTACAAAAGATAAATTCTACCTTGAGATTAAGAATATCGGAGACAGATCATCTTCTTGCTGTAAATCAAAGCTTCATAAACTCCGGATATCTTGTTGGCAATTTTGGCACATCATTGTGATTTCATTACTGACATTTTAAACCTTTCGCTATCCCGATGGATTGGGGCACAGATTTGCGGGAAATATAAAAACACTTGATGATCGTAATATTTGATGTTTCGTAATATTTTTAAAAAAATCATAGGCGAAAAAAACTTAATCAGTGACTGACCAATCCGTACGTAATCCTTCTTCGTAGTTACCTACAGCTCACTTTGGCAGAGAAATGACTCTCCAATATGTAAGACAGTAAATTGTATGTTGTGCAAAGGAGAGCTAATCCGTGATAACTTTCGAATTTGGAGCTTTTTTATTTAAGGATAAGGCATATCTCCTTACCATTTATCAGATAAACCTTTGCTTTGCCATACTTATGCTGTGTGCCATAATCGACTATTCCTTAACTTTTCAAATTGTTCAAGCATCCGCTATTGCCTCATAGGTGATAGCTCAAAAGTACTTTTAAATTATAATTCTTTCTGGTTTAGTTTCAAATTTTCAAGTTGAAGCACAGTAAGTGACTTTTCTAGTAGTTAAATCTATCTAGATATAGCATGAACTAACTCGTAATAATTTAGTTTAGTTATTATTTAAAAGATAGTTCTATAAAATATCGTCTTTTAATATCAAGAGGTACAAGTTAATGGAATCAACCTCAAGGGAATGATTGTATTTTAATCTCTTTATGGCCATTGTGTATTCCTTGTAAGAGGTCGTCTATTAACATTTTCGTCTTTCATTTACAGTGTTTGACATATTTTGAATATTTAGTAAATCAGAGAAATGTCCCTTCCATGTGTCGAGAATCGCATCGAAGTTAACACAAAGATTTCCAAAATAAACCCAATTCAGGCCTAGGTCTGAAGGTATAATACAGTCCGGTGACTCATTTAAAGCAGTTACGTGAACTGCGCTTATTGCTGCGTTATTGTTTTCTTTAGTCTTTGATCATTCGTACATATAGTTTAGAAATTCGCGTTATTCTGTTGCTCGACAACAAGAAGCACTTCGTATCAAACCAATCATTTGATTGAGAATGAAAGATTTCTATAGTGCTAACAAGATTTTGATGTTGTGTTTTCTCATCTTCGTTTCTGACTATCGTCTTAGCTTTGTAGTAACCAATTAATATTTACTGCCAACGAATTTAGCACCCTACCAATATGACCTTACATCTTGGGTGGTCTTTATAGAAATTACCACAGGGTTAATTTAACTTCGGGAATTCTTTCACGGGTGCGTCCGTATTTTCTAAAGGATATTGTTATAAGGAAAGAATATGCAAGCCACACTGAAGTACGAACCTATTTATTTTCACATAAGATAGTCTGATATTTGCCAGCTTTAGCAATAAATTCACCAGTCTTTATTTTGGTGTCGTTTTCATATGTGATCATCCAAATCATCCAATTTGTTGTAAAATAAGTCTTTATCTGTGGGTTGGCTAACATTAGTGGGCGCTTAGATACAATTGATTGACAGGTTAGCTAGTTGCATGCATAATCGTGGCTTATCAACTGCTTTGAAATTCAAAATAGCCTTTTTAACCTGAGCAACACCAAGATTGACAAAGTCATCTCTACTGTAAAGCAACTTACAGCCTTGAGCCACTTTTTGGCCTTCGAGTTTCTTAGAGAACAACAAGTTCCAAGTCTTTGACTTCCAAGTCAAAAACGTGCCTAGTTTTTTAGCCACTTTACGTTTCATGTCTCAATTCAAATCACGTGTCAAACCCGTTAAAGAGCGGGCGCCTGCTTAAATTTGGCAAAATCCATTTTTATTTTTGCTATTATTTTTAACAAGATGCTTTTTTTAAGGATACGGAATGTCAGCCTAGTGATCCAATCTTTGTTCAATCGCCTCCTACAACAAGCAAAGGATGCTTTGGTGAAGATCTAAGGATAACATGCTTCTTTATAGGTCTTTCACGAGGCAACGGAGGGTCTCCCGACCGGAGCTTTTGCACTCGAAATCGAAAAAAATCGTATTGGAGGGGTATCAATTTTTGATATTCTTTGAGTTTGTATTAAACTGTAACCGCCAAAATATCAATCAACTTAGTCTTATTTAACTGGTAATTGTGTAGAATATATTTAATATCCAAATGGTTATCTTGCATCTGTAAAAATGGTTAATATCCAAATGGTCATGTTGCATCTGTAAGTAAAAAAATGCAGTTTTTCTTAAAAAAAACTATTATAATTTTTATTTTACTTAATTTTAATTGATATTCTCTACAATTCCTTAATATATTATTTGTACTCACGTGCCATAATTTTTTTACGTATACCGATAATTCTCAATCTAATTAAGAGATGTAGTGTTAATTATTTACCATTTTTTTCGTCAGTAAAATAGTAGGCGATGATTGTCAACTCCTTTGTTTAAAAGTTGAAAAAACAAAAAATTAATACATTTTTTGTTGGGTCAGTGTTGTGTGTTTAAAATTCTAAATAATTTAAGAAAATTAATATTTTGATGACACACTGCTCAGTTCGCAGGTGACAAGTACATTTATATCCATTTTGTTTACGGATTTTGCTATGTAAATGCATCACGAGCTCGCAATAAATATCAACGCAGATTCCCAATGCGTCGTATTGCTGACCTAAGAATATTTACAAATATTCATAGAAGACTGAAAGTTACAATTTAATATTTGTGTGTACTTTTTTATAAACCAAATTATTTAAACATCCTATATCTTAAAGGATACAAGAATTGGCTTTCTCTATACGACTTTTTTCTCAGAATAAACCAAAGAATCATCCCTAAAATCAGACAAGGACAGTTGTCCTAGTGACATCTGTTGGCATATTGTGTAAAGTATAGTATATCGAAAAGATTTGTTTGAAAAGTGAGACACACAGCATTAATAATTGGATTAGTAAATGTATTTTAAATAATTTTACAAAACCCACAATTATCTGATTAGCTGTACCTGTTTCAAGCAGAACCTTATCAGCTGAAACCAAAACAGCCCTTCAACTTAAACCGACACTTAACTTTCAGATCGTGTAGATAAACTAATGTTGTAAACCCAAAAATAAATAGAGCAATGCATTGAACTAATGTTAAGTTTCAAATGGCAAGTTTTTTTAACTATATATAGGACTGAACTCTTTTTGAAAATTTTGCTACATCTATACTAATTATTTGCAATTATAGATATAGCAAGGTAACAGGTAATAGAGACGATAAAAACCCGCCAGGTTTTGGTTTTAATTAAAATATTGAACTTATTTTTTTAAAAATGTCCGAATTCTAATTTATATTTGGAATTATTTATCCAAAATATTACATATTATGAAGAATACTGAAAATAATCTCTTAATTGTTCCAATTTGAATTTAATAGTTATTAGTTAAATTATGGCTTTATTAGAATCTTTGAATCAATGAATTATAGGTTAATACGGAACGTTTTAGATAAACATATTAGATATTTTTTTCAGTTTAGATTGATTATCTCTTACTAATGATTTAAGGAAAGCACGTTCAGAATAACTTATTTTCCATAAAAACTACTATAGTTTCAGTCAAGAAAGTGACTGAAATAATTGTTGGTGCTTCAAAGATCATATTCTAGGTATTAGTAGAGAGTAAATAAAATGCATATGTTTAGAAGAATGTTTTCAGTATAAAATTTTAAGCATCAAATTAAAGCGCGTACATGACATCAGATATAATATCCGATGTATTAAACTACCGAACTCCAACAAATTAAATCTCTCAAATGATAGATAACTCCTCCTACTTTATCCATGCTCGAGTTGAAATAAATTCAACTTTGTGTAAAAGACATTGCCGAATCACCAACACAAAATACTTTAGGCTTTTTTCTCGAAGTCATGAACTTGGATGGTCTCAAATTGCCGAGCTCACTTCTACTCTTGCCAACTCTTTCATATTTGAATTTTAAAAACCTTCACAAATATAGGGACTTCTTATCATGTGTGACATTTGGAGAATTTAAAGTATGCTTCTAGTTAAGTAATATAGTACATTTTGCATAAAAATTTACTTTAATTTAGCATTTCACCTATCTAAATTTTGATAACGTATTTTATTTTTATTACGTTTAGTCATATCTTAAAGTTCATTTGAGTTAGAATGACCTCATTCAGTAGTCTCCCATAAAACTAACTATTCACCTTATCATTGTTATCGGTTTGAAAATTATATTGTGGATAATATAATCGATGGGCGTATGTAAAGTTTCATGGTAAATCTGTGTATTTCGAGCTTCCACAAACATCATCACCAAAATAGTAACTGTTCAATAATGTTAGTCGATGTGTAATACGATATAAGAATTTCCTGATAATTGTGATTTACAATATAGTAAACTTAAAAGATATGAATCATACAATTAAAACTTCATATAAAATCTAATAAATGAATAAAAACATAAATGATTCAGAAATCAACAATTAAATTATCTTTATTTTTAAATTTTCAGACAATAATTTTAAAGCAACCACTGCCCGAAAATTTGGATTAAATGAATTGATGTGAAAATTTTTGTTAATTTTTCGTGGAACAATATGAATGATACAACACAAAGTCGCCCGGTGCCAAAACCACGGCGTAACATACAAATTGCGTCAAACGATCGGGGAACAAAATACGAGAATGTTACGATAAAAACTGAAATTTTTGACACAAAAGTAGATTTGAACGATGAAATTTCTTTTGATGCCACTGACAATGTGCAAGGTGTGTACAAAAAACTAATGGACGATTTAAACAGTGTCGAAGAGAATAATTTAAATAAACCACAACCAGTTGCAGCACCACGTCGACCTTCAAAACCATGTGAACCGATAAAATTGAATAACAATAATACAACATCGAACAGTACGACAAAAGATAATAATAGTTCACATAAAGAATCGAATAATCTTAAAAGTTATGTCAAAAATGAAACCAGCAAAGAGACGAATAAATCAAAATCAACATTTCATGTTTCCTATCCGCCACCTCCATATATCGATACTTTAGAACCGGATCTATCGCGGAATAATAATTTAAGAAAATCATTTACGCCAAGTAACTCAACCGGCAGTACACACTCGAGCAATGAACACATTCCAAAATATAAAAATGATTCGCCAAGGTATGTCCTTTTTTTATTATTATTATGTTTATATGATTTGAGCACTGCAGCATACTGTTTACTCTCCTTTTTCATTCAATCCATTATTTAATCACATATTTAGTTTTATTCGTCACGTTTGAGTGTGATTTTTAATAAAAATATGTACAAACAATTTTGTTGAACTTGTTCTGATTGATTTTCATACAATGCATGTTAACACAAAATCTGATTTTTTGCAGAAATTCATATTCCCCAGAAGATGATGAATCAAATGATTCTGATCCAAGGTAGGACATTTAAACAAAACTGTCTAAAGCTTTTACATTTGGTTAGCTCGACTCTATCGCCGTTTGGTTCCTCGAACACATTTAATTTTATTTTATATGTATTTTCACTAACAATATTTTCTACCGGCTTTTCTGCAAATTAATCAATTGTTACATATCCTATGTTTCGAATATTAACTTAAATCCACTAATAATTGTTTTCTTTTTTAGTGATCTATTAAAATCGTTGGGAGCCACATCAAAACTACTAACTGCATCGATAAGTGAACGTATTTCTGTGCGGACAAAAGGAGCCAAACATAAAATGGATAAAAGTTTAAAAAGTTCTCGTGACAAGTTGGGGTCGTGGGGACATGATACCTCGGACTCTGTGTCAAAACAATTAAAGAGTGTTAAATCAAAAATTTCGAGTGGAGTTACAGGCTTTTCGCTTAATCGTGATCGTAAATCAACGGATAATGATGAATCGGATCGATCCACGATCGATGATGAAATGTTAAAACATATATCATTCAACAGTCCGTTGAATACACATAGACATGCGGTAAATGAAACTTGCTATGAAACTCCAAAAAAGAATAAGCCGGTTGTGCCGCCATCACCAACGTCTGGAATTAGTTCGCAATATTCAAATTTTAGTTCGAGTCCAATATCATTAACTGACTCGGACACGTCACTAAGCTTAAAATCTTCAAAACTTGTATTCGAACGAAATGATCGTACGTCACGAAGCTTTTACAGTGAAGTTGATAAACGAAATCATCGTGCAAACTCGGGTGGTGAAAAATTATATAAAAATAAAAGTGAATCCAATATATTTAAATTATCGACGACTATGGAGGAGAAGTATAATGATTTCGAATCAAGTAATGAAAGTTTACCGTGTCCAACAATTCCAGCTCCCGTCCTTAGTCGAACCGCACTGTACGGTAAAATTAAATCGAACAATGAGGCAAAGTCTCCAGCACGACCGCCCCGTTTAAAAAAGAAAGGTTACGAAAATGTTGAGATAAGAGCTACCGGTGGTGCGTCGTCTACTCGTGCCACAGTCGATTCGGCTGATATATTCTCAAGAAATTTGGAGGATGAAGTAAACGAAAACAAAGCTTTTCCTAATATATTTTCTCGTCAGGTAAATAAAGTGTTCCCTGAAGGAAATACAAATCGTAGTGAATCGTGGAAATTCTATGATACGACAGAGGAGCGAGAAAATAGTTCACCCGAACCGGTTTACGAAAATTCGGAACCAATGTATGGAAAGTTATTTGAAATGGACTCAAATAATGATAAATACTTGTTGCAGCCACAATCACGAAATTCTAATCAGTTAATAGCGCCAAATATGTACAAGCATGATGATGATTTTGATTGTTTTCCAACCACTTCAGCTGCTATTAATGAACGGAACAAAAATAACAGCAAAGAAATGACACTTCCCCGAGATATACTCAAAGAATTTGATCCGTTGATCAATCGATCCATGGAAAATCTTCTCCAAGATAATAACAATTTGTTGCTTCTTGAAGATTTATTAAATGTCGACAACTATGGGAAGGTAAAAGAAACCACAGACGTACATAGTTTGAATTCGTTTGACTCGACGGATGACCTTCAAAGTGAGGTTAATTGTGACGAACTGTTAAATATTCCTGATCCACCAGAGCGCATCGATTCATTAAACGTTGATTTAGAAGAGTCAAGAACGACACCACGGCAACCAAAACCATCTAACTCTAGAAATAAGACTCGCGACTCAGGTGAAATGATGATTATACATCAGAATATGGCGTTGCGATCGGATAGCATGGAAAACGTCGTAGATGAGGCCACCATTCAACAGTATCTTTCACAAAGCGACGAAATCGAACATGGCGATGAATTAGTTGATCTAAGTCGCCCGGGAGCTTCACGTTCTAATTGGTTTATGGATGGCTCCGAAGAAAATTATTTAAAACAACAACAAAATAACTCATTGAATTGTAACGATAAAAATGCAGTCGATAAAATTGTTAAAACGGTTCCAAAATTGAGTCTTTACGATGAAAATGAACCACCTCCACCAACATATTTTGAGGCGATTACTAAACCATCGATCAGTAGTAAAGCTAAATTGGCTGCGGAAACTACCCCACCATCATCACCATCGATCAAAAATAATTCATCGGTGAAAAATATGTTTTCGTCAGTTTTAAATCTTGGCAGGAAAAATAGCGTGCGTAATCCATTAACTCGGGCTGCAATTAAAATGGTTGCAAAACCAATATTATCACCACGCTATATTCATCATGAAGGGCATTTAATACGGTTTCCCACACGGGTTGTGGAAGATATACTGAAAGAGTTGTCACCAAGAAATGCAGAACTTCGTGAAAAACGTTTTACAGCATATCTGGATCCACAACACAAAACGATAAAAGAACAATTTCTCTTGGAGTACATCATTACGATTCAATGCGTTGACAACCAAAAAATTAGTAATACTCCGGATATGCACTGTTTCGAATTAACCGTTGGACTACCGAAAAATCAGTCGCAACATCTTCAAACTACCTCCAATCCAAATATGATAATTTCGTCGACAAATTCTGCCAATGTTAAAACCAGTCGTGTATGCCATGTTTACGGTGTGGCCAAACGATCCGAACGTAATTTATGGATGCAAAAAATGATTGAAAGCATGACCGATGTTTTCCCACAAAAATTTACATGTGAATACACTAGAGCGGGTTGGTGTTATCTAAAAACTTCAATAACGTCGGCATGGTCTGGTGCTTGGATCTTGCTAAGTGGTCGTAAATTTTTATTCTACATGAATGGTGATGATAGTAAAGATGTGCTAGATTTAAGAAAAGCTCGATGTATTGTGCTCAAAGAGCATGATGAGAGTATAAATAATCTTCATGTTGAAGAAGGCCCTCTACTTATGATTGATTGTCCACCGTTTAGTTTGTACATGATAATGAATTGCCCACGAGAAACAAAAGTTTGGCGACATATAATTAAGGAGTCGGCACATAACAACGGAACATCGTTGAAACGACAACAACTAACGAAAGATAATGTACCGGTCATTGTGGATAAGTGCATTAATTTTATTTACGCTAATGGTGAGTAAATATCAAATTTCTGTTTACTAATTTTGTGTTTATTACGTTTTTTTGTTTATAGGGTCAATGTCGGAGGGCATTTATCGAAAAGCGGGTTCAGAGAATGCGATTGAGAGGTTACTTGCGTCATTTCGGTCAAATGCTTTTAGCGTACAACTAATACGAACTGAATATACCGAACATGATGTGTCTAATGCATTAAAACGGTTTATGAGGGAGCTTCCTGAACGGTTGTTGGAAAAATATGCAACGAGTTTTCTAGAAGTTTCAAGTAAGTGCAAATTTATCATTTATTCAAAATCGTTTGTGATGCATTTTCTATTATCGTTTACAGGAATGAATTCAGCAAAGGATAAAATAGTAGCATATAAAACTCTTCTCGAGAATCTGTCAATTATCGAATATGCAACGCTGCGCAAATTAATTGGCCACTTAAATTTTATTCAATCACAAAAACAGGTTAACAAAATGGGTGTTAGTAATTTATCGCTTATTTGGGGTATTGCACTACTACGTAAAAATAAGGTATGAGACTGTAATTTAACCAATTTTTAAACCTTAGTTAAACATAATTTATGTTTGGGCTCTTCACAGGGTGATACGATTACATTCCACGAACAGGATGCCAAAGTTGTAGCAGATCTAATAACTTTGTATAAAAACTTATTCCCATTGACGGCCGATGAAATTGCCAAAGAACAAATTATGTTGACGGTGCTACAAAAATATCATGCTGCCGCAGAAAATTTATCTGATACGGTTAAACAGTCGGGTGATTTAAAAATTTGGATAACGATCGATACAAATCCAGATAATACGACTGAAGAGAAACGCCAAATAAATGTTAGTTTAACACCAACCAAAACTGTATACGATGTATGTAAAGAGCTTGCCGGCCATATGAAACTCGAACCGTATAAACTGACACTAAAAGAAGTTATACTGAACAGTGATTTATATCGCCCTATGCATTACACCGAACGTGTATTGGATGTTGTCCTAAAGTGGACATACTGGCAAGATGCTGATCGTAAAGATAATTACTTGAAGGTAGTACCAACAAGATTTTTAGAATATATCGATCGAACTATTAAATCATTGGGGACCGTGATTCCTAATTCAGAATTAAAATTCGCCGATAATAAAACTAAAGGACTAAAACAATTTACATTAGAATTGATCGATGATCGTATTGTCGTTATGAAAAAAGAGAAACAGACTATAGTCAAAGTAAAAGAAATATTTTTGAAGGATGTGACGGCATACATTGGTCACGAGAAAAAGCGTGATTTAACGTCAAGATGGTCAATAACGTTGCTAGACAATACATTTAAGAAACGAAATCGTGACTCGCCTTTTATTGGTCATGTTATGGCCGGTACAAATTTAAATGATCAATTTGTGTGGTACTCATTTATAATGTATAGTATACACAAAAGAGATATATTGCCAGGACCGGAGATGGTAATTACGTAACGCATATAATATTCGTGTTTGCAATTTAGGTTAATTTTACGATTTTTTAATAACAGCCATAATTTTAGTCGATGTAAAGTGGAATATATTTTTTGTTCTTATTACTTTTTAATTTTTTAGATTGTGATTATTTTTTTAAGTTTATATTAATTATGGAATAGTATCATAAACACTATGACAATAAATTTTACTTTTAGACATATTTTACAAAAGTATATTTATATAGATTTTATTTGTATACCGATTTTGATAAATAAAAAAATTATGATTATAGAACTTAGAAGCACTGTTCGAGTCATTTACTCTACTAAGGATTATTATATGTACAGAAAAATATGCACTTATGTCAAATACGATGTTCACTAAGTGAAAACATGATGAGTCTAACGAAACTTAAATTAATACCACAAAAATAAAGATTTACCGATGTCCAGAAAATACCTGATGTTAGCCTATCAAATTGGATAGGCTTGCCAATTTAAAAAAATTGGATAATTTTTGCCAAAAATCAAAAGTTTCTGAAATCCAGAAAATACATGATGGGTTAGGTTAGCCTATCAAAACTGCCAAATTTATGCCAAAAATCAAAAAACGCTAATAAATAAATGTGTTGCAATAAAAAAACCAAACAAAGACGAGATGCTCACCGAAAACTATCGGCCAATATGCCTACTGAACATAAAATACTTCCACACAACTCATATGGCTTTAGACCTGGACATCGATTATTTTGTAAACTTCTTCACAGAGATAAATGAAAGCAAACGAAATAACAAAGCACAAATACTTGTGAAGTTGTGACAACAGATATCTCAAAGGTTGAGATATGTTAACAAAAACAAGCTAATAAAAACATTAAAAAGAAAGCAGTTCCCAGGATGCACAATAAACTAGATATATCAATTTCTAACAAACCGCACTGTTATAATAAAAAATCAGACAGCAAATAACCAATAAAAGAATTCCGCAAGGCAGTTGTCTATGTCCTACTCTCTTCAACACGATATCACATCAGATAAAGTCTCGCAGACGACATAGCCATCCTAATAAAACAAAAAATTAAAAGGAAGCAGAAGCCACTACAAACAGAGCTTTGAGTAACATCAAAAGAACTTAACAAACTTAATTTAAAATTTAACACAACTAAATGCCACTACATGTTACTATATAAAAACAATAATTCAACATTTGTAGCAAAAATAGATGATACTCAACTCGAAGAAAAGAGAAGCACAAAACTTCTAGTAATTACGTTTGATAACAAACTATCGCTAGCACCACTCTACATAATAGTAATCCTACTATCGGAAATTCCTAACACACTAAATTTATTGAAAATAATAACCCACACAATAGGAGGAGCCCATCCATATACAATGCTAAACATACACAAGGCCATTATAGATACCAATACAAAATGTGCAGATGTTGTCACAGATTCAAACAAAAAAGGCATAATGAATAAGAATATGCACTGGTTAATTACCACACCCATACCAGCTCTTTTAGCCGAATCCGCAAACCTTCCTGCTGAATTGGAGAATAAAAAAGATACGAAACAACAAAACACCCCAAAATTCCAAAAATTATATAATGAATACCCTTTTCTTCAAAACATCCCACAAAACCAGATCACAGTAGAACCAGAGAAAATTGGAAATTTTATGATACATGATTCATTACATCCTACATAAAACGGAAACCACAACTGCATCAGAAATATTAAATATATTCACTGATGTTATAAGCAGATACCAAGATTTTACACACATATATACAGATGGATCAAAAACAACTAGCAGAGGAGGAATTGGAATATCCATTGACAAGAGTAACATCGAAATGTCTAGACCATTACAACGAGTAACAACAATAAAAACGATTTAACTGAAAGCTATTAAAATAGCGATAGAGAGAGCTATACACATGGAAAAACCAAAAAAATTTAATACTAACTGACTCAAAAAGCGCATGCAGGTCACTAACTTCGGTTAAATAAAAAAACACCAAACAGTATGAAATAGAAATCCTAAACATAGAAAAACAACATGAAAATAACAAAATTATAATTCAATGGATACCAGGACATGCAGGAATACAAGGTAATGAAAAAGCAGACGCCCAAGCTTAAAAAGCAACGGATCAAATAACACACCCATAAGAAAATATAATAACTCTAGAGGAAGCGTTCTACCTGATAAAAAAAGAAATAAGCCAAGAGTGGACAGACAAAAATAACACAGTGGGAGGCTACAATATGCAAATAATAGACCACCATCAAAATGGCCTTGGTTCAAACAAGTCAAAATGAACAGTTACAAAATACGACAAATAACAAGATTAAGAACAGGCCATGCTAGGAACAAAAAATTCAAAAAAAATAATAGGAAGATAGGGATTTGATCTATGTGAGACATGCAACATAATTATAGAATCAAACGAACATAAGTAAATACCACATATTAAAAAACCACAAACTAATAGACAAAGAAGAAAAAGTACAAAACATTGTACAAAAAGAAAGCATTGATGGAATGGCAACCAGTTAACAGCAGAATTATAGTGGCAAGGTTCCATTCAAAAATAAGAAACAACTAGAATACAGTGCTATGCCCCAACAGAAGATACAGAAGATACAACAAAAGATGAGTTCTACCAGCAAGTCACAATAGCAAGAACGCACAGAAATGACGTCAAAATCATACAAGGAGATTTCAATGCAAAAATTGGTACAGACAATATCAACTTAACCACTATCATGGGAAGAAATGTATTGGACTCTGTGCGAAATAACAATGGAGAAAGACTTGTCGACTTCTGTAGCACAAATCGATTGTTCAATAAGAAATGTATCGAGATGCTGGGAACCGAATTCAATACAAAAGCAAACAAAGAGACACATACTACAACACTCGAGGAGTAAGGCAAGGTTGCGTACTCTCACCAATGCTGTTCCTAATCGTATTAAACAGTGTAATGCGGAAACTAGATAACAAGTCCCCTAATGGCATTCAATGGGGGTTAACTGGTAAACTCAATGATTTGGACTATGCAGACGACATATGCTTGCTCACACACAAACACTCTGACATGCAGCAGAAAGTGCAACAGCTATCAGATCTAGCTAACGAAGTTGGTCTCAAGATTAATATCAAGAAAACCAAGACGATGAGACTCAACACAAATATAACCACACCGATGCACATCAACAATATACAAATTGAAGATGTAAATGAATTTGTATACCTTGGTTGCACAATAACGAAAGCAGATGGAACAGAAGAAGTCATACACAAACGTATAAATAAAGCCAGACATACATTCAACATGCTACACAAAGTCTGGAATACTTCTGTCCTGTCGCGCAAGACCAAGATACGAATGTTTAACTCGTGTGTGAAATCGGTATTACTGTATGGGTGTGAGACATGGAAGCATACAGGAAAAATCATAGAGAAGCTACAGGTGTTCGTAAACAAATGCCTTCGGTGAATACTTAAGTGCTTCTGGCCTAACACAATTAGTAACATCAATCTGCACAGAACAACATGTCGGTCAGACATTGAGATCGAAATAAAGCGTGGAAAATGGAGATGGATTGGCCACACATTGAGAAAGGCATCAAGTGATATAACGAGGATGTCATTAGACTGGAACCCGCAAGGAAAAAGAAAGGTTGGAAGGCTAGCAATGACATGAAAGAGAACGATGTTAGCAGAGGCAAAGACCTGGGAAAATCATGGGTGGAAATTAAAGCAATAGCCCAAATAGAGTAAGATGGTTATAAATAAAAAAATAAATATACTAAAATCAAACAACCCAAAATTTTATAAACAACTAGCCGAATGTATTGAGGAAACAAAGTATAATCTCTAATCAACACAAAAGGGTTTTGTGGATAGCAACGTCTAAACCAGAAAAAATTTTCGAAATCCAGACAATACGTAATTAAGGCATAGTTCGAAAATTTTCAAAGTCCAGACAATACAATGGCGGTTAGCCTATCACTGTGAAATTTATGCCACAAATCAAAATTTGCCAATATCCAGAAAATACGTCATGGTGAGCCTATCAAAACTGTGAAATTTATGCCTCAAACAGAAAATATCCAAAATTCAGAAAATACAAGATGGTTCGCCTATTGTGATGGTCGGAATACCAAAAATTACCATAAATGTGAGGTAATTAAAGAAATACAAAAAATACGAAGCCGTGTAAGAAATCTAAGCAAAATCAAAGAAATCCTGTCACAAGACTTTGAACTGATCAAGGAAAACATCAATCTTGAAGTCCCAATAAAAAAATTTATCCACTTCAAAGAGAAAGCTGAATTATTAATAGAAAACATACAATAAGAAGCGTGGCAGTAAGTAAGATAACTTGTTGCTATATTAGAAACGTATTGTACGAAAATTTTAGCAAATAAGTTGATTCGGAGCAAATAAACTAATCAAAACTGCAAAATATATGACACAAAACGAAATTTTCCGGTTTCCATAAAATACGTGATAGTTAATCTATTAAAACTGTAAAATGTATGCCATAAACTGAAAATTTTCAAAATCCAGTCAATACGCGATGCTCAGCCTATCAAAACTGAAATTTATGCTACAAACCTAAAAATTACCGATATCTAGAAAATACGCTATGGTTACTGGTTATCCTTTTGAAACTGTCAAATTTATGCCACAAATGAAAAATATTCGAAATCCAGACAGTACGTGATGGTTAGCTATGAAAACTGTACTTGAAATTTTATATACCAACCAAATTTTTGCTACCGACCTTATCGAGCTTTAATCTCATGCTACAGACAATTAAAATATATATCTTTTCTACCGAGAATAATTGGTCTGGTGTATGCCAGTCGTGTAATGCAAATACAATGTATTTTAAATGGTAACAGCAATGACTTTAATATTGAGATGTGGGCATAGAAATTTGCATCAAAAGTAGTTTAAATGGAGACAGCGATTTAGTAATATTATATTCTTAACTTGGCTACATACGACTATCAATTATCCAATTAAATCGTAATGTTTCAAATTATGGTCATGCACAAAATCATTGTTATTACATCACAATATGCTATTGAATAGGTCAATATTTCTGAATATGCTCGAGGATCAATAAACTTTCACAATCTAAACACCATCGTTTGGAAAAAAATTGTTTACAAATTAGATAAACAAATTGAGGAAATGATTGTTGCATTCTTTACTATAAAAATTAGATAAAACTCAAATTGTTAAATTGTACAGATGAAAATCGACGTTTTGATGCCCACACAAAATTACATTTCGAATAGGAGCTAAATATACTTAATGTAAACAAAATGTACAATTATTGCACCATAAGAGTGTAATGTTCGTCCGACATCTGTTTGTTTACACTTTTGACTCGTCAGATGATTTTTTTTAATGTGATAATTTTTTAAAACGTTCAGAAAATAGAACGATATTAATGAACATATACCAGACACAGTTTCTTTGATAGAATTTACTGAGCAGCGACGATCTTTTCGATGAATGCATCTACGCCAATCAGATGCACTTCATCGAGGCGTGTTTGTACCTTCTCAAGTTGCAACCGGACGAAAACATCGATTTTAACGTAAATATAAGCGCTTATGTGACAAACGATTAGTACTTGAACATAAAACAGGAGAGAGCTGGTGTGCTGAATTCAAGTCTAGTTAACTTGGGTCTAGCTGTGGCACTCAGAAAATCTATTAAAATTAAATTATTCTTAATTACCGTAAATGATGATCTATTTGGACTGTTACACAGTAGAAGAGGAACCGCTGCAACGGCAATGCAGAAGATCCGCAACGAACGCAGCATAGGCATACTCGATCGTCAAACAGTTTCAAATAGACATAAAAGTAGTGCAGTAATTTGGGTGCAACACTACTCAGACACTAGTTCTTAACTTTAATGAGCTGGATCTCAAACAAGGCAACTGGACGTTATCTTTAGCAACCAAAATATTCCAAATCACAGTTTTAATGGTCATCGTAAAAGTTTCTGTCCGTTTATCCAGGGGCATCTACGCAGAACATATACATTAGTACTCATGAATATACCACCAGTGGATATCACCATATAAAAACGTCTCCTACATAAACATGTTTTGTCTCTGTGGTGAATTTAACACCAATCTCATTGCTAGTCCCACATTCTTCCTCTCATCAACGACACCCTCAATATAAACTGCGTTTTCACAAGTATCAAAAACATCAGCGATGAGACTCTGCTTTTTATATTTTACTTCGCGTAAGTCGCATGCAAGTTCGAACACGCGATTCACACGCTACAATTTAAATAAATTTTAGTGCAAATTTAAAATACAAAATTTTTAAAATTAATTTAAAAAAAAAAAATTTTTTGTTTTTTATTAAAAATATTTTTACAATTTTACATTAAATTTTATGTAAATATTCTAAAATAATACTACGCACGTTCTTAAAATTGTGTAGGCACTTATGTTATGTTAATGCTTGACATACGGTTTACCGTAACATTTGGCTGTTTTCGTTTCTTCGTCTTAAAAAAAAATATAAACAAATAAAAAACGAGCGCCAAAAAACCAATCAAATTTATTATTAACGATGCCAGAACAATATAACGCCAGGCATCTCGTACTTCTCGACAGCTTAAATCTTTGTAGTGAAACGTGTAGCCACCGATTGGTAATTGTAAATTATCAGGATTTTTAATTTTCATATGATCACTGTAGCCAGCACTTACGCCAAATATACATAAGCATTCCGACGTTTCGGTAAATAATTTCGATGGAATACAATGATCGTCGACATACCATAAATTTTTAAAATGTATAAATGCAAAAACAAAAGCTAAAAATGTTAAAATTACGGCGGCAACACTAAATATGATTGAATTAATTTTTAAAACTTTAAAATACATTTTACGAAAATTATTACGTGACGCACGTTTAAAATTTAATAGTTTTAAACTAATTATGCTACATAAAATAAGTACGATGCCGCTCCAATATGGATTGTCTTGGATACGGGTGTTCGGTGCCCAAATTTGAATCCATAGGGCCAACGCAGTAAGTAATATGCCGCTTAGTAACGCTATTATGAGTAATAGCCGTAGTAAGCCGGGACATTGGAGGTTCATTGGATTACTTTTTTCAAAGCCACCTGCAAATAAAAATAATAAAAATGGAATTAGTATTAATTTTTAATCAAAGTTACGATATGCATTTAAGTCAGGAGTCATAACGAAACACACTGAACGTTTTAACTATAAAGTCACATAAAGAAGAATAAGACAATTTTTGGACATCAACATTGGAGGAACCGTGTCAAGAAATTGATTAATTTCGATTTGGAGAAACTTCTTTTACCACTAACAACTGTTACAGACATAATTCTGAACGCAATACAAAATTAGAAAATCCTGAAAGGATAAAATTGAATCTAAGAGAGTACTTAGGACTGGCAATATTTGTTAAAATATGTTAAAATATTTGCAAGGTCTTTACAACATTTAACAATACTCATCCTTTGGTATTCTGTACTTAGGCCATATACATCGTAATGGAAACTCTTACTGTATTTACTTATTTGAGATAATCTTAACTAGAGCTGGTTTTGCCTTACACCTCAAAATAGAGGTATGTATATTTGAAGTATTAAACGGGGTGCCCGGGTTTTGGATGTTAATCGGTTAAGAAGTGATTCGTCAGCTCATTTTCAGATAAAAGTCACATAGAAGGAGTGGCAAATTCTTATATCCTTCGAGATACAGGGTGTTAAAAAAATTTGGTGCAGAAAAAAGTAATACAAATATTAAACTGTAACTTCCAACATATTTATCGGAGAGCAACTAAATTAGTCTTACTTGACCGGTAACTGTATAGGCTACATTTAAGATATCTTGCTTCTGAGTCCGTTATAGAGCTATGATGCTTTAAAGTAAAAAATATTTTTTTTTGTTTTTCTCAAAACAGCCGTTATAATGTTTTTTGCCAATTTGAATTTACCTTGATATCCTCTACAATTCTCGAATAGGTTATTTGTACCCATGTGCACATTTTTACGTATACCTTTTATCCTGAATCTAATTAAGAGATGTTGTAGTTTTAATATTGCAACAATTTTTTTTTTATTAATAAACGATTAGTAGGCGATTTTGATTAGTAGGCGAGGATTATTAAATCCTTTTGTTTAAGTAATGTTGAAAAAACAAAAATTAAATATTTTCATTAGTTTTGAGAAATTTAGTTGTCAGTGTTGTGAATCAAAAATTGTAAATAATTTAAGAATATTATGATGGCATAGTTCTCAGGCGATGGTAATGAGTCACGAGCTCGCAATGAATATCTATGCAGATTACAAACGTGTCGCGGATTGTCGGATGCAAGTGTATTTACAAATATTTATAGAAGACTGCGAGATACCGGAACAATATCAAATAAGCAGGAAAATCCCTGTTCAGCCTCACCAAATCATTTGGATATCGACGAAGAAATAACTAGTAATGGAACAGTAAATCCATCTATTAGCATAAGAAGGCCTCGTAATTGAACGTCTTCTTAATTAACGAATCCATCAACAATCATAGTTTACACACGAGGGCTGCTGAATATTCGTCATCATTTCATCATCGATTCAGTATATAAACGTACGGTCTGGTGTAGATGGCAATAATTTAATTGGAATATTTATATTACCATCGACATTAAATAATGAACGTTATTTGCAATTTTTACAAAACGGAAGCCACTGCTCTTTGATGATGTTTCTATCTTACGTAGATTCACACATACCAACATGATGGTACTCCAATAATCCAAAAAATTGGATTGGAAGAAATAGTTCAATTCATTGGACTGCAAGTTCCTCCGATCTAACTGTACTTAATTTTTATGTATAGGGAACGATGAAGCGGCTTGATAATCTAAAAGAAATTGGAACAAAAGACGAACTAATTCAACGAATATTAGCATAATAAGCAGCTCAACAGATAAAGGGAAGAATTTCCAAGAATTGAAATAACCAAGGGATACTTAAACAAATATTAGCTTATATGTAATCAAAACAACGACATTGTCTGATAAGTTGGTTGGCCTCTGATAAATATTTTGGAAATTACAGTTTTTTATTGGTGTGTATTTTTTCGTAAATTAAATTTACTATATCTCAAAGGGTATTAAAAATTGACCCCATTCAAATAATGCATTATTAATTTGATATATTTGATAATCTAGTAGTTTTATTGCATCAATTCAATTGTCCTTCTAAGCGGATTTAATGGTTAACCACTTACTTTTGCAAAAGGATCAATCTTCTCAAAGTTGAAGCCGATAGAAGACTTACTTATATTTTCTGCTTCCATATTAAATGAAACCTAAGGGTTCCAGAGAAGGCTTTACATTAAAATTTCCTACTCAGTTCAATGAAAGACAATATTTACACAGGGATGTATAATGCTCGAGGATTTTTATTTCTTATTCTCAGAAATTCTCTAGTTGGTGAGTTTTTTCCACTAAAATATGTACATACTCGATATACGGGCTGCCATTATCAGCCTGTTTAAAATTCGCTAAACTAGTAAGGTTTTTTAGTTGCGATAGTAATAAAAAAGTATAATTCAAGTTTTTACATTATTGGCTACCGGTCGTATAGCAATATTTAAAATACTGGTACTACGACCAAAATTATTATAAATTTTCAACTTGCACCAATGCCCGAATTGTATGTGTAAACAAGCGTTCGGTCGGCTGACCACCTATATGCACATACAATTCGTAATAATAGGTTCAAAAGGTCCCTTTAAAGACGTGGCAAAGGACGTTTATTTATTCTATAATATAGTTAGAGCTATATACACGAAAATATTGTTTAGTTGTTTTGGTTGCATTCAGTTTTATATACAAATAAAGTTCTCTAGTATAGCTAAATTTTCTACTGAAATATGTACCTAATCGTTACAGACTTACATTATTATAGCATGCTTAAAAACTTGCCATCTATTAAAATTTGTTACCAAGCTACTTCTAATTTTTTGCTTTTTACCTTAGCAAGTTTTTTGATTGTTGATTACAGATAATTATACAAATAAAAAAAAAAATTATAGCAGGTTTTGTAGCGTACAGTTTCATATAAAATTAAAACTCTTTAATGTTACATTATTAGCATGCTTAAATAACACGCTATACTAGTAAAGTTGTTTGCTAATAATAGTAATTAAAATTTTATTTACAAAATATAGTAACATTTTTTATATCTTCTTACTTAGTACTAAATTTTTAAATTTTACTATCCTTTTTTATTATTGGTGACATACACGAAATTCTTGTGTAGTTTTGGTTGCATACAGTTTTATATAAATATATATTTTTAATATATCGAGTTGTTTTGCACTTAACTATGTAGACTTATATTATCAGCATGCTTAAAAATGCTTAAAATATTAATTAAGATGCCATTAGCCTTAGTAAAGGGGTGACCGAAATTTTGAAGAACGAAATTCCAACCCCTTGGGTCCCATATCACCAATGGTAATTATGTCGACGCTTCTATAAGAGTACGTATTGATGCTTTTTTTATAGCCTAGTGAAAGTTACATCGTGACGGCTGTGTATGTTAGATGACTGATACATTCGAGGTCCATTTAAAGAATTTATTCTCCTATAATCTAACATATGCTTTTCTTTATTAGAAACTGCTCCAAAGCAGTTAATATTAATATTTGTCCTTCACGGACAAAAAACATTTATCTCTTTGTAAAAACGAGTAAAAATATTTAACCAGTTGCCAGTACTAATCTTTAATGTCGAATAACCTAAGGCACACATAATAATTTCATTCTTGCGTGACTGTTTTATATTTTCCGCCAGCTATTCAAATAAGAGATTGAATAAACCCAGACTAATAACAATTATAATGACTCAGAATTTTACGTCTACCAAAATAAGAAGCAATCGTGTTATTAAGATGAGTAATTCTGCTAATTATTAGTTACATGAAAAATACATACCTTGAAAATGTTTATTGACCACTAACATTCTACTATGACGTAAACTGTTACGTGTCGGTGTATGACGCCCCATAATATTATTTCCTTTAATATTTTGAGGTACCGTGGTTGTCATGTATACAGCCTGCGAAATATAAAAAAATAGTTCAACATTAAATTTGATTTTATGCTAATTTATCGATATTACATAAAGGTAATGTCACCCGTGATCTAAACACTATGTATATGTTTATTCACCTTAGATACGATTATATCGGTAATTGTCTACATCCGCATTCAAGGTTTTCTTCTTAACATATTTTAAAACAAGTTTTAGCCCTCTTAACTCTGTTTTGTCTGCAAAAGTAAATAAAGGGGTTTTTAATAAGGGCATAAATATAAAACAACAGTAGGCCAATGATGATTTTATTTTAAGCAGTCTTTTTTAAAAAATTAGGTGTGGCAAATATGACCTAATCCAAGCTGTTTTACAGAAAGGATTGTTAAAGTTTAGCATTCATAGACCCTCTCACACAAAACAAACAAATATTAAAACATTAAATTTTAACAAAGTATATTAAAATTAAAAATGGAACTAGCACTGAAACTTATGGACCTCAACGTTTAAAATGTTTAGCTAACTAATAAATAATACCTTTAATTTTTAACCAACTAAAAGTGTAAAAGTGAATTTGAAACGACAGTTTTCAGTGATTTTTTTAAACCAAACTGATTGACACGCAAAAAAATGGTGCCATCCAATTGAGCCTCAACTGGATTTTTGTATAATTTTACCAAATACAGTGATTAATCGATAGTTCAGAAAATCTTCAAGAAAATTTAAAACAACAACCGCCTGTTAAACAGCAACAATGTAAATAGCATTTTTGACAAGGAAGTTACTAATCAGGTCATTTCTAGACGAATGCATTCTTTTTAGATACTTAACAGTTTATAATGGCATACATAAATGGCTTACTCTAAGTAATGTCTTCGTAGGAAGCATAGGATTGCTTCAAATTAAATAATATTATGTTCAATAATACGCGAACTGCATTTATATTTAGTTAAATTGAAAATTGAGCATAGAAAATTTTATTTTATGACGTAATATGCACATTCTCAGTAGTAGTTCGATTGAGCGACCATTTTTGTGGGAAAAGGATTTGTAATGTTTAATAAATATTTTTAAAATCTAATTTGTACTAATTTTAAAGTGTATATAAATTAGATTTTCTTGCGATTACATGACGAATTAGTCATAAAACGGTTAATTCTATTGATTTGTAACGTATAATCAACTTTTTTAAAATTCAATTTGTATTAATTTAAACGTTTTTGTCAAATAAAGTGTACATAAATTAGATTTTCGGTGATTACATGACGTGTAGGTCATAAAACGGTTAATTTAATTGATTTGTAATGTTTAATAAATTTTTTTAAAATCTAATTTGTACTAATTTTAAAGTTTAGTGTAAAATAAAGTGTATATAAATTAGATTTTCTTGCGGTTACATGACGTGTTGGTCATTAAACGGTTTATTCAATTGATTTGTAATGTATAATCAATTTTTGTAAATCAAATTTGTACTAATTTTAAATTTTCTGTCAAAAAAAGTGTATATAAATTAGATTTTCGGTGATTACATAACGTATTGGTCATAAAACGGTTAGTTCAATTGATTTGTAATTTTTAATCAATATTTTAAAAACCTAATTTGTATTTACTATAATTTTTATAATTTTATATTTTTAATGATGTAATAAATTAATTAATTGTAAATTTCAGGCAAAAACTAATCCAATTTATTACAGCTTGTATAAATTATATTATTATGTTATTATATTATGAATTAATTATTTATAATTTTAAGTTGAAAATTAATTAAATTTGTATTTTTAACAAGGATAGCTATATAACGCGCGCTTTTGTTACTTGCGGCCACTGAAAACACTTACACTATACGAAGAGCATGAGAACTCAGAATACTTTTAAAAATATCTAACATATATGTGCATTGTTTTTTTTCGATGCTTACGACTCATGTCGATGCCTCGTATTGTGTTCAACTTGACGTTAAGTCAAGCCTTCCAGTTAAGTAGTGCGGTGTTTGTTTATAATATTCAACGCTTTTCTTGAAGGTTTTGTCTAGAGTTTACAACAAAAACATTATCATACGGTGATAGATGAAACCCGATTATGAAGTTTTGTAGGCGTCTTTTGTTTTGTAGTGATGCCTTTTTTGGGTGTTATTTTTATTGATATTGAAAATTTTGTTAGGAAACTCATCCATCTTGTTTATATATACTAAGCCATCACATATTATATTTCAAAGGAATAGTCCAAGAACGTTTTGGCTAATTGTTAGGTAATTTCTAACAAGTGGCTCAAAACGTCCCTGTAGAGATGCCTCACGGAATATTTACGGCCTCTAATCCATTTTGTTTTATTATAGTTAACCCGTTTCTTAGATCATTTACAAGATGTTTCAGACCAACGAACGCAATTGATCGCATGCGATTTCCTGAGCAGCGTGAATTGTACTAATGACCGCGGCGTGTTAAACAAACACGTTTACTAACATTATACTACAAGTAACTATAGTTTTGTTAGACAATTTTTCAATTTATTTACCCAAGACTGGTAGCTGCAAGATTCGTTCTATAGAATATGGGTCAGTTCCATTTTTAACACCCGTCTTCTTTATTATAGTGAATTTGGCATTTTACTATGCTTTGGGAATTCTACATGTCATATACACTGATAAGCGAGTTGAAGAGATCGAAATCAAGTAAAAATTGCTCGGTAGATTTTAAAGTTAAAAAGAAGTTACGAGTAACCATAATATAAATACATGTAGTACTACCATCATAAGAAAAAATCAATTTACCCATTGATGTTCCAGATGGCGGGTTGATAGTATATCGTCAAAATTAGGGGAAAATAAACGACATTTAAGCGTTTATACATATAAAATATTATGATTATTTTAAAACGATACAAGTAGCGACATCTAGCATGCCAATGGGCTAACATACCATTGTAGTACTATGTGTATTTATATTATGGAGTAACTGAAAAATGTGCTTATTTTTACAAAATATATCATGGTTCTCGTTTTTGATTATTGAGTTAAAGGAGTCAAATATCGTTCCAATTATTGATTGGTGGCTATTGGTTCTGCCCCAAATGACACTTAACCAAAGTCTGAAGTATTAGCAGTCATTTGTTTTTTAACAAATGTTTGTTGTCTCTGTTTTTTCGATTTTTGGAATTAATACTGGGTTTTATTCCCAGTTTATAATACTGACTGCACAATCAATGTATCAAAAGTTTGTTGTTATAAACTTAAAATGTATAATTTATCAATATCTTAACCAACTCTTTTGAAACATTATTTGGGTTTCGTTTCGACGAAGTCGAAATAGATCAGGCTAATCCTAAATATCCTATTTATCTATAGAGCCTTAATTGAAATATGATATAGAACTAATCATAGTTAGGATCACAATAAATACCAGAGGTACTTGAACAATGTTACTGAACGCCATTTACCTGTATTCATTTCTACACTGTAGTCTAATGTTAATGTAAGCGATGCACGGGTGGTTTTGATTCAAACCAATTAAATTGTGAATAAAAAAATCTCGACGGTTAATTAAATTCATTAGAGAGAGGTTTTTTAGTATTCAATTACATAAACATCTACGTACAGTGGCACAGAAAAGTGTTGCTAATTATTGGGTGGTACTTTATACGGTCACAGTATTTTTTTTAGTGCAGTTGAATCTTAAAGCGAAAGGCGAACTTTAATATTAATAACAACTATAGTTTTATAAAGGGTTTCTCAATTGGGGCGCGATATTATTTGCATTTTAATTTTTGTGTTAGTACATGGTAGTACTAAAAAGATGTCATATTTAATTATACATTTATATTTCTGAAGTGACATCGATAGAACATTCCACAATCAATGACTTAATCGACAATCAAACGCATGGAAATTACCAAAATATCGAAACTGTGGGGTAAGTTTCGTGCACCTTGTGTAGGTTATGGTTAAAATAATGAATATGCCTAGAGACATTTGTGTATTTAAATATTAAAATGTTGAAGTAATCTTCTTCAATATGTGGTAGAGCACATATCCTAATCGAGTCATTAACCACCTTTCAAACTCATCCGTCAGGGTGCAACACTCATACCCATACATGACAACGGGTCTTATCGACATCTTGTACAACTTCAGATAAGATATTTTGACTTTAGCAGACGTAAGGCATACCAAGCTCGATTACATGAGTGTTATCATGAGTGACAAGAAATCTGATATATCGAAAACTTGAAACTCCTTCAATTGTGTGGTCACTACTACTAATATCTCTTGCGTCTTGGTCTCTAAAACCAGTGATCATATATTTGGTTTTGACCTCATTAATTTTGAGACTAACGGAAGCTGAAAACTGTACAAGTGGATCTAGTAATTATTTAACACCGTTGCCATTCAGTTCAATCAGACAGATATCATCTGCATAAGGCAGGACCTGGTTGGACTGACAGTACAAGATATTGTCCTGAGGTGTTTCACTTTTACGAAAGATAAATTCTAACATGAGATTAAAGAGTATCGGGGACAGAGAATCTCCTTGCCGTACACCAGAGCTAATAGCAAAAATTCCTAATAGCTTGTTCTCAACTTTGACCACACATTACTGTCATTTTACATAAACGCACATTTTTGGCAGGTCATCCCAGGCATTGCAAAGCAAACCATAGGCTATCCCGATGGATTAAGTCATAGGCTTGTTGAAAAGAATCATCGTCAGCAAAAAAACTTGATCAGTGATTGACCGATTCGCATGAAATCATCCTTGCTACTCACTCACAATTTCCTCCGCCAGGGAAGTGATTCACTTTATTATGTAAGAAAGTAATTTGCAAGCTGTGCAAAGGAAAGCTATCCCACATTGGTTTTCGCAACTATTAAATACAGCATTTTACACCTGTTGAAAATTGAGTAAATCAAAAAAATGCCCCTTTTAAGTGTTGAGCACTGCATCGATGATAACACAGAGGTTTTCTATGTCTGAAGGTACGGTCTAGTCCAGTGATTCCTTTAAAGAAGCTACGAGAACAATGCGCATAATTGAGTACTTGTAGTCTTAAGACTTAAGCCTTCCACCTTTTATGCTGTTTCCGTTTATAAATTCACTTCGCGGTTCTCCCAGTAAGGACCTCTTTGTTCTTTCAAGCGATTGTAAAACGTATTTGTGTTTCTATATAGGCTTTTTTCTGTTAATCAACAGCAAGACGACATTCCTTATTAAACCAATCATTTTTGCGTTTATTTTACCATACCTTGAGTCGCCGGGTATTTTACCATACCATAGACCGTTCACATTATTAGAACGATAGATGGTTTCCAGAATGCTACTGCTGATTCTTATATTGTGCTTTCTCATCTTCGTTTATAAAACTTTCACAGTTTAAACGTAAGTTACGTTTACGTGCGATCGCTGACTTGTCCGAAAACTGCTCTTAGCTTTGCAGGATATTTTGATAAAAGGATATTTTTATAATGAAAGAATGTGCTAGCCAAAATGAGGTCGTGTACGATCGCAAAGTACATCACTCTTTCTCCACTATCGCTCGTGAGATCGTGTCGGGAGTACGGGCTTATGTTTCCACGTAAGTTTTATTTTTGTTAGCTCTAGCATTAAAGACACCAATCAGTATTTTGCATCGTGCTCCTGTATTGATCACATCAAATCATCCAAATTCTACTAAAATGAGTCTTTTACTTTGACAGGTTAGCTAGTCGCATGAGTAAACGTAGCTTCCACAAATACGATTAAAATCCAAAACAGCCTTTTTCACCTGCGGGACCCAAGAATAAAACCAACACAAAGATTCTTTGGACACATGTTCCCCACGTTTTGGCTATCAAGTTTCTTGGAGAGTTGATATAGTACCATCAAATACGCTTGGTTTTCTTAGCGACTGCAGGTTTCACGTACCGATCCTATACTGCATGTTAGTTAATATTAGAGGGGTTAAATTTTGGCAGTATCAATATTTTCTTTTGTTGATTTTTTTTAACAGTAAATAGTAAATTCTTGAAGCATGCGGGTACTCGCATAGCGTTCTAAACTTTGTTAGTCACCTCCTACGATAAGCCAAGGATGTTGTGGTGGATTTCTATGGATAACATACAGTTTGTTGTTATATCTTAATAAACGATCTAATCGTTTATCTAGAATTGATCTGATCCCACCTAATGTAAATAAAAGTGGTTTGACTACATTTTGCATATGGTTGAAACTATCATCTGTATAAATTGTAAGTTAAATAAACTGGAATTTTTAAATACGCAAATACTATACCTTTAAATTATGACGATTCAAAATTGTTAGGTTTTCCCCCAAGAAGAATAAAAAAATACGAACTTTGACTGTAAAGCGCAATCAATATAATACATCTCATAATTCAAACGGGTTCCGCAGGCGTTCAGGAAAAATGCTAAATCAGCTTTTCAAATAATACAAATCAGAATCTACTGGACAAAATATACCATTGACTTACATAACTAATAGAGGTCACCATCGAACCATATTTTGGTTTAAATGAGGATACAAAGCATATTCGGCAAAATATTACTGTGGTGTTCATTGAACTGTGTCATTAAAATCAATTCAAAGTATCATTTCCTGTTAAAATAATAGAATTTAGATTTTTCCAATCACTAATTCATTCTATGATTAGTAACATAAATTTTCATTGGTTAATAAGTTGAACAAGGTAATCCAAAGTACACAAACACAAATTATTTATTATTTAATTGGAAAAGTTTATAAATTGCAAAATTATTTTTCATTGACATTTCTGTTTTTGTAATTTTATAATTCACAGAACTGTTGATTTCGCAATGAAGGTGAAATCATTTTGCTTTGGCGGTACTTCGGTGAAAATTGCTTAAAAACATATTTTATTCAATTATTTTTGTTTCTGCAAAAATGGATCTAAATATGATCGTTATGGTTCGGTAGACTATATACACGTATATACAATAGATGAAATTAGTTATTCCATATGATTATGAGTAATTTCCATATAATATATAGTTTATATAGTTACACCAAGGCTTCGATTTGCGTCGTAGTTTGGTTCCTAAAAAGTTGTACCTAAAACAGAAAAACGCAAATTGAAGTGAAAATTTACATAAAAATATATTAATAATCTTGGAATAGGTTCCAAAAGTTGAGTAAAATAGCGTAATTTTTTATTTTTAGTGGAAAAGGATTGACTAAAGTTGAATTGGCAGTTCTTTGCTGATGCTAGGGTCAACATTTAAAAATGTCTAATGCCCCGTCAATCAATTGTAATGCTAAAGATAATCTAGCGGCTTTCAACTAAATCTTTATTGGTAATGCTGTCATCATCCTCGTAGTCCAACAATTCCACTTAATCTTCTTCTTCTATGTCATGAAAACTAACACAGTGGACAATGTTAGTGATATTTGCCCGAAAGCTTCATCCAACTGTAAAGGAATATGAACACAATCAGGCCAAATTGCACGCCACACGCCATTCATACTCGAAGACTTAACTCCCAGCCACGAATCAGCAATATTTCCTACAGCTTTAGTAATGCTGTAATTTTTTTAAAATTCTTTCATTGAGATTTTGCTGTTGCTATCCGTTGCGTTGATTAGTTGTTGATCAATGGGCTGAAGCAAGAGTTTTGTGTTTGTTGGTAAAAATAAAAATTTGACATCTTCTCAAATATCATCCAAATAAAGAGGATGAGACGGGCATTATCTAGCAGTATTAAAATTTTAAAAGACAAATTTTCTCTTGTACAATACTCCTTTAACTCCGGAATTCCACAGTTGCCTAACATTTAAACAAAACCGAAGTTATTCTTACTTTCTTATTAAATCTCCAGTATTCAAGTAGCTCAGGTTTATTAATGCCTTTCATTGATCTACGGTTCTCAGAGTGGTAGACCAAATAAAGCTTTAAATGGTAGCATGGAATTGACTGACAGCAACTGTATCAGCACTAGCAATTCCTCCTTTTAGAGTAATATTATGGAAATTAGCACGAATCCTAAATCGATCCAACTAACCATGGCGATCCAACCTACCATGGCTGTTCAACAAAACCAATCACTATCTCAATAACTTGAAAAAAATGCAAAACGAATCGACTCAAATCGGGGCTTTGGTGTACATGTATGCTCTGTTTAACGTTCTTCGTGCACTCAACCAAACTTAGAGTTAGAAATTACTCACTCTTAACCTACTTTTTAGTATAAATCTTCCGTAGAGCATAATTTTACACGACAATGGACTGTACGGCTCATTTAATTTTGATACAACTTTAACTAAAGCACCTCTCAAACCATAACTTGAGCTCTATTCTTTTGCACCACATTTATATTTTTAAATTATATTTGGTCTCTTAAGGCACTAATATCACAATCACACTATTGGTGATCCAGTTAAAAATGGGTAACTTTTAAGCAACCTATGGATGGCTTATATTATTAAAAGAATCGGATCCATAGCGTAAAACCTTGATCAGTGACTAACCTATTCGTGCTAAATCCTCCTTATGGAAAGGAGAGCTATGTCCTTTTTTAAGGATAGGACATAACGCGGTCACTTTTCATTCATCAGGCTTAACTTTGCTTTGCCTTAGTAATCGAAAAGATAATTCCACAAAGTAACTCTTCCGAAATATTAAGAGGGGTCACATCCTTTATGCACATCTCAGCAGTCTATATTTGGCAACTTTCACCTACAGTATTTGACACAAGTTGCAAATTTAGTGAATGAGAGAAATTCTCTAAAGAAGTTGCGTAAACTGGTGCTGAGTTGTTGTACTTTTAAAACTTCAGCTTACAGCAGAAACATGGTCTCCACTTTTTTGCCAATGAGTTTCTTGGAGAACTACGGTACCAACTGATACTCTTTCTTGGCTGATATAGTGCTATCAAACGTTCTTTACGATCAATTTTGCACAGTAAATGCAAAATTGATACACGTCTTACCTGAAGCAAAAAAAAAACAAAAAACTCACCATGAGACAGTGCTTGAAGAAACAAAAAGTTTATTTCGCAACAGCATGGACTAGGTATCACCAAATCGGTGATACCTAGTCCATGCTGTTACACATGCTAAAGCATGAAGAGAGTCACCTCTTTCGAAAAATCATTGGCGCAGGTAGTGCCAACCTATTTTCTTCCAGTTAATTGTGCAAGTTCGGAAATTACACAACCAATCTTTTAGGATGGTCTTGATTTTCTGCGATCGGCATCTTTAGGCCAGCCAAATTTTAACTTCACTTGTGAGTATTTAAGTAAAGTTGCACAAGCAAGTTTTATCGAAAAGTACCAAAACGATAGCTTTAAAGTTGGAACCGAACTACAGAAAGATACTTCGTTCACAAGTAGAAACCAATTAGCAGCTCTGGAATTTGGATCCATATATAGATGTAAATGTAATATTACAAATATCGAACAGCATATAGCGAGATATTGAACGATAACCACGTAATGTAATGCCCATTCACAATGAAACTGTATGGAAAATGTAGGTAGTAAAGAGACATAACGGTCACACATAACTATTCTAAATACACTTTAAATTGAATTATGGGCAGCTACACAATTCATGACAATTTACTCTGATGAATGATGATCGAGATGGGTTTCTCTTTTCGAATAATTTCTTTTGATGTTGTTGTTCGATTACGACCGAAATCGGTGTGAAGTTTGTTCCAATTTTTTTAACAATTACTTGTCATTGACATGTGGAGGTAACTTAACAATTGGCCAATGTCTCTAAAAATGGTAATCACAAAATTAATTCATTTGTAGATCCTGATTTCTAGCGTGTTATGGTTTGCGGGTCTATTTTTCGATCGTTAACCGTTTTGATTGCTTAAAATAAAAAACTACTTTGGGATTACATCTACTATTTGCATCTGCTCATTTGCCTCATTCAACCGTGTATAAATTTTATTGATTGAATTCGTATTACATCATATAATAGGGCATTAACAACTAAGCGTTTTATGTGATTCGAAGCTACACAAATTAGTAAGGTGAGTAGAAGGGTTAAAGTGTAGAACCACATTATGTGTAGTACAATATATTGTATCTCCAAGCTCTTTTGCAGTCGATGTTTAATGTATGTAATATTTTATGTCGTTTCCAGCCAAATAAATGTTTGTTAGGTTATTCCTCTATAGTAGATTCGATGGATGTTGAACTGAGCTCCGGGCTACCTTCGACGTGATAAAGACTGATTGTAGAATTTTAATTGCAGTCTGACTGTCCGTAAAAATGCCAATATCTCTTACAAATATTACATGATACTTCATCCAGTCTATGGCTTCGTTGATTGCTATAAGCTCTGCCTGAAAAATACTACAGTGATCTGGGAGGTGAAAAGAGAAATTTACATTTAGTTCTTCGCAGAAAACCCCACCGCCGACCTTTCCATAAATTTTTGAGCTAAAGTTAAGACTTGTCTTTAAAACTGCTTCACTCGCCAAGTCCTCTCTAGCAGGAATATCAGTTAGAAGTTTAACTTCGAGGGATGATGTCGATATGGTATATTGATAGTGTTGGGGATTTCTTTAATCGTTAGAATAGACGAGTGTCCCTTAATGGGAAATTGTTTTAACCGTATAACTGTACTCGCAGCCACTTGGGATGAGATGAAAGAGGATTTCTAGTTCTTGAGCAAGAGTGCCCCTAAGTGCACTACTAATACAGAAGGCAGCAGTTCTTTACACTTCCTTCAACAACTTTTGGTTTGCCACTGTATTTAAGGCGAGCCACTAAACTGTAACTCCATACATTGGAATTGGCCCAAGTAGGTCGACTCTGAAGCACCCATCCTTCTTCAATCACATTCTTACAGGAGTGAGTGCTTTCGTAGCTTTGTTTACTATTTCCAGAATATGTGACTTTCAGCTTATAGTTTGCTGACCAAAATAAGACCCAAGAATTTCTCTTTGTTCGCGATATTCAAAACCACTCCATTAAGAGTTGGTCAATTGCGTAATAGTGCAATAGCAACATCATCTGCATAAGCAATCAATCTTTAAAACACGTCCTTTCCTGGTCTAATAACAGTTCATTTATGACCAAGTTCCAAAGAAGAGTGGATAATAAGCGGTGTTCCTTTACTTACAAATTTATGGATGGATGATACACCTAGTTTCGCCGTTATGATTCTGCCTTTGAGCATTTGATCAATCCAGCTTCCAAGTGCCACATTCACCCCCCCCCCCCCTTCAATTTGAAAGTGCCTTTGGTTTGACATTATTAAAGGCATCCTCTTTATCACAAAAGGTCACCAATGAAAATTCCTTATATTCGAGAGACTTCTCGATACTGATAGGACATAAGAGGAAATGGAGAACAGTTTCCACCGATTTCCCCTTAAAATATGCATGCAGAGGCGTTGACAGCTTTCCAGGCTCAATTGAGCGTTTGAGGTAAGCCTCTATTTGTCTTTCGAAACTTTTCAAGAAATAAGAAGATAAGCTAATGGGTTTCAAGGGTTCCTTACCCGTTGAAGTCGATTGGCCATCTGGCCTTTGCAGATAACTTGGAATGGCCGGATAAGTGGATAATATCTTACGTAACTTAGTTGCATCAGAGGACTCCTGTATTTTATCACAAAAGAGTCCAGGAATTGTTTTTGGCACTTCTGTTTATACACTTTGTAAATACAGTTCATGTTTATACACTTTGAGGCTTCCTTATAGTAGTCCCAATCCATGTCAGTTTTTGTTCTCTTTGCGATTTTGAAGAACTCCTTACATTTTAAACGCGGTACTTATAGTTCCTTCGACCACCATGGTGAATGAGTTTTACTCTTTAGCCTACTAAGAGAACATGAGCTTGAAATAGCTTCGTTAAAAGCATGGGATACCCATTTTTATCCGTATGGAACATAATTTTTGATGTTCAACCACTAGCGGTGCCTTTCATTCCCGTATTGGCCACATTCTACATATCATTTCCTAATAGCTCTATTTTTTTAATGATCTGTGCCTATGATTAAACGTTAGGATTATAGTAAATAATGTTTATGGAAAAAATCACCCCAAAATCTGTCCCACCATACAAACTGGGCTTTTAAGCCCAATAACATTAACAGTTTTATCTTGAAGTGGACTCAAATTAATATCTGTTTATAAATTTCTCTCGGTGATTTGCATTTTGCTATTAAGAAGGTTACATCGGAATCTGCTGGTTTAGACAAAACTATCATTTGTTTGAAAATACTTGTTTCATATTTTAAGTTTTAACTCCTTCTTCCTTCCTTAACTAAAAATGTAATTCAAATCTCAAAGATTATTATTTTAAGTTATCTCTATAAGGCTTTTGGGATAATCGTTATAAATCAAATTCATGCTCATTTAAATAGCAACATTTAGACAATTAGGTTTATAATATAAAAACACATAGTACTACCATAAAAAAAAAACAGTTTACCCATTGATGTTCCAGATGTCGAGGCGATAGAATATAGTCAAAATTTAGTATAAATATATGACATTTAGGCGATTTTGAATATACAAGTATTTTGATTATTTTAAAACGATACCAGTAGCGACATCTAGCGCGTCAATGGGCGGACATACCATGGTAGTACTATGTGTATTTATAATATGGTTTAAGCAAAACTCAACAAAGAGTTACTTAAATGGTGAAGTGGTCCAAACATGTGGCTAGTGGATGGAGATAAAATAACCAACAAGGAACAACCGAGGGGTTCTGAAATCGCGATTAGTGATGACGATTCACACAAATGTGACTTTCTCTTGGAGAGCAGAATCGATGAGTTGTTCTACAATGTGTAGAAGATTAATGGGAACAAACACAACTATATAGTCTGATAGTAAAGTGTAAAAAATTAATGGCACGTTGAAGAAATATTTATAGCAAAGGTTAAGAAGATTGAAATCGATTACCGATTTTCCTGGTCGGTTAACGATCGTAGGTGCAAGTTACAGCCAAAATATAACCCGCTAAAAGTATTTTTAAAAATGGTCTTCGATTAACAGAATACTTAAAGTTTAAAGATGTGGTCATTATTACGTAGACCGAATAAAAGCAGAACTAAATGAGCAGAACATGTATTGTCGAAAGAAAGAACGGATATCGAGCGCTTGAGTTCACAACCATAGCAACTGTGTTTTAACGAGGATTTATTTGAGGCAAATTGCTTTATGCGTAAATAATGCTAGAGCTGACCAATATTTTTTCTAAACTATAGTTAGGTTATACAGGTTTCGTCTGCGACAAGAAGATGATGTACCTTTCATATTAAAATTCATACTTTGGGTAATTAAAATTCTTAAGCCGAGTTATGCTCATGATATATGCGGTTTTTCGAGGAATAGCTACTATTTAGTAGTCGAAAAGGTTGCTGAAAATATATCACGTAGCATTTCAATTTCGACATTCAATCATTAACAAGATTCTCAATTTGCACGTAAAACTTAAATGATTCATTTATTTGTTCCACTATATTTGCAACAGATACATATCATTAATCAAATGAACAAGAGAAGTATAAAAAACAATTTTGAATTTAATACGACATAAAATTATTCGTCGCATATCAAACGTAAACCAAACATTAATGAATGAATGAATAAATTAAATCTGACAGTTAATTATAAAACTATTACATACGCTGTACGATATTTAGTTACATTGTACAATCTAAATAATTATAATGCAAACTAACATTTACCTGTGACGGTTTATTGTTGTATCCATATTTTTCCGGTGTTATATATGTGACTTGTCTCTGTTGGCTTTCACTTGAGTTAAGAAAATTTTTTTCTTCATCACATTCATTACTATCATCACCACCATTACTATTATTACTATTATTATTAGTACTATTATTATTATTATCATCACCAACATCATCGTCGTCATTTTCATGACTATTATTAAAATTTATTGTTGTCGCTTGAACATTGGTAATTTCAATTAGCGTATTATTGTCGTCATCATTATCATCATGCACATTATTTTCACCATTTGGCATTGATTGCAGTTGTTGACTAGTTGGTGGTGTACTATTGCCATTATAACTATTTCGCATGCTATTATTTAAACCAAAAAACGAAGATTTTGCATCACTATGAACCGGTTTGGTACCGAGTACAGTCGCGTCCAAATTATCATACTGTATAATATTATTATTATTATTTTGATTACTGTGATTATTATGAGTGTTTGAGGTCATATTTTTGGTACCGTTGGTTAAATTAACCACACGACCATTATCACTATCACTTAAACTATAATTATACGGTATTTTTGGAAAATTAAATTTTATATCACTAAATATAAAATCTTCTTGGTTCACGTTACACAATAAATCACTGCTATTACTCCGCTTATTTGTATGATTCACCGTTTCACTATTTTTTCGACTATTACTATTATTATTTATATTAGCACTACCGTTATTATTATTATTATTATTTTTAATATTTTTATTATAATTTTCTATAAATTTATTCTCATTTATGCCGGGTGGTTTTAAACTAGCAACGAGCGCGTTTAAATTATCGTACAAACTGAGTGGCCGATTAAAGGTATCTGATTCGTTATTTGTCTCTTCGTTTAAATAATTTTTCTTGCTAGTAAAATCCGATGATGGTGATGAAGATGACGAAGTTGTATAGTTATTATTACGTCGGTTATTAGACATGTTGTTTGACAAGTTTTCACTTTCAATAACATTAAAAAAAAAATTTGAGAGATTTAGAAACGATTTAGCCAACCAAATAATAATAATAATAAAAAAATTTTACAGATAATTTTCTCTTAAATTCACGATTTTCTTAACTTTTACGTTTTGTTTGGTATTGTTGTTGTTGGTGTTCTTATACTACAGTGATTTTTGATTTGGATTTAACTCGGTGTTGTTCATATGCTGAAAAGAAACAGAAAAAAAAGTTATATTGTATAAACGGTTTTTAAAATATTATACTGCAATTTTATATCAGGGGTGTGTAACCTAAATTATGAGAACAACAAAATGTTGTTGCTTGGTCGTTTTGTGTTAATATTTGGCAATTTATTCATTGAATATTAAGTAATAGAACTAGAGACCGAAGCGTAATAAGTAGAATATAACAGTCTTGCAATACTTTGAAGTGTTAGCACAGATTATATAGAAGATTAAAATGTATTTATAATCTCTTTTGGTACCTCCTTGGAGCCCTTTTCCATTTTTGTATCTCCTTTGCAACTAGCCTGTTCATAAAATGGTGATTTAAAATTAAAATTAGACTTTAAATCAAATCAATTGATTTAAAATCTAATTTAATTTAATTTTAATTTTTTATTAATTCGATGACGGCAATTATATTGGTCGTGAAACGGTTAATTCAATTGATTTGTAATGTTTAATTAATTTTTTAAAATCTAATTTATATTAATTTTAAAGTTTTGTATCAAATAAAGTGTATATAAATTAGATTTTTGGTAATTACATGGCGTATTGGTCATCATACGGTTAATTCAATTGATTTGTAATGTTTAATCAATTTCCCTAGTCACTCTTTCCCTAGACGACAAAAATAAAATACAATTGTGCCGTAATGATCATGAGGTGTCTGAAACCGGATCGGTTCTATCATTCATGGACATATATTTATATAAATTATATGAAAATCCCTTCTATATTACCGTGTGTTAAATGTAAAAAGGCTGTGGTAATCGGCATTAACAGGGACATTTGACAAGCGCATGGTCTCACAGTCTCATCAATCAATCAATCAATTAATCAATTCTCTGCAACTGACTTAATTGTCAAGTCTTAGATGTTTTTAATATACCATGGAGCATCTTCAATATAGTTCGCAGAAGTTTATTTAAAAAATCGTTGATGCTGCTTTGTTTGGAGCAGTCCCATAGCTGAAATCCGAAGTTTGATATGAGTTTCACGAATTGCTTATATAGCAATAGCTGATTACTAGTAGACATTTGAGAGTGCCTCCTAATCGTCAATATATTTTATAAAATTATTCTTCTCAATAAATATAATAGCGGTCTTAAATTACTCCAGGCGCTATTGTTTTTAATTTCAGAGTATTCGTGCTGTTGCTTTATTTTGAAATACCTCTCAATTATATGCGATTCTAGGTTTTAACTTATTATAATTCAAAATTTCATGTCACACTTTAGCAAAAGCTTCTGCAACATTAAGGAATAATGTCGCAGTTTTGTTTCGTTTTTCGAGTGCTTTCCTAATAACATAAGTAATCCTATATGCATCTAGTCGACTGTGGAGTGGTTCTGAATCCAAATTGATCCAAATAATTGGAGTTTTTTTATAAGTAACATTTCAAGTACTTTAGAATGCACTTGCAATATAACTGAAATTACTGGTATGTTTCCTTTAGTAGTTTTCCTGGTTTTAGAATCATGCAAAATTTAGCCACTTTTCTTATTTTGAGTACATATTTAAGTTTAAATGCTGCATTTATTACTTTGGTGAACTAAATAATAGAATTTGTTGGGAGTTTTTGTAACACCTTTTATTATTAAATGTATGTATCTCTTTACACAATTAAGTATTCTAGCGTATTCTTTAAGTTTTGATTAACGCATCCCATGTTCTCTACCAAGCTCAGTCTCTTAAAATTGTGTCAATTTTACAAATACTTAGAGCTTCACTGAACCATAGTAGAACGCATTCCATGTGGAACAGTAACTTAACATGGCCTTTCAATTAACATGACCTTTCTGTAACAAACTGTCAGTTATATTGAGAACATGACTGAATGCCATAGTGCATTATAATAACATCTGTAACCTCATCTATAAACATACCATCATTCATTTTTAGACATATGTTTCATTGATTGGCCATTGGTACAGTTAGTTTGAAAAGTTGAAATTAGAAGCTACTCCAGTTGTGACTGTAGGCAAAACTGAGTACATTCTTTCGCGATTTGGTGTTTAATACAAATAGTTTAATTTTACTGTTATTTTTGAAATACCTTTGACTGCATGGTTTAATCCCACAAAGAGAAAATTATATTTTTGGCAAACTCAATCTCTTTTTCAACATTACATGGAACGCAGTCAATATCAGGTACATAGTTTGCAGTACTGGATAGGTTAAACGACTCTCCAGTAAATTCTAGTATCTTTAAATCGAATTGATTATTTTTTTAAGCCATCAATATGCTACTGGTGCAAAACTCCCTTCCGTATAATTTACAGTATATATCTTAAGTGCCTTCCTTATTTCTTTGTCAAAGCAACAAATGAGCAGATGGTGAGGAAAGGCATAAATATATGGTTGAAACTGGTTTATATGGAAAGTCACAGCTTACTATTTGGCATCCCGATTTTTTTTGTAAAATTAAATGATCTATCCTCTTTAAATGATATTGCTCCCGTCTTTTGTTACAGCAAGAGTCTAAGACAAAATCTTTCAAAATTTTTGATCCTAATTAATAGTATACATCCGTCCAATTATGAACTTTATTTCCACCATGTTGTCACTTCTTCTCGAAAATTTCGACTCAAACAAAGATTTCCTAATATTTCCCCAAGTTTGCATATGAATTATAAGGTGTATGCATTAAAAACCGGATTTTGATTCTAGATGTCATTACTTGTTTATGCGTTATAGTACATCATGGACATATATGTCATTTGAAAGCCCTATTCAATACCTGTCAAAATCAGCTAAAAGTTTTTGTTTTGATTGTGCACATCCAACCGATTTCAACGAACTAAAATTTGCGAAAAAAATAGCATTTGCGGGAAGTTTTGTTGAGTCATTTTTTCGCAAACAAAACTGCAGCTGAAAGTCATCGTTTGCTCGTGGATTTGTATGGTGAGCATGCTCTTGCAAAAACACAGTGCTTTAGTCGCTTCAAAAGTGGTGATTTTGACATCAAGGAGAAAAAGCGTCCTGGTCAGCCGAAAAAGTTTGAGGATGAAGAATTGGAGGTATTACTTGATCAAAATTCATGTCAAACGCAAGAAGAACTTGCAGAATCTTTGGGAGTTGATCAAGCAACAATTTCCAGACGTTTGAAAGCCTTGGGATTCATTCAAAAGACGGGAAATTGGGTGCCATACGAGTTGAAGCCAAGAGACATGGAAATGAATCCATTACGATAATCCCAAGCGCAAAAAAGTGTATGTCAAGAAAGGTGAGACCCGCCCATCGACACCAATGCCGAATATTCACGGGGCCAAGGTCATGCTGTGCATTTCGTGGGACCAGCTAGGTGTGATCCACTATGAGTTGTTGCCAAGTGGCCAAACCATCAATGCGCAACTCTATAGTCAACAATTAATCCGATTGAAGTAGAAAATCCAGGCAGAGCGGCCAACGTATGCGACCAGACACAAGTCAATCATTTTCTTTTGACACAAGTCAATCAGTTTTTTATTTTTTTAGAGCGGAACACTCAGCGGAACAACAAGTTCGTATTTAAAAAATTCATCTGCCATAATAACTATTGAAAATGAATTATTTAAAATATCGAAAAGACAAACAATGCACACAACTTTTTTTTTGACGACAATTGGAAATGTCAAAATTTAATGCAAAAAGAATGTTCAAAACATTCTTTTCGCGTGAAATTAGTTTGGAGAGTTTTGCGCGCCATCTCTGATGTATAGAGAAAAACTTACTTTTCACCGCTAAACTGAGTACCACTTGACGATAATAGAAAAGAAAAATTTCATTCTTAATTTCGTTTTGGTAAAATCATCAGCTTTACTGAAAAGTTTTTTGTTAATCTGTGAAAAACCAATCCCTTTTCATATAATTGTATTTTATATAATTGTATAATTGATATCGATATAGATTTAAATTATAATGTAATTGTTCCGTCTCTTGGGGAGACTATACATTGTGATTTAGAGTCCTCTATAAGTCCTATGTTTTCTTCCTAATATCCCAGGCAGCTGCCCCTTTTGTCCTTATCGTAAATAGGACCTAAGACCATGAATCATTTTAATAGACTATTTGATGAAACCTATTTTTACAGCGTAATAAATCAAAATTTGATGCCGGAGTACTTTCCGGGCTTATTCTACATTTATTTATTATTTGATAACAAATGGATTTTTAAAAATTCAACAATTAATAAACACTCATAAATACTCGTATTTTATTTACTTATTTTCTATTGGTCTAGACTCTATAGGCAAATTATTAACTTTACAGATTATTTAGGTTTTGTTGTTTCAGACATCCGTCATCTAAATTAACACTCTTTGTCAGAACTCAGAATGAAGGTCAATTTTGTTAATATCGATAATTCAACTAATTATTAGAATTGAAAAGATTTGATATTATCCACACGGCGGTATAGTATAAAGGTTTACAATTACTGTCAAACTATTTATTATTTTTCTAACATATTTTTTATGAAATTTCAATATTCTCTATACTCATTAATATTCTCACAAAATCATTAGATACCTAGCACAACGATATTTCATTTTATTTTTTATCGCACATCGTGTAACAAACATTCTTACAATTACAATAACAACAAAAAACTATTTTAAGGTCATTGTTTTGTTGTTTTACTTTTATTATTTGTATGAACTATACCGTTGCTCGAACATATCTTCTCTTTTATATTGTCATCTTTGTCTATCTTATTCGTATATCTTTTATGTATATACAAAACAAATGCAAAGGTATTTTCTTAAGCGTAATGGCTAAGGTAACTGACAATTATTTCGTTTTGTTTGTTTATGTGGTAAACGCATTTATTAATTAACAGTATTTACTATTTATATATGGTTTCATCAGGTGTTGTAAACTTTTATTTGCCAAAGTTGCAGGCAATATTATGTGTTGGTTAAGTTTATTGTTTCGGTACGATTTGAATTTGATAGTCTGCTTTCAATTTTTAATATGCTTTCATAACGATTTGAAATGCTTTTTTTATCGGAAGTGATTGAAAGTAAACTAATTAATAAAAAATTGATTTTCTATTTGTGAATTGTGTTGAACTAAATTTTTGACTTAATTATCAGTCTAAATTATTTCGGTTCCGATTAGAAATTAATTATTCATCTTATTTATTACTTCTTTCTTGACATTGTAGTGAGAGGTAGAACGATATTTTTCATAAATAAAGCGAAAATACGGTGCTGCTATCGGTTTTGGTAAAGATTGAAACTAAGCTGTTTTGCAGTTATCTTTACATTACATTATTCCTGATATCATTCGAAGTAAAATTTCACTATCTAGATGGCTTAGAAAGTCTCCCAACTCTTTTGTGGTTACTTAACACCTTACTTTATGCCATCGCCAGCTTTATCAAGGACGCATGAATACAGCCAGCCTAGACTGACATGGTCGGTGGTTTGTCCCTTTGATTTTGCACTCCAACAAGGAGTCATAGTTGTGTTTATCGTCACCATCGATCGTAATCATTTTTCACTACACTATAACTAGTAATACTTGCTCTGCCCTATAACTAGTAATACTTGTTAATAGTGGCAACTCTCTTAAAAATGCAGACATTAATGATTCACTATAATACATTAATGATTCACTATAATGAAAAAACAATCAACATCATTACGAGCCAATGTTGACCCTTTATTAAGATCTTTTACACGATTTGTCAGACCACATTTGTTACAATAATTAGCGATCGTTGTAGGTAGTCAGCCCTACAAATGATTTTTCACACTATTGGTCACGTAGTTGTGGTCAGCGACTGAAATCGAACTTAGGACAGCGGTGTGTTTAGGTCAACACTTTAACCATCACAACCGAGAGTCCGACCGGTATTACCTTACTCATTACCTATAATGAGTAAGGTAATATTTGTACAATAACAACCATCATCAATTAAAACAACAGCATTTTAATTGTAGAACATACAACTATTTATTTCATGTGTTTTTTTGGCTTAGTGAAAAAAGACGGTGCTTCCAAATACAAAAAACTGAGACGCATGTGTTAACATTATTGTTCGTTTGCCACATTCAATTATTGACTTTGTATATCACATCTTTTATTTTGACAGTTTAACCACTTAGGTAAAGTCTTTCTTCGAATTATCGTTGTACAGAATCATTGCTACTTGCATAAACAATTGCTAGCATATATAAGGGACAAAGACAAGGTGTGCATGTAATAAGCGTCTATAGCTTTTATATAGTTGGCTGGAAGCTTATATAGACGACAACAACAAGGTGTACCAAAAAACGCTCAGTAAATTATGAATAATTTGATGTGTGTCTAAAAGAAAATCCATTGCAAAGCGTGCAACATCAATGTTTGCTGGTATTTCGAACAAAACTTATGCTTGACCGATAGATAGTATTGTGGTTTTTGCCACTAGTCGACATCCTGACTTTATTGAGTTCATTTGACATCTGCGAAAAAAAAATAAAATATTTTCAAAAACTTCTTAATTGTTTTTAATTAAATCAGTTGTCTCGAAATTGCTTTTTAATAAATTATTTCTGATTAATTTCTTTAGCGTTTCTATCGAAAACTTTAAAACTCTACAACCGTCGAACCAATACGCTTAAGTTTTCAATTGTTTCAATTAATATTTCTGCTAATAACGAGTCATCGATATTTTTTTCTGTTGCATGATAGGAGACCATTTATTTAAATCATTTAAATAGACCACGGATCATAAATACATTTAAATGCTTCGCTACAGTTCGCGAGCGAGGAGTTCGCACTGCGTTACGTTGCGAATAACCATAAATTATGTCACATGATCTGTCATATTCCAGAACACGTCTAATCGATACTTCATCGAAAACCAATACTACTTTTTTCGTAACAATATTCCAGTTGTGATGCTTTTATTTTTAGGTTAGACAATATATGCTGATTGTTACCGGGTTTTATATTTTTTATCGTCATCCATCTGCAAAGCGAGGATTTATGGGAAAGATTGATTTTTAAATTTTGAATCAGAAATTATAACACGACTTGAAATAAATTTGCTGAGCAATATTTCTTTTTTCTACTTGCCACTGACTACTTTTAGACTTCCGAGGTAATATCATTTTTCCTAAATCTTTGGCACCTACTATTAGGTGTTGGAGGCAATCTATTTTTTCTGATTTAATTAAATTTGCACAAACACTATTTAATTTTAATGTTCTATTTCGCTTTCGTAATTAATCCAAAACGTTTAGCTTTTTTCTTTAAAACTTTTACTATACTGCTAGACTTTTCTTATTTCCTTTTATAGTAAAAACAATTGTTTAGGTTCACATTACAGCTGATACATGAATGGACACGTCTCTTCACTATAAATTTCCATATTGCTGATGGGTGGGAATGTTTAAATAATGTTATATGTACTGGTATACTTAAACTATGTTTGCTAGAGTATGTTTTAATGTTTTGATAACGTTGGGGAATCTACTGGTGCTTTTTATCAGGGTCGAATAAAAATTTTCTTTCAGGATTTGACCATTGCTTTACACGATTTTACAGCACACATTAAGCCAGATTTTTAATAGTTTTTTAATATTATGCTAAAATTTCGAGAAGAAGAGTACCAAAATCAATAACTTGCTAAACTTTTTTACGTAAATTAAGAATTTATTAACTATTTTGTTGTTTCTGTTTGAATAATCAAAATTTATCACTGTATATCACTTTTAGATTGTGTTCGAAACCCATGATAAATATTTGTAAATACAATTTTTGACATTTATTTGAAAAATATTCCCCTACATTCCCAATTTTAAATTACGTTGTCCGAAAAGTATAATTGATTGAAATATTTCCCCGCCTTATATGGTTTCAAATTAATTTTTTGTGAGGCATAAAATGTAAAACTACAAAGAAAAATTACATTTAATTATGTGCATTTTTTATTGAAATTGTCATAGCAACGAAAAAGATCAAATTTTTCTTATATGGTTTTTGAATTGTACTATTACAATACAAAGTAGTGAATTTTATATATTTTGTATATATCCGAGTGTGCTGCGCGATGCGTTTGGCTTTTATTATAGAAAGTTTTGATATTTGTCAAAGTTTATCAAAGCAGCAGACCTGTGATAATTTGGGTGTCTTCGTTTTTATCAAATAAATGTCAATGGTATTCAAACATAATATATTTATTATGGTTTCGGATACTGTAAGATTCAGTCTTATAAAATTTTAATTAATTTTAATTAAGTTTTATCCATATTTTTATTTTTGTGTATTCATTCAAATCCGTGTTGATAATGTTATAATGGATTTGATTAACAAATAATGAAAAATCAACGAAAAGTTGTCTCGGAAATAAACTTTTCTATTACCACCTATGAGGCAATAGCCTCTTAGCTATTGCCTCATAGGTAATAGCCAAAACCTCTTCATGTAAATAGTAATGCGCAATAATTAGAAAATTTAGAATCATGTTCAAAACAAAATCAAAAAAACAATTTTTTTAGTCGAAAGAACATAAAACAAAATTGATCAAGTTTTGGTAATGGCGTTAATAAGGGCGATAGGAGAGGGATGTATTTAAGAAAGAAAGTTAAAAAAACAGAAAAATAAAAAATCATCAATCACTACAATTGACTTGACAGATCGTTTGCTTCTGTTATTATTAGTTACGACCTGTCAAATAATTGTTACCAGCGAAAATGATTTATAAACTTGTTAGCTATCGACTAGTAATTGGACCAAATGAATGAAGAGTTAAGGTGGCAGTGGCACAATTTCAGTTATTTCCCTAGATTTCACTAAATGAACAGTTTATTCACAAATGAACCTAATTAAACTACAAATTAAATTAAATCGCACAACTCACCAAATAATAAAAATTGAATAAAGTAATTACATTTTACTGTTAAAGTTCACTAAGTATTGTCCAAAAACGGAAGTACAAGTAATAATAGTTATAGAGTTATCACTTACATATCAATGTAACCTCAATTTATATATAAAAACACATATGGATATTTACACAACAAAACATTAATTACGTATACGTATACATACAAACATAACATTTTTATTATTATTTTATGTGGCAACATAAATACTGTGGGCACCATAAATATTATCTTTTATACATTTACAAACAATAATTAAAAGTTACGTACACGCAATATTTCGAAAGGTTTTAATAGATCTCGATGTTAAAAGTGCATAATCGCAATCACTTTTGCATAATAATTTACGATATCTATGTATTATTATATCTATGTATAAAGAGTAATGTTTTATACATAGCGTGAATGTTCATTACCATTATATTTGACGTATAATGCATCGGACAAGACTTTACTTTTAAATATGTCATCGTATTTAATGATTAAAGTTTGTGGATCCTTTTTGTAATCAAATTTAGGTATAGACAAACTAGAACAGGAATTATCCAGCTCGTAAAAATAAGATTTAATTGGAGATACAAATTGGATAGGTTATAAGCGCACGCTTTACGTAGATTACAATTTTACACAAATTAGAAGAGTGAGTATAAAGATAATTCAGAAAAAGCAGTGAAATTGGAAAAATTCGGAGAAAGATACTAATATGACATTATGACAAGCTTTTTGTTGTTGTTTAAACCATAATATAATCTGTTAGTTTTTAAAATGAAGGGTAATGAATGGGTAATATCCCACAAAATGGAACACCAATTATTAAAAACCAATTGAACGACCACTAGGTAAATTGTGGTAGTCGCAAGCACTTATGCAGTTTTATGGTACTTGCCCATGCTTAGTAAACAACTTATAACTAGTTTCCTTTTTTATCAAGCGACTCGTATTGGTAACGACTCATATTGCTCTATTGACAATTTATTTAGAATCCACAGCAGTACACGATTTTGCAAATACTTCATCTATCAATAATCTTTTGCAAATTAACTCTGCGGGTATTTCAAAACTATCTTCTCCAAGAGTTGGTTGATTTACCATCATACAACTCAATCATCTCAATGGCATATTGTTTGTCTTCCCAGTTTTCATATTTGTAGTCAACTTTAATGAGATAATTGTTGGCCAGAGAGGACACCTTTTTATGGTTTCTACCAATATGGTAACTCGGTTACTATGTCAAACAACTGGCTGGCAGAGTTTGACTAAAATGTCCTCCAAAGAGGATTATCATATACCCAAACATTTTTTCAGTACTGAAAACTGTTTTAATAAGTTTATGAATTGCCTCAAGTGCGATTCCAAGCCTCATTCCACTGCTCTGATTATATCTGCCTCTGCAGATTTAATTTAATATCTCGATGAGCTTGTTTCCTTTAGGGCACTGGTAATTTAAATTGAGAGTGGTATGTTCTTTCTCCCTCCAAAAGTGTTCTAGCCATTCCAGTGGAAGCTACCGGTAATAAATTGTATCCTTTTCCTCCCGGTCCATTAATAAAGAATAACCGGTTCGGCTCTGTCCTACCATAGATGGCTTTCATCGCTATGTCGTGGATATTTTTTGCTCACAATTGAGCTGAGATACAAATAGTTCTCCTTTTTCTCGTTCAAAGTCCATATCGTATTCAGACAGGATATCAGGTGTTATTTGCGGCAATCCCAAATTATTATAGCAGAATTTTGTCGATCAATACTTTCAATGTCAAGCAATGGTCGGCTTTCAGAATCACTTTTCCTGTGATGTTCAAAATCCTTAGTTATAGCTGATTTGTGTTTATTACTTTATTCCAAAGAGACAAAATATTTGACTCTTGGATTTCCATATGCGCAAATAAGTACGATTTCTTTTGGCGACTGCAAATCTGCAACTTTTGTGAAATGTACCATAAAGCAAACCATCTACAGTTCGTAGACAATCTAAAAATTTTGATCGTGTCACATATAGCAAGAGTATCCTCAAATAAAATCGTTCGGGGTCATTTATCTCCACTGTATCCATTCTACTAATACATTTTTCTACTCACTACTGTCTGGGGATCCAATTCCTTTTTTTTAAACACATAGTGTTTAGGAATTTCGGTGTACAATAGGTTTTGTCATACTACAATGTGCATCTCTTCTCTACATCACTAATATCAACATCTTCGTAGTCGTTTTCATCTTCGTTAGGACTTTCCCTTGTTCGGGAAGTTCAATATTTTCGATATTATCAAAAGTATCGTCATTGTTAATACGTTCCTGATGACTGTCTTGGCTTTCCACTATCGCTGCATGTTTTGATTTAATTTAAACTAAGCTAAAAGGGTAGTATATTTAACTGTCTGCCACTTGCTGTTCTTGATCTTCCAAAAACAGAACAGATTGTTCCTGTGGCAAATGAACTGTCAAACATAAAAACAGCATGCGATTGCCAGTGCATCAAATAACTGTTTGTATGCTACATAGCTTCAGGCGAGGTTATGTAACGTGAATCAAGGAAATTCCAAACTTCGTCATGTGTTATCTTCACGTTTATACAATCATATCATTTATGCACATTTTTGTAAAAGTATTTGGCGCAAAATTCTACATTAATGTGGTAATTGTATTTTTGTGATAGATATGGGTTGTAGGGAACAACCCAAAAAATATTAATTCCTTTTAATTGCAAATCAGGATCTTGTGTCAAATCTCATCTTTGATATTTGGGGTATCCATTGACGTTTGCATTACATTTTATTTAGTAATAAGATTATTTAGCAACCATCCAGGTTTTCAGCAATTTTCATCCATTTGAGATTGCATGTCATTGTAATATAAAATCTAGTTCCCCAAATTTCCTGACTACTGCCATTGCATCTTGGTAACGTTATTGCATATTTCTTTGACTTCCTGTATAGAAAGAAGAAAGAATGATTGGTGTTCCAACTTTTTCTTTTGAAACATTGTCATTATTTAATCGTTCATTTAGGTGGTCCATTAATCTACTGTATTTTACACCTCTAAGTTTTCGTTGATTGTTTCGAATAAAAGTCAATCTACTTATGGCACCGTTTTTAATTAGGCGTCAACAACAGATTGTTGTCATGGATTAAAATCCTTTCTAATTGCCAAAATGTGTAAGTAAAATTTCACGGACGAACCATTGCGAATTTAGATTGTCCAGGAAATACATTACAATTAATTGTCATTAAATAATTTTTCACATTTGCTATTTAGCTTGTTATTTTCTATATACTAATATTTCTCATATCCTTAAGTTTATAAATAATTCGACCATAAACCGAGTTTACATAATTTGTATATTCTATTCATGTAAACAAAACATAAAAGTTTTGACAACCACAATCAAAAAATATCTTGATTTTCTCTGTGATAATGAGTGCGTTTTATGCTATACGACAAAATATCATGATAATTTAAACAAAAATCAGATTGTGCCCGACCGAACACTAGGAATAAGTATATGTACATATTAATATTTATTAATTAAAATTATGTGTATATTTTTAAATTAATATATTTTATATTTAAATAAAATTTAAATAAAACTTAAATTAGAACCACAAAAAAATAAATAACATTATTGGTTTTGACGTTTCTACAAGTTGGCACGAAAAATTTCGCTTTGTTAAGTAACATGAAAAGTCTATACATCGCACTTATACGTTAAATTGTTAAAGACTCGCTGGTTGTGCCTTTAGTTGCTTTCCAATCCACCACCGCATGTACTCGCAAGCGCTTGCGATGTGTCTGAGCTAAATGGTCGATTGGAACACACAAACAAATTTGAACAAGTAAAACATAATCTACAATTTAATAGTTATCATTTTATGCCAAAAGCAAGAATGTTCCATTTTTGCACATGATATATTTAAATAGAATTTAAATGTGATATTTGCCATAAAATTATTAATTACTTTAACAAAATATAACTTATTCGTATATAAAATGACGGAAAAAACAAAAAGAAATTGGTCTTTTGCCGAAACCAAAGCACTGATTCATGCCTATGGAAATAGACAAGAAGAATATGCCACAACATTAAATATAATGAAATTTAATAAAATTAAATATAATATTGGAATTAAATGTTTTTTAAATGTAATAAATTAATTTAATTGCTTATAACCCCAACGAAATAGCACAAATGAAAGAAAATTTATTATTTTTGACATATAAAATCGACGCTCATTCACCAAGCGGACAAATTCGACGTAACAGCTTGCAACTACTTGAACAAAATAGGTAGAGCAGTTGCGAGTAGATAATGACGCAAAGACAAGAACCTCAAACGCTTGCAAGTACTTGCGGTAGTTGATTGGAGAAAGATGTTATTTCAATTTTTCAATTTCCTTCTCCGTTAAACCATTCTCTATTTCTAGCATTATCTTGTATGATTTTGCAAGCTCAATATTTACTGACATAAAGTCAGATAACTTCTGCATTGATTGTTTGTCACAACTTTTCCACTCAATGGACATTGGTCCTAACGTGTGTGTTTTAACTGTGAATGGTTGCAACTTTTCAATCCTGGCTGTGACCAACCGAATAGCATGGGATTTTGCTATTCTTTTGAAATTTAACTCAGCGGATCTTTTTAGGTCCATTCCTATTGCCGCTTTTTCTCGCTCTGTTTTTCAGTTTGTTGTTCAGACTGAGGGGCTCTTTTTGTTGCCATTCCAATTGTTGCTTTTTTACATTCGCTTTGTTTTTGCGGTCTGAGTCGCTCTTTTTCCGGATTTTTCACTCTATCGTAGTATTTTTACAAACGGAGTATTTTTATTGTGCATATGAGATACAATACATTTTATTGTATCTCATATGCACAATAAAATGTGTCCATTTACATTAGGATAACAATTGATATTAAAAACAATTTACTGCTGATTTTGTAGGTATCTAGTGTTCTTTGCCCGAAAGTGCGTTTAGCATATGATAAAATAAAAACATACATATCAAAACATAATACAATCAAAAGCTTAATTTGATTGGTCTAATCCTGATCAATTGTTTTACATACATTTGTAAGTGAAATAATTAAACGGCATTCTTGATTTTAAATTGATTTAACCGATCTTAGATGAATTTTTCTTTATATTTAAACACACTGACTGATTTTATATTTGATGAGTAAGTGTGAGTTTATAACATTATATTTGTATTTAGTCTACGGCAATAATATGTAACCCTTGTAACCCTTCCTTTATTGTATATCAAACCTACATCCATTTCTCAAAATTTAATCTTAATAAAAATCTCAAATCTCTTACCGTAAATTTCTAAAATTTCACGCTCGACGAGAACATTTTTTGTTCACCTGTACTCATTAATTCAATTTTAGTTTCAATGCCTGCATTCTACCTCTTAAACACAGAGGGAGAGGAAACCAAACCAATTGTGATCATTATAATCTAAAAAAAACCTTTTCTTCCTACAAAATAAAATCTATTTCTTACGATACTCGTACCTTAAGAACTGTATTATATCTTTCATCGTTGATGCAAACCGAAACCCAAACACACATAAAGACATAAATATTTTAATTACGAGTTTACGGTAATGATTTGTTGTTTCATTCTTTTACGTTTATAATCTTAAGGGATTTTTCTAAACAACATTTTAGAATTTATGACTTCCACATTCCATTTCACTGGTTTTATGGGCTACACACATTTCATTACATACAAATGCAAGCAGACGTCGCAGGTAGATAAATACATGTTTTGTGCACGCCTTTGTCTTTATTTATTTAAACATGTATATTTATGTGATGGATTACTTATTTAAGATGACGTAGAATTTATACATATAGTCAAAAAAAAAAATCTTAAAATATAAATCTTGAATGATTTGCAAATCGAAGATCGTTATACTAAGAAATTTTTCAATACATTAAGATCGCGTTGATTGATAAACACGAGTAGTAGAAAACACTGAAAATTATATTTTTCGAGATCAACAAGAATATAACATTCTATGTGGCCATTGTGGTTAGGGGGCAGTTGCTTACGTAAAGCACATCTAAACGAGCACGCTATTTTTAAAATTCTAGTATACAGTACTCTTTACTTGTATAGATGGCAAACAGTTGGATCTGTGGACATCCGAAAAAAACATTGCCGTTTAAATATTTACAGACCACCGCTTTGAGGACATCGAGTTTAGGATTAGGACGTAGAATGTGTAGTCGCTGAAAAACAGCCTTATCTCATATTATTGCAAAAATCAGATCGACTTATGAGAAAATAAATCATTCATTGGGGACCGATAATGTGGAAAAGTTGATAAAGTTGGCGATCGTACACGATTTCATTGTGGTTAAAATATTCAAATTTGTCAAATACTGAAGCAGGCAAATACAGAGCATAGAGAACCAATCATATGGGGAATTCATTAATGTTAGGTAAAGGCTACAACTAATTAAACCGTTCACATGTAGTTTACATGACTTGTTCAAATTCTACAAGATGTGGATCAGAGGCTGTTCTTCTATACGGGTGGCTTCAGACTGGAGATTGAGTTGGAGCGTTTCAAAGTGTTTCTTGTTTCAGTGTCTCTCAATCTATTTGTGTTAAATTTCCTCCTATTTGTCTTCGAATGTTTCACAACTGCTGGCTTGATCTTTTCTAGCGATATGTCGCTCTAAATTTCATATTCAGGTATTGGAACTCGGTACTTCGGTTTGGTTCAGTCTACTATTAATACTAAAATGTAAATTCGAAATTTTAACAGACCCGTTGTCAATTTTTGGACTCGGGCGGATGAGTTCTACTGATGGTTAGTAACATTCGTTCAGTCACGTCCTGTGCACTATGCACTACAGAACAATAACAACAGCTGGCTCTGGATCCAAACCAATTGATCCTGATTGATCTTTGAAAGGCGATTATTATTCGAAAATCCCATTACAAAATTCTTTCTAGAGTGAAAGTAGGCGTTGGACTGCAGTAAAAGTAGCCAATCTTTGAAATTTTTGAATTGAATTTTTGATTAAGCCCAAATGATAAGGTCTTAAGTATTTCGATTTAAAAGAAATTCATAGTTATATGAGTAAGTTACGTCAATAATTTATCTGTCAAAAATGTGCCTGCAAGCGTTTACTAAAACAAAAGTAAACCAATCCATAGACCATAGATAACTTTGATTTTATAAAATCTCAATAATTTGGTATGAGATCTATGCCTGAACACAACGTCTACTATTATGATTTTAGAAGTGACCGCAGAGGAAACGCATTTCGACTAGCAGCAACAAGACCTTGATATCCTGACTAACATTTTAATGTTACTGTTATTATTTATAAGATTTTCTTCCAGAGAAGTGATTCTATCTAAAACGAATTTAGATTTTTACTTTTGATGTACAAACGGAGATTTCGCCTAACTCCCGGTTTTGTCGCACCTACATAGAAAAACATAAATTAACGACAAGTTCGTCTAAAGTAGTGTATTTATTGTATGGTAACATACTCAAGCTATGGGAGATACCATTACCAAGTACATAATATGACAGACATATCTAAAAGTATAAGAAGACTATGACCCTAAAACAAACATTGTCTTTGCTTATGCAATTCTAATGAATTTCATACCACTCGACTATATATAATACTTTTAATATTGCACCCCTTTGTGGCAATAAATTATAAATTAAACATTATTTTCTCAATATTAAAATCAAATTTATATTTAAAATGCATTGAAACAACTATAACATATACTTAAATGTACGTAAATAGTTACATTCAATTGGCAATTTGTTCATGTGTTTTGTAAGTCGGGAGTACAATTATTTTAGATTCACTCAATTAACTATGAATGTAAATGTAATAATAATTAAATAAAAATTTAACTTATATATCTATATATTGTTTTAAAATAAGATCCTGGTAAAAATTATAAAAAAAAAAAAAATAGTTCAGTAAATTGAGTAAGTTAATTACCAAAATATATTTATGTAGGTTCTTGTTTAACTTCACCACTGCCTTCGGCAATTGCAATAGAAACATCATTTGTTCAAATGGCTGTATGAGCTGGTGCGTCTTAAAGTAACTTTGATATATATATATATATATATATATATATATATATATATATATATATATATATATATATATATATATATATATATATATATATAGTTACGGGATCGAACTTATTTGGTTCGAGCGAAAGTTCTTTGCACGTCGTGTCGCGTTTCACTTTATTAAAAACTCCGGACTTATTTATTTTAAAATGTGGATTTTATTTGTCAAAACGTGTTAGCGTTTAAAGTTTAACTAGAATAATGAACCACGATTTACATTTGGTTTTGCTTATATACACTATAGAATAGTGTTTAGATTTGTTATCTTTTGTATTTCATTCACAGAATGAAATAATTATACAAAGAAATTAATTTGGATTTTGTTTACAATATTGTTTTGAATATTATCACGGACGGCGATAATCATTAAATGAAATTTATATAGGGTTTGATATTAAGATTATTATCATTTCCTGTTATTTAGAACAGCGGAATGAGATCGATTTTATTATTTTGTATTGATAAATATGCAACGTTTGAAAATGAATTTATTCATATTGATAAAAATATTGTTTTGAATATTATCACGGACGGCGATAATTATAAATGAAATCAATATAGGGTTAAATATAATACTAAGATTACTCTCATTTCCTGTTATTTATAACAGTGGAATGAGATTGATTTTATTATTTTGTATTGATAAATTCTGTTTGTTCTTTGATTAGTTTAAGATCTGGAAATAATTTTGTATATTGTGAGGTTGTTGTTGGTATTTGGTTGAGTACTGGATCTGGATGTAACTCCTCCATCCCAAGATTTTCACTGTCCTCAGTGGAATTTGTTTTTTGTAGTTTCTTTGAGATGTTTTTGATGTCTGGTGACTTCATGATTGTTGTATACCATTGACATGGTGTACAGCTGGGGCAGTATCTCAGCATACAAAGATACGCGATGATGCTGACTGTTATTATTGTGGTTATGCTCCAGGCAGTGTAATGATGTACTTGTGGTATAGTAGTTTGTTTTACGTATTCTAGTTTATTCATGTTGTCTATTGCGATATTGGTAATAATTTCTGGCTCCAACATTTTTGTTTTATTTGTTATAATTATCTCGTTGAACGGTACATAGCTGTACGTCTCTTGATATTCTTTATGTACATTGTGATAAGTTATATTTTTGATTGTTATGGTACAGTTCTTAAAGGTTATGAGACATTGTTTTGGAAGGTGTTTTGATGTCTGATTTGCGCAATCTGTTCTGTATTCAAGTGATTCATTCTCATTTACTATAATGAATTTTTGTTCTATTTGTTGGATGTAGTTTATGGTTTTGCCTTCCGTTAATGTGCATTGTGCTGGTTGGTTTGTAACTATGTGTTCGATGCATTTATCTTGGGTTTCGTAGATTTCTTCTTTACTGCAGAAATACGTATCGTCGATTTTGTCACATGGTTCGTTAGAATATTTTGCAATTTTATTGTGGGTATGAATGTATTTTGAAGGAATTTTAATGGTATAGGTTTGGTTAATGGTTAACGGATATAATTTTATGTGTTGGAATATATCTTTGGAATATTGTGGGATTATAATCGAGAATACCACCATTGGATGCTTGAAATATGTTTTTATTTTTAAGAATTGATATAATTCGTGTTCTGAATTTATTTTAATTTTTTAAAAATTAATGAATTTATTTAACATTTTTTGTTCCAAATTATCATAAATGAAGTTACTTTCTTCTTTGGTTAAAATGTAGTGAGATATATAACCTTGTTTAGCTAATTGAACAGAGTCGAGAATTTCATCTACATGTTGCTGTAAGCTTCGTAATACATATTCTATTGAGTGAAGATTTTGATCTGTTATTAATGTCATTTCTATTTCATTTAAGTGTCGATTGGCTTGATTTATGTTATTTGTGAGACTTTGTACTTCTCCGTTTATATGGTTTTCTATTTCCCTGAATCGATTTATCATGTTTTTATTTATTTCTACCTGTTCGTTAATTTTTGAAATTATTCTATTTTCGTTTGTGTTTATTGTTTTTAGTGCTTTATTTATCTGATCTGTATCAGCTTGTACTATGTCTCCGAAGATTATATGTATTCCTCTTCGAGTCCGTACTTTTGGTTGTATGGTAGCTATTGATTCTATTAAAGTTTTTGTTTCTTTTCTGAGAGTTCTCAGTCTAGTTTTGAAAAAATTTTCTAGTTTCGTGTTAGTTTGGTTTTTGATTTGTTCCGATATCTTGTCTAAATTGCTTGTGTTCTGTATGACTATGGGTAAATATGCTGTTGTGTTTATCACGTGTAGAAATTGCTGATTGTTTTGGTATATTCTGGCTTCACCTAATACTACTGGTATAATTCCTTTGTTTTGCGTATAGTCAACTATGTCGATTGATCCAACTGTCCTGTAATGGTAGAGTGTCTTTTAATATTTTTCTTATGAATTGTTCTTTTATTTGTGTTAGCTGTGGGACCGGGTAAATTTTGAGTAACAGTGTGCCTCATGTATTTCGGGGCCGTCTTATCTCTAGTGTGTAGTTTTTCGTAGACTATATCGCTGGTTTGGAATTGCGGTGGGGGTTCCTTGCCTTTATTTATTTTTGTTATTCTTGCTACTTTGGTTTTCTTCTCTTTTTCGGCGATTGCTTCAGTACGTCGGTTGTATTCTGATTGTAAAGTTTTAACAAAGTCTTCTGTTGCTAAATTGTCTGGGAAACTCTGAAGTACTATGTGAGCTCTATGGAGTTCTATTGGTGTAAAGTTCGTAGCTGAATGAATTGAATTGTTATATGCTATTATAACTTCTGTCATTAAATCGTCCGTTTTTATTGTTCTGTTTCCGTCAAATTTTATACGTATTAATTCTGTTAATGTGGAATGTAATCGTTCTATGATTCCATTTCCTGTACTTGATTTGGGTGTAGTCTTGTGGTGTAAAAAGTTGAATCTGTCTGCAAATTGTTTAAATGTGTCTGATGTGAATTCTGTCGCACTGTCAGAGATAATTGTTTTAGGAATACCTTCCTGAGAAAAATGTTTTTTTAAGATATTTACTACTTTTATTGATTCTCTATTCGGTAATTCATAGGCTGATGCAAATCGTGAAAATCCGTCAATTATTGTTAAAAATTGTTTTGATCTAAGTGAAAAGGTGTCAATGTGTATTCGTTCGTTAGGTTTTGTTGCTGTTTCTGTTAACTGTTGTTCCATTTGAATTGGGTTTCTGTCGTATTTTGTTTTGCTGCAAACGTCACAGTTATTTATGTATGTTTGAATCATTTCTTTAGTGTTAGCGAATTTAAATTTCTTTCGGATTTGAGCATAGTTCTCGTTTGCTCCTCTATGGTCCCTTGTGTGTGTTTCAATTATTATTTTTAATTGGTCAATTGGGTTATTGATTTCCTGTATGCCTAAGTTGGCAGTAAGGCAATATTGTTTTGTGATTTGTTCTTGTATATCTGATGCATTTTGGATTTCTGGAGTTTGTTGTATGCCTTCTTTTAGTAATGTTGATGACACTTGTGATTGAATTGTAATATCATCGTTTACTAACGGGTTTGCTATACAATGGTTGTTTTCTTTTAGGTTTGGGATTCTACATACGTTTTCTATGAATGGGAGTTTCGTTTAGTAATTCTATTGAATGTGATATGTCTCCCGTGTAGGGTAATGTTGAGCTTGTGTCAAACAGTTTTTGATATTTCTCTAGAAGTTCTTCTAGCTGGGTTCTTGGTAGGCCATTTGTGAAATTGATGTTCTTGCTACCTGCTTTAAATGATTTAATTTTTATTGTATGAGTAGGAAGAATTAAGTCTTTATTTTTTAAATCTATTACTATGCCTAGTTGTGTCATTAAATTTGTTCCTATTAATCCGTCAAATGTATCGTGAAATTTGAGAAGGTGAAATTTTAGTTTTTCTTTAGTTTTTAACTCCTTGATTCCGTTAAGGATTACAATTCGATCAACAATTAGTGGTTGACTGACTGTTTTTATTGTTACTGGTTTAATTTCTATTGTTTTTTCTAGTTTAAGAAGATCAGGATCTAAATATGATTCATCGGCTCCTGTATCAATGAGAAGATGAATTGGTCGGTTTTTAATGTGAATTGTAATGTACGGTAATTCTTGTTTTCCATGTGTGTTTATTCGCTGGTGTCCGAGGCGTCGTATTGAAAAAAATCCTCTGTTTCTTCCAAAACTTCGTCATCGTCCTCTTCGTTCTCCAGTTCGTCTGTTTCGGTAATATTAACATTTCTTTCTTGTTTAATTGCGGGGAAACGTGTCTTACTATTGTTATATTTTTGCTTCGGTATCCAGTTTGGTTTTTGCTGATAACCTGATGGTCCTGGTTTAGGTTGATACGGTACAATTTCCTTATTATCTACTGGTTTGAAAGATACCATTGGTTTTAGTACGTTACTTCGGAAATTTTGAAACTTTCGTGTAGGTGGTTGAAATTTAATATAATACATATTTTCTTCGCTTAAACATGCTTCTAGTGCGTCTGCCAGATTATCTGGATTTCGGCTTCTAATATTAGAACCAAGTGGTTCTTTGAGGTTAGCTATAAATTGAGCGAGGCACATTTCTTTATATAACATGCGTTTGCTATTATTTCCCCCGTGTAGGTTGGAATGTGCAATTAACGCAGTTTGTATTTCTATAATTTTATTATAAAATTGTTTGGAGCTTAATGTTGACTGTCGCGTTCGATGTAAATCTCTGATGAGTGCGACTTCCGATCTTGGGTCAGAATAGTGCATGATCAGACAATTTTTTATTTCATTCCAATCTGAAGATGATACATCATTTGCGATTAGTATTTCGTTGGCTTCGCCTTTTATTTTATTTCTAATAGCTTTTATGAATGTTACTGGAGGGTCTGTATTTTTTGGTAGTATTTCTCCGCACATAATGAATATGTCTTCGACATCGTTTATGAACTGATATAGTGTCCGTATGTCACCTGTGAATTCGTTCATGTCTCTAATTATGTCGGGAGTTTTAAATGTTTTAAATAATTTGTCTATAATTGAAGTCTGTGCCATAGTCATGTTAAGTTCGTCCATGTCTAATTTTTCAGTAGAATTATTAATTTGGTTATCTCCAGGCATTTTTATGATAGTTATTCACTTCGTAAAATTTAAATAAATTTTTAATTTTTAATTTTTAATTTTTAAGTTTTAATTTTTAATTTTTAAGGCCCCGTTTGCTATCGTGCAAGCAGTGGTAGTATCCTTCGGTATTCTTATGTACCAAGGTTGGTGGGATATTATTTGGGTTGTGGAAATAAAATTTGCAAAAATATTTTCACTTACCATGCAACAATCGAATAGGCAATCGATACGAAAAATAAATTTTTCATTGTATTGAGATTGCTCGAAACTATTCTTTTACTTCTGATTGGTTTGTTGAACCGGTAATCTTCCGATAGATTGTGCACTAGTTAATTTTTAAACAAAAACCAGTGTTAATTAAAGTGTTTTATTGTATTTTTGCACTAAGAACTGCACAAGAATATTATAAATGTTCACTTTATTTTATTTTTGCACTAAGATTTGCACAAGAATATTATAAATGTTCACTTAATTTTATTGTTGCACTTAGAACTGCACAAAAATGTTATAAATGTTCGCTTTATTTTATCTTTGCACTTAAAACTGCACAAAAATATTATTTACGTTCACTTTACTTTTTTTCTTACACTGATTTTAACTTTTAAAATGTTATTTTTTAAATACTGTTCTAACACTTTTTGTTTTGACAAAATAATTTTTCAAACTGAAATTTGAAAAGCCACCGGCTGCGCCAGTTACGGGATCGAACTTATTTGGTTCGAGCGAAAGTTCTTTGCACGTCGTGTCGCGTTTCACTTTATTAAAAACTCCGGACTTATTTATTTTAAAATGTGGATTTTATTTGTCAAAACGTGTTAGCGTTTAAAGTTTAACTAGAATAATGAACCACGATTTACATTTGGTTTTGCTTATATACACTATAGAATAGTGTTTAGATTTGTTATCTTTTGTATTTCATTCACAGAATGAAATAATTATACAAAGAAATTAATTTGGATTTTGTTTACAATATTGTTTTGAATATTATCACGGACGGCGATAATCATTAAATGAAATTTATATAGGGTTTGATATTAAGATTATTATCATTTCCTGTTATTTAGAACAGCGGAATGAGATCGATTTTATTATTTTGTATTGATAAATATGCAACGTTTGAAAATGAATTTATTCATATTGATAAAAATATTGTTTTGAATATTATCACGGACGGCGATAATTATAAATGAAATCAATATAGGGTTAAATATAATACTAAGATTACTCTCATTTCCTGTTATTTATAACAGTGGAATGAGATTGATTTTATTATTTTGTATTGATAAATTCTGTTTGTTCTTTGATTAGTTTAAGATCTGGAAATAATTTTGTATATTGTGAGGTTGTTGTTGGTATTTGGTTGAGTACTGGATCTGGATGTAACTATATATATATATAAAGTTATATCTTGGTTGATACAATATCTTGACAAACACAAAAAATAATGATTTGCACATGCGTAAGTATATACAAACTCTTTTCGTAATAAAAATAAATTAAGCCTTGGAACTTTAGAAAGTGATAGGATCAAATGTCATTTTTAATATGAATGCCGAGTTGATTATAAAACTACGAAAGGAATAAATTTTCCAAAGAATGCAGAAAGAAAGAGAGTGCTTATATCTCTCCCGAAAACCTAAGTATGTACGTATCAGTGAATATCATCGCTTCTCCAAATTGAAAGTAATGAAATAGCTGATAATCTTCTGAAAAAGACTTGGTGGTTTGAGGAAGTAACAAAATAAGAACTTGTGGATGCAATGGATGTATCAGGTAAATTTATGAAGACAATATTAGTCAAAAGTTAAGTAACTTTGAGTTGGGTAACGTTATATTGAGAAAACCTTTTATTCGTAAAAGAAAGGAGACAGTACAATGGTATACGAGTAAACTAGTTAGATTGATTAAGAATCAAAGGTCTGAACCATCGTAAATCATCGTGTGCACTCGATTAACGGCGTTAAAATATATAACTGAGAAAACATTCATAAAGAACCAACACCACCTGGCGTTTTAAATTAAAATCTATGTGAAAGTCAATCCCTCTGACAAACCAAAACCGTTAAAAAAGATAAGTTGTGCGTAAAAGGAAAGCCTGAGTAGGCTAACCGGTAATTCGGTGAATGGGTTGTATATAATTAATGTTTGTCTGTATAATCATATGTCATATGTTGCATTCTTCACTGAAACATCGGAGTATAAGACGTGGTACTGTAAAATTTGCAAATTCTGAAGCAACAATATTTCATAAACAACAACGAACTTTTTAATATATTTATTCCATTATACGTTCCTACATATTTGTTATTAATGAAAAACCATTTATTAAATAATAATGTCGAACTTTGGAGCGGATGGCCATTATCAAGGCACGCACAGATAAATTTGTTGCCTTGTGAGTCTTCCTCAATTTTGTTTTCATGATTGCCCAATTTCGTTCGATTGGACGAAGTTCAGGACAGTTGGGCGGTTCAGGACGTTGTTGGATTCGTACCATTCCAATGTGTTTTTGGAGTAATGACGTGAATATCAGGCCACAACAAAGTACCAACTTGGTGTCCACGCAAAAATCACATAAGTTACTTTGGGAGGTACTTTTTAGTGTAATTTTTCGATGATATTTCTAAAGCCACATTGGCAAATAGCTTGCGTAGCTCGTACTTTTTCGGAAACTTCATCTTTGGTAATTTTAAATTGCATATTGACAATCAGTTTATCTTTTCCAGAATAATAATGATTATCCGGTAGAGATTTGAAATCAGATTTGTTGTTTAACTTCACACCGTGGTACTTTAAATTTGTTGAATGATCGAAAATCGCATCTTTTACGCTCGATATATCGGTTTCAAATTTATGAACGCTTTGAGTATCTATAAATCGAGTTAAAGTCCTTTTAACGGTAGAATTCACTTTTTTTGTGCTAGATTTGAACGTGAGACTTTGATTTTCCAAATAAAATTGCACAATTTGTTTACGAACTGTCTCTTGTTTGGATGACATTTTGTAAACGACTGATTTAAAATAAATAAATATCACACAGCCTGCTGTGTAATCCAACGGTAAATTACAATTCATGTTGTTTATTTTTCTATTTCGTTTGGTGCGTTCGTCAAAAATCATCAATATTGTTTGCAAATTTTACTGTACCTATGACGTGGTAAAGGTATTGGATGATTAATATTGACAATCTGTAGGAATTAGTGAAAAGGAAAGAAAGATAATTTCTTTCCTTTTCACTAATTCCTAGGCGCTGGGGGAGAATGAAAAAATACAGACGGAAATCAAGGTAGAGAAAGGTTATACCTCTACAGTTAAATAAACTATATATTATGTTCCCTACTTGTCACTAGTGAAATTAACCATATTATAGGCCAAGCCAATTTAGAAAATTCAGACAAAGCGCGACAAACTTTCTTTGTTTAATTAAATGGCAGCGTGGAGAAGAACTAGATGCAGAGGCTGTAATTTTAACATGTATATTAAAAAGGGTTAATATTTTATTTATCACAATCGATCTATGTTTACGGTAAGGTTACTAAGTCACTAAAATCTTGATTTTCATTAAATTTGATTTCATTTTAAAATTTTACGAGGACATCTCATGTAAGTTTGTCGTTTAGATTAATTAAACAGAAAACAAATTGGGAATTTTTTTAATATTTTTTACAAAACTTTTCCGAATTAAGCTGGAAAATACAAAAAAAGACACTTTACTCTTATTACTTTTTCTTAATTTTTACGCCATTTCCATAAATTAGAAAATTTGTAAGTGGACACTTAGACCGTTGTTGTACTAAAGATTAGAGATTTTTGCCTATTTAATCAGATTGATCAATATTTAAAAACCATTAATAAGTTTTTATGCATATGACATTCCGTTTTTGTTTATGAAAAAACGACCAAAATTCAAAAATAAATTTTGACGCGTATAATAAATTATTATTTAAAAAAAAATAATTGTCGTATGTTCGATGTCCGAAATTGAAGTGAAAATTATATTATTGTTTTTCTTTGCAAAAAAAAACAGTTGTTTTAACCGCTATCTAGATTGTACGATAATTTTAATTTATATAGTGCACACGAAATCGTTTTTTTTTTATTTAAATTCTATCAACCGCTGAATGTAAAATTAAAATTATGCTTGGCTCTTACTTTGGGTACCGAATAGGAATAACATGTACCAAAGTAAGACACTAAATCACTAATTTCAATTTTAATTTTTTACCGGTAGGTTGATGTTGGGGTATTCCAGTTCTTGTTGGCTCATATAATTGTACATCCTTTTTTTAAAAAGCTTAATCGGTGCTCGTTGCGGTCTACTAAATCTGGAGGTTTTAGAAGTAATTGGTATAATCGATGCTTAAACTACATTTAAGTATTTTTCAGAAATTTAAGCATTTTTACTGAATTGAACGGTATCAGTTTATTTTGGACAGCGAATTATGGTTTAATTATTTTTATAAAACTCTAATTGTAATATTTTCGGTGTTAAAGTGAATATTAACAGGATTTTCATGCGAATACGTTGTAAAAACCAAGTTCTAAGTAGTTTGCATAGTTTTTATTGTTTTCATTGTTTACGTTGTTTTCGTCATTCTGTTTTGAATTTTGATTTATTTTTCGTTTGTAAAATTAATTTTAATTTTAAAATTAATTTTACAAATATTCGGGACTTTAGACTATTTTCAATTGCATTTTAACTCACCTGGAGTTAACTAAACTTGTCATTTTTAGTTTAAGTGAAGTCAAGTTTCCTTTTTAGGCGATTCTTTTTGTAAGGGATGATCTTCAGTTTAATGTACTCAAATTTATTTTACCTAGTTCCAATCCTACGTTTAATACTTTATAGATAGAAATTAAATTCCAAGCGCACTCTATTTTTATTTGTTCTCTGTACCATAGTTCAAATCTACCACATGCAGAGACATGTCTCGAGTTTGATATAATCTCAAATTCAATTGATATGATTTGTTAGATCTCTCCAATGTCTGACGTGTTTGTCTTGGGAGATTTTAATATTCATAATGACATTTGGTTCAGATTTTCTTAGAATTAAAATGATTAAGATTAAGATTTAAAATGGTTAGATTTAAAATTAAGATTTAAAATGAACAATCCTACATCTGTTTATATCTAAGGCGAAGCTATGTTGCTTTGAACCAAAACGAGTGGCAGCCCTGCTGACAAACGCCACTGGTATCAGATATTTAATTTGATATTAGATTTTGGAGCACCACCCCTAACAAACGAATTAAATTCAATAATGGGCCTAACATAAGCCTTGTATAATTTACGAACTTCTATAGGGGTAAAATAAAGTTAAAGCGTCTAATGGCACCCAATAATACTAACTAGCTTTTTTGCAATAGAATATATATGATGTTTCCAAGAAACATCACTCGAAATTTCTAAACCCAACATTCTAAGAGAAGAAGACCTATTAATTTTAATGCCGTTTATTATAGGTGGAATATAATTTTGATTTTTTTTGTGAAAAAAGCTTGGAACTTCTATGGATTAAATACTATCTCATTAGATTTGCCCCATTCAATGACCTTGCCAATGCAAGTCAGTAGTGAACTATTCATAATTCGACGAGAGCAAGTTAAATGGGAATTGCAGTTCTTTTGGCTATTAAACTCAATAGAAGCAGACACTGTAGCATCAGCAAAAGAGTGGATATGACATGATGCCAATTTAAAAATGTCATTGATATAGATTAAAAATAAGGTAGGCGACAAAGATGAACCGTGCGGTACACCAGCATTGATTTCATACGAGTCAGATGAAATGCCGCCTAATACTACCTTGATCGATCGTCCCGCATTAAATAACTCTCTATCCATTGAATTAGAGAACTATCAAGATTCAGTGACCGAATTTTAATGATCAGACATTGATGCCATACTCTATCAAATGCTTTTCAAATATCTAGAGATACGACACTTTACTCACCATATTTTTCAATACTTTTTCCCTACAAATGAGGTAAATAAGCAATAAGATCACCTGAAGAGCGATTTTTACGAAAACTATATTGTAAATCTGATAAAAGCGCATGCTTTTCGAGATAGTTCATTATGTGAAAATTTACTATAGATTCCATTACTTTAGATAAGGTCGACAACAAAGCAATTGGGCGGTAATTGGAAGGAGAAGTTTTGTCGCCTTTTTTAGGAACCGCGGTTGAATATTTGCTGTTTTCCAAATAGAGGGAAAAATGCCAGAATTTACGGAAAATTTAAAGAGTTTGGCAAGAGGTTTAGCTAGGGGAAAATGACAGCATTTTAGGACAATTGATGTTAATGCATCAGGCCCAGTTGCTTTGTAGATTTCTGAGAACTTTAGAATCAACTCGAAAACGAAAATAAATTTTAGGCATAGATGAAAAACAGTAGTGCATGCTGGTGGGGATTGGTTAGGGAGAAAAGGAAAAAGGATTTTGGAGGTGACTCCAAATATAAAATATTTTTATATATTTAAAAATATATTTACATCCCGGCTATCTAAATAGTTTAATGTAGTCTTTCCTATTCCGAATACAACTATATCGCAATCTTGTCAGTGACATTACTTAACTGGAACATTCTCTGGAAAAAATCTTTTATAAATTTGTTTATTTTTTCAAAGCAACTATAGAAGGCCGTTAACATTCTTTTCTAGTGTTGTAAATCATTAAACCACCCTAATACTTCTTTAGTGGTAATTTAATATTTATTACTTTTTAAACTTCGGATCAAACGACAACTCGGTACAGTTTATTGTAAATGCATATCTACGTAGCATCGAACTAAAACACATAAACATATAAATTTGGTATCCAGCTTATGCAATAAATACTTAAAAATACTTATTTAGATACTTGCGTTGCATTATGTTTATTGAAGGCGATTCATACGTGACTCGATAAGATTTTAAATTAAAAACAAATTCGATTGCTATATACATATAGCTATGGATATACGAGTACCTAAGTCGAAAGTGTGCATGTACATTACGGGTATATCCATTTAAAAATGTAAATATTAGAAACTAGAAAAACGCATAAATCTATCTACGATACATAATTCATAAATAAAAATGTTGTTGTAATTTACATTTTTAATTCAATAAAATTTTATTTTTGTATTTAATTTCATAAAATTTCTAAATGGGTTAACATTAAAAAATGTACACTACACATATGGTTTGATTTGTATACAATTCAATTTTCAATTTTCTCTTGTGATTTTATTTGTAGTGTAAGCACACCACACAGTGGCTAAATCTATTTCGTTTCAGTAGCGTAACAAATTGGTGAATTATCGAAAATTTTAATGCTGATCGAATTTGGTGCCGCTATTATCCAAATGCGGATTCCACATTGTTTGTAAAGTAACGCAATTATAATTGCTTCAATGAACTTGAACAAATACTTGACAACATAATATGATTTTTTGTTTCTATTTGTGGTTTATAACTGATATGAGTCATTGGAATTAATTGAACTAGTCAATTATTGACTGTTCTAATTCGATGTTACTTTAAAAAACAAGTTTAAAATAAATTTCTTCGGCCGTCTAGTCTAACATGTATTATACTACAACATATTATTCGATGTTTAATAGAACGACAGACACTATTATGTCAAACATCTGTTTATTGTCCGGCGCATTAAAAGTGATCACATTACATAAACTGAAAACATTTTTTAAATTTGGTACATTTATTATCAAATAGTTTTATATGTTTTCTTACGTCAAATTGAGGCCTAAAAACCTACGATTTTCTTATCGGTAGATGTAATATGAATGAATTAAATTTAAGTGATGTAATGTCGAATTTGTATCTGTTTAAAACACAAATATTGGGGTACAATATGAAACTTATTTCGGAAATAAGTGCATAAAGGCGTTAGAAACAACACGGTTTATACTTTTTTAAAAATATACTTTGTCTTAATTATAATCCTTTATTTAGAGTAATTTAATCCGTGCTCTGTCAAATATATATATATATATATATATATATATATATATATATATATATATATATATATATATATATATATATATATATATATATAATAAAATTAATTATAATTTTTTGATTGATTTGATTGATTTTGAATGTACTGCTAAGCATTAAGCAGGATATCCCGGAAAGCGCCGGGCCCACAGTACACCCGTTTTTACATTTACTTGGAAGGATATGGATGGATACTAGTTAAATTATTGAGATCGACCCGGTTACAGACACCTTGGCGGCCAATTGTTAGTAAATTTTTGTGGGTTAGGGAAAGGAAAAGAATGTTAGTTATGACATAATTGGTCCGATTTCCCGGTAGCCAATATTCAAACTACTGTTAGTGTAAGACAATCACATTTTTGTTGTACTGCTCTGCATTCTGCCATCTCTTATCAGCAACTCCAGTATGCCGTCAATCTTCTGTAATCTGCAATGGTACCCTGAATACAGAATCTATTAATTAACTAATTGGTCTTAGCCGTAGGCTGTAATAAATTGAATTAATTTTTAATCTGAAATTACAAATTCATTAATTCTTAATATAATAACATAATAATATAATTCCTAATATGCTGTAATAAATTGTTAGTTTTTGCCCAAAAATTAATAATTACTCTGAAACTAATTATTAATTATTAATTAATTATTAATATAATAATATTATTTCTGCAAGCCACAGGCTGTAATAAATTGGGTTAGTTTTCGCCTGAAATTTACAATTAATTAATTTTTTTACATTTATAAAAATATGAAATTCTAAAAATTCTAAAATAATATAAATTAGATTTTATAAATTTGATTAAATATTACAAATCAATTGGATTAACCGCTTTACGACCAATACGTCATATAATCACTGAAAATCTAATTTATACATCTTATAAATATAAATATACCTTATAATATAATAAGAAAATAATATAATAATATAGTTATAATAATACAGGTAAAGGATAAACTGCCTCAAAAATTTGGTGATGAACCAAATTTAGAAATTTAAAATCCTAAAATGCCTTAAGGAAATATAATAAATTCCTAAGGAAGACTACGCTTGTGCAAAGAGACCCTCTGAGTACAGGAAAATATGTTCTAAGTGAGATAAACAGTAAGTAAGAGAAAAAAAAATTAGTGTCAAAACTGTACACAGACGAATTTGTGAAGCGAATGTAAAAAGAAAGCCAGAAGAATAAAAAAAAAGAAAAAAAAAGAATAAAATAAACCGGCTTAACTTTGCTCGTACCTATTTAGCGAAACCTGCTGAGTTCTGGCGGATAATATTATGAAACAACGAATCATTCTTTTCTTTAGATGGAAGCTACGGAAAGAAATATTTTTTATTCGACACCTCAATAAAGAGACTTTCGTAACATAACAATGCCAACTCGGTACAGCAGAGGAGGCGAAGTAATGGTTTGGGGTGTTTTAGCTATAATGACATAGAAGATCTCACAGTGCTGCCGGGAAAAGTTACTTCAAGCACATATTTGGTGGCCCTTAATGAATATGCAATGGTTTTCGGGTGTAAATTGATAAGTTAATACATTTTTTTTTCATGTAACGGCTGGTGGCTATTTACAATTTAATATCAATTCATCAAACATGATGCTCCAGCCAACAATTTATAAACCATAAAATTCAGCCACCAATTACAATCAAAATCCTGTCCTACTAATATATCGATACCTCGGGCCAACTGCCCATCCTCAAGACCCCCTAATTATCAGAAAAAAAAAAAATTAAAAACAAAAATTATACAGACCAAGATAAAAAAAACCAACTTTAACATATAAAACACGAAACAAACAAAACCCACATAAAAAACTGTATATAAATACAAATAACACAAAATATAGTTATGCAGAAAACACACTAAAAAACAAACAAAATTTTTCCCATTCATCACAAAAACAAACAAATATAATTAACATCAGTTGTACCGAGACGTCCGCACATGAATAATAGACCACTCTCCCAAAAAACAAGCCAAAAACCCACGCCACACGAACACAGACACTGCACACCAACACTGCCAAGAAATGGATCACAAAAAATAAACAACAATGCCCCGTACACACACACACACACACACACACACACACACACACACATACACACATATATATATATATATATATATATATATATATATATATATATATATATATACACACATATATACACACACACACACACACACACACACACACACACATTCATACACAAACACACACACAGACACACACACACACACACCAATGCAAAACCACAATGACGCGATCATACACTTCATGACCCATACAACACTATACCTCAATCATCCAAAACACTGCACATACCCTATACAAACGAAAACACATGAACAATGCAGCTGCACTAAAAAAGTTTCGACCGTTATTGATATATACTACTAATAGCTTATCAATAATAGTCAGAACCCTCCCAGAACAATAGCACTGCCCACGTGTTCCCACCTAAACCACACATGTACAATATTTTAGATAACTGAAACAAAACATATGATAACGTCACTATGGCCCGCACCGGCGTATTTATGAGGACAAGATACTGTCATCCATCTTCCATGATCCACCCGCTAGCAATGCTGGTGTACACCATACATCCACGCTCATATGATCCTGCATCAATTCTTCACTCCGCTACACACTCAAAATTACGGCGTAAATTCTTAACTTGTTTTCCCGAAGTAAACAATCTTTCCATTCATATGCAAACAACTCAATGCAACCGATGCCAACTACCCCTATCCACCCCTGTGATGTATAAAACAAATCAATTATTTCCCAATACGTCGTCTGCATAACCACACCTTGCGCCATCCACACTCACATTCAACCCCCCATGTAAGTTTTATCCATCCAATGTTCCATACATCAAGCTAAAAGTCTTCCAATATATATAATAAAATTAATTATAATGTTACTAAAGTCCGTACCTTATTAATAATCTTCTCCTGCGGAAACTATCCATAGATACGTTTTTTGCTAAAATAACAAGCCAGTTAAGTTGTCTATTTTGAGTCACGTGTACGAAATAAACTAATCAAAATAATATTAAACTGATAACTTCCCAAAAAATTTTTTGTTTCACAAAAATAAAAGTTAACAGCCGGTTACCTAACGATTAGTTAACTTTCTTATGTAATTTTGAGTATTTCATGACAAAAAATTCAATGCAATCTGATTAAACAGATTTTTTTACATGCAAATATTAAATCGTTGTTTAAATATTTAACCGGCCTATTTTGTTCAGTTAACAAAATTGTTAGGAGTCATGAACTATGCCATATAAATAAATCAGTTTGATTAGATTGCCTTGAATTTTTTGTCATGAATTAAGCGAAATTACATACGGAAATTAACTACGTGTTAGTTAACTGACTGTTAACTTGTGTTTTTGTGAAACTGGGCATAGGGAAATTTTTAGTTAGTATGGTTTTAATTGGAATTTTTTGTATGCGTGACACTTACGCTTGCTATTTTAGCATAACATACTCTGGCTACTAGATGAAAAAATTCATAGTTTTATTTTACAATAAATACTGTTTCAAAATGACACTTTCATAGTACAATTTACAATCTAGCAGCCTTAACTAATTCTGTGCTAAGAAATATTTGTTTTTTTACATTCATTTTTAGTTCAAATTGTCACTTTCACGATTCGAGCCCAAAAATGGCTAATCAATAAATCAAATTTTGGAGGAAAATACACCAAAAAATACTGTAATTAGTAAAAAAAATATAACTGGAACATATTTACCTAATTCTGTAATGCCAGAAAATAATATGCGAGGAACTAACTCTTTAACAGACCCGCGATCATCCTTTGCATCTAATTCTACACTTACTTTTTCATCAGGTTCATCAACTATTTTATGTAAAAAAACAGAATAAAATAAAATTGTAAAAAATTTTCTCTTCGAATACTCCACGAGCATTGGTAAATACCTCATAATTTTATTATATTTCCTCAAGCACGTTGCTTTTAGGTAACAGCCTTCGGCCTTCGGCTTCGAGCTGTTACCAAGCAACGTGCTTCCGAAAAATAAAATAAAATTATTTCGGGAAATTATCAATGCCCTTGGGATATTACTGCTGATAATAATATTTTTTACGATACATTTGTATAAGACTCTCGATATTTTCTTTAAAGATAAAAAAAATATTTTCCACAGTGGAAGTGGGAAAATTTTTAATCGGTCTTTCCACCGAGCAATTTTTACAAGTTTTCGAACAGGAAATTGTTTGATGGGCTTATACTGGAAAATATAGTGATTTATAATGAAGCCGAATATCCACAATATATTTTATCTGTTGTGTTTGATTCTCTGCAATTCTTGTAGTTAGTTGGATTATAGTAGTGACTTGATATTGTTTATCAATATTTTTGAAATATTTTTCAGTAAAATATTTCACTTCTTTTTCCTCGTCATCTTCAGCTATAGCATCCCAATTTTCTCATTAAACACTTCTATTTGGCCCACTAGTTTTTGCAGAGCACCAACTGCTATTTTGACCACTGATTTAGATCCATTGTTGTTTATATCCTTGGCATCGTTAGTTTTTGTTGAAGTAGAAGGTTTATTAGATTGATTTCAAATTTTACTAGTTTGACTGTGGCAATTCCAGATTGGATATTTTTTCTTCGCCTGTTGTTTTTATTGAAGTTGTTGATGCCTGTGGAGCAGACATTGTTGTTTAAATTTTATGGCGACTTGGAGTAAGTCAGCCTGGCGGGCCCTCGGTTAGTTTGACTCGCAACTCATTGATCAATTCGTAATACGTTTCTTTCACTCGTTGATATATTAGAAAGTACAGGTGTTTTTTATCTGCACCTTGTATTGTTCTTATTTTGGCATCTGCGGTTTATCATCTTCCTTTTACTTTTCGAGTTTGTTCGTTAGATAAGTTTTAGTTTTCCTATCATTTTGTAGTGACTAATGGCGCAAAGGTCTTATACTTGTTAAATTTCTCCTCTGATTTCTTCAAGTAGCTTTCATTTTACATGGTCAAATAACTTCAAAGAATCGGATAATAATAGACGTTTTGTAGGTTCCTCATTATAGAGAGCTTAAGTTTTGCAATATCGAAATCTACACGTGTCAGATACATAATGTTTTGATAATATAGTTTTATCTTTTAGGAACCTTTTCTAAACTTCTGATTTCTTCCAGTCTGCCTGTTTTCATCTTAAGCGGGAGTTAAACCTTGTACCTTCGTCTGGCAGTTTTGTTGATCCATTGAAATTCCTTTTTTTTGCTTCTTTTAAAAAGCATCATTTTTGATGAGGAAATTGAGTTATTGTTCAATGGTTTTAGTGATTACTATTGATATGCTTGATGTTTTAGAAGTATATCCGGAACTTCACATTATGATCCAAATAACTTAAATTTCTTGAACGATTGGGTTTTGCTGGTATCCCTTGATAATATTGTTGTTTATGATCAAGGGATAGCGTTAGCGCCAATAAAGCAGAAAATTATCACGACTTTTAGTTTCTGATAAAAAGGTTAATTATCATCATAAGTGAAATTACTACTAGTGATTGTAATAGGCTATAGTATCTCTGATGGAAAAGTAAGACTTTTGTATTTCACTAATGCTTACAATAAAACACAATTATTCACAACTAAGTACTGTTACCAATTATTTATTTAACAACAAAAATCACTTCCTATCACTTTTGATTTTAACCGCTTACTTGTTATTGCTTTCGTATTTCAATTACAAATATCTCTCGCATACAACATTGATTCACTTATATACACATATTAAAAATATCTCGAACTTTCTACTTCTATCGAGATGTCACTACTACATTACATTTGCTCAATTTTTAGTACGATCAGTACTATCGATACTTAATAGATGTCTTTAGGATTAAGCCTAGAGAAATCGTCATATATTTGGAATTGTGCTATCGCACGCTAGGTGGTACCGTAACAACATTTAAAAAAAATACATATATGTCAAAATTTCAAGTAGATTGTTTGTATACACAAATTTATATAAATTTATGTATTATTTGGTAAAATTAAAGCACATTATTATTTATTATTATTATAAAATTAATTATTTTCTATATTATTTGGCAAAATTGAAACTATATGATTGACTTTTATAATTTAACAAATGCAAATTGTAGGTTAAACACAAACCACAAAACATATACATTTAGGCGTAAAGAAATAATTTTATTCTGTCATAAACACTTTTCAGCAACAAAATCGAAATGATGAAATTCTAGTTTTTTTTTATTAAATTTGACGCAAGTTTATCATTGCACCCCCGCAATGAGTAGAGTTATAACAAAGATAATATGGACTTTATGGTATATTTTACTTTGAAAGCCGTCATTGCTATCAATTTTCTTATAGAGTTACATCTTAAAGTTAAACAACTTAAAGTTAAACATCCGTAATGTCGTAACCAGAACATTACTGGAAATATGTTCGGAAAACAAATAAATCAAGCCAAGTATAGAATGTTATAGATAAAATCCGCTTCTAAAAGCAGTCGCTTTTCAAATCTTAAATTTGTTCAGTAAAGTCACCGACACGTTCTTTTGTATTCTTTAGATGCTGTCAACATCGTAGAGGCAAACTCAATTTGGGATTTCATTTAGTCGTAATATAGCATTTATGTAGCATTTGACAACCTCAAACACATAATTCGCGTTTTCAATAGAGTTATCGGAAATTTAACAAATCTCAGATTTTTAATTACAGTTACAACCAAACCGATAACTTTTTCTAATATCTTCTGTAATCATAGTAAAAATACACATAGTACTATAATGGTAAAGGTTAGACCATTGACGTGCTCGATTTCGCTACTGGTATCGTTTTAAAATAATCAAAATATTTGTACATGTATAATCGCCTAAATGTCATATATTTATTCTACATTTTGACGATATTCTATCGACCCGAATCCTGGAACATTAATGGATAAACGGTTTTTTTCTTATGATGGTAGTATTATATATGTTTATGCTATGCTGTAATTCTATGTTTTTAATATTGTAGGTTTTAGAGGTATTGTCAACGAAGATCTGTTATTCAAGATATCAATCGTAGTATAATCTACCGGTTTAACAAATTACAATCGAGCATATAAATTTGGACAGGGGTAATTTTCAACAGGTAAAGCTTCGAGAAGGTTGCAGAATGCAATATAGAAATGTACTTAGTAGGACAGAAGTCGTTTTAATTACAAAAATTTGTACAAATTACTATAGTGCAGAGTCAGGATTTAGCTTTAGAGAGTGTCCAAGTAGAATTAGAAAACTGTTTAAACACGGCTATTTATTTGTTTTATCTGGGAATAGAAAATACTGTAGAGGTTATCTCTAAGAACTATTGGTTTTCGAAATTACGAATTAAAATCGATGTTTAATTAAAAAAACGTATTAATTATAACCTTATTTGAGGTCAAAATGACAAAGACAATGATCTTTTACGTCAGTACAGGATGGCTGGTGATTTAGATGACAACGATGTATAACAGTACATTCAACGATAATCTTAAAATACGAGTTGGCTTCACAATAATTTTTATAATCCTTTTCGAAAAGTATTATTTGAAAGGGATTGAATATGATTATGTCATCGGCGGCAATACTTAAAACAGTCGTATTACAAAATTAATTCTTTTCCAAATACATTTATTTAATTGGGATATGTAATAATTTTTTATGAGCAATCATAGACCATAACTAATTCTAGTGATTAATATATAAAAAAAAGATTTATGTTTAACGGAAGAACCCATAATGTGTATAGAGATATGCTTATACTCACACATCTGTTTATTTTCGAAAACTAAATTTTACCAATAAATTATATCTGTTTATTGGTTGAGTTATATTACTATATAAGTAAATATCATCTATCTTATAACGAATGTAGCATCTAAATAAAATTCTATTAATTGTATCAGCGCTGTTTAACGACTTTCCAATCTTTGACTCATCAAGCGAAATATTATCTTACACGTAATCAGTATATCAAAGTTAAGGCATTAGCCATTAAAATAATATTTTTTGACATTTTTTAAAAATTAACAATAAATATCGAGATCACAATTATAAATTTCAGCTAAACTCCTAGCCTGCAAAGACCGGATAAATTTTTGGTTGGAATCATAAAGAGAAAAATTGTTCATATAAATGCAGTAGAAAAACGATAAGAGCGGATCAGAAGCTAACATTGTTGGAAGAATCATAACTAACTAATTTAACCATTGAAACCAATAAAAATAATATTTAGCTTAAGTTCTACTTATGTTATTGTATCCTCTCAAATATTATGTTGAAGATTATTGACCCAAGGAAGATACGTCTTAGCTCTTTTAGTCAAATTCTATTCTGCCATGTTTCTACAAAATTCATAGACAACGTACACTGATTTATTGATAGTTGTTTAAAAAAATAACATCAGGTGGAGCACAACAAAACATTAGACAAATCAATCAAATAAGGATTTCTATTATACAATGATAACTTATATTGCTGTTAACACAGCTGCTAGCACTCCTGAGACGTCTTTATAATAAAGTTAAATTAATTTGAAAATAATTTAAAAAAAAATTTAACTTACAATAATATTCTAATTTGCAATTAAGATTAACTAAACGGATAATACACACGTAGACTATAGGGTAACCATTGGGCAGTTAACTGCACTTAATATTAAATCCAGTTAGCAATACGTTAAACTAGTTAAAGTAATAATGTTGAATTAACTTTGCAATTATTCAATTTTAATACTACATAAATATAATTATATATAATTATATTTATTATGCTGGCATAATAATTTTATGCCAGCAAATTGGAGCTAATGAAGAAGACCTGAACTGCTGTTTGTTTCGTTTAAGATTGGTGTTGACCCAGCGTTGTTCAGCAAACTGCTTCAACCAGACATCTGGCCATCCAGAATTTTAGTGAGGCGGTTCGTACATCACCCAAAAAACTAATGAGATACTGGAGTCATCTCGTGTTACTATTATAATGCATCCAGTATTCGCGGTAAACCCAATACTTTTCGGATGGGCATTCTCGATAATAACTACGATATTATTATAATCGGTGAGACGTGGCTCACTATAAGAATGTATTCAGCAAAATATTTTCCATCTGATTACATGGTATATCGAAAGGACAGATACGACATCGACACTGACCTTAAAGGTGGTGGAGTATTGATAGCTGTAAAGAACAATATTCTTAGTGAATTGATCGCTTGCCATCCTAATTTCAGTTTAATCACCGTACGCATAATGGTATGCAGTATATCCGTGTTTATCAACGCAGTTTATGTGCCACATGCGTTAAACATCGATTATTACCACATGTTCATCGAATTCATCAAATCCGATATCATGCATTTAGTACGTGATAGTGATCATTTAATGATCATCGGTGATTTTAATCTTCCCGGTGTTCTTTGGTTCGACGTTGATGGTGTTTTTTCGCCTTTCACAACTGATGAAAGAGCAATCACATTGTTGGATTACTGTACAACCATTTCAGCTAGACAAGCTAACCGAATATTCAACAGTGGCGGTAAACTCCTGAATTTGTTATTTACGAATGATGTTTTATTTTTCGAAGTCTTATCATGCGAAGACTTTGCCGGTTGCAAGAGTATCTATCATTCACTAATTATGATAAATATTCATTTACCTGTAAACTGCGACATAAATCGATTTTCTAACAATGTTTTCCTTGATTTCAGTAATGCCGACTACACTTCTCTGAGTACATTTCTGGTCAGCGCTGATTGGGATTTCATTCAGCCCATGGAAAATTTGAACCATACTGTTACGGCATTCAACGCATTACTCAAAGCTGGAGTCAAAAGATATGTTCCCTTGGTTAAAGCCAGGTTGCCCTTCTGTGAACCTTGGTACAACTGCAAGCTGGTTGACATAATTTATAATGATTTAGCTCACGCCCGCAAGGAGTTCAAAACCTTGAATTGGTTTTGTACAATAATTACATGTTGCAGATAGAAGATGATTTGTCAGTAAATCCGAAGGCGTTTTGGAAATTTATTAACAACAAAAGAAAAACATCTGGGTTCCCTTCGTCGATGAATTACGTGACCTCGACCGCCAACTGCACTTTTGGCATATGTGATCTGTTTGCGGATTTTTCCGCTTTAGTTTACGAGAAAGCATCGCCATCTTTGGTCACTTCACGAAACTTCGTCAGCAGTTCCAATAGAAATTTCAGTTTTATCAAGTTTACAGTAGACGAGGTTCGCGATCGGTTACTCATTCTTTATATTAATAAGGGTCCCGTGCATGATGGCATTCCGCCCATTTTATTCAAGAGCTGTGCAGAGAGTTTAGCCTCTTACGTTACCTTATTATTCAATGAAAGCCTGAGTGGTGTTTTTCCAGATCCCTGGAAGATTTAAGTTATGTGTCTTATTTTCAAGTCAGGAAGAAGAAATGATGTAGCGAATTACCGTGGGATTGCATTTTTATCGGTCTTACCTAAACTTTTTGAATCAATGGTACATAATGTACTGTCTTTTTCGAAACATATCGTTTCTACAGCTCAGCATGGTTTTTTTGGTAGATCGACGATCACGGAGTCATAACTCCGAAAGCCAGCTCGACGTATTCTATACTGATTTTGCCAAAGCCTTTGATAAAACCGATCACACCATTCTCATCGCCAAGTTAGATAACTTGCAGTGTCAATATCTCCCCTTTAGATAGTTAACTTCTTATCTTTCAGATCGATGGCAGTTCGTAAAGGTTTGTGATTGTTTTTCCCGGTATTTTCGTGCTACATCTGGAGTGCCTTAGGGCAGTCATATTGGCCCTCTTCTATTCATAATGTTTATCAACGATGTTGTCAAGTGCATCAAGTTCGCGAAGTGTCTTCTCTTTGCAGATGACATTAAAATATTTGCCCCAACCGCAAACTTATCCGACTGCTTGTTGCTACAAAGTGATTTGTTTAGTTTTTGTACGTGGTGAACCAGAAACAAAAACTCTCTGAATGTGAATAAATGAGCCAACACCATGTTAGGCTTTATTATGCGAAATTGTGTTGACTTTTGTGACCCAATTACTCTTAAGGAATTGTATGTGGTCTTTGTACGATCTATCTTGGAATGTGCTTCCCCTGTCTGGTCCCCATTTTACATGTGCCATTCAGAACGTATTGAAAATGTTCAGAGGCAGTTCGTTCTATATGCACTTCGTATTTACCCCACAATCGTTCTGATGCTTTTTTTCTTCAACCATATCAGGACCATTGCGGTCTACTTGGATTGCAGCGGCTTGACCGCCATCGTAAAGTTGCATCTATCATTTTTGTTTTCGATATTTTAAAAGCGTGAATCGATTGTGCCCAGTTATTGGCCCGGTACCTATGCTCCTGCACAGCGTTTACGGCGACGCGAAGGATTTCTACAAATAGCCACTGTATCAACTAATCATGGTCTTTTGAAGCCAGGTTTGAGGATGTCACGTCTTTTCAATTCGTTCTATAGTCTGTTTGATGTCCATATCTCGAGGGATGTGTTCAGAAAGGTGTTATTTAAAAATTTGTCGGTGTGATATTGTATTGAATGTTTTATTTTGTTCTGTATTAATGTCGCATTTATTACCAATTATAATTATTGTAGGTAATAATAATAAATAAATAAAAAAATAAATAAATAAAAATAAATTATTTTAATTTTTAAGTGAAATTTTAAAATAAAAGTACCGTTTGGCGTCACAATTATCATTTATTCTTATACGATGTAATTTTATATTGTCATCTGATTTAAAACTAAGAATTTCCCCTCTGAAAATGATTGAAAATAATTAAATTCCACTCAAATTTGGAAATTTGCAGTTTGGTCATACAGGAAATATATTGAGTACTAAGTTTCAAAAATAGGACTTAATTTGCAATCATTTGCAAAAACTATGTTAATCTACTGTTAAAAGTTTTAATCTATATCGTATTATATAAACAAATTAACTCAAAATATTTAATCATCTGAGTTTTTTTTAAATATAATTTAATAATTTGAGTTATAATTTAGCTTAAAGGGCTGTACTAAATTTAAAATTTAAAAGAGTAAGAATGTCCTTGCAATTTTAACTTTCTAAGTTTTAGTGGTCATTTGATTCCAACTACTCAAAGTTAATAACTGAAGTCTTTTAAATCCCACTCAACTTTTAAAATATAATTTTTAAATTTGTACAATTTAGTCTTAAACTAAGCGCATTTAAAATAGAGTGTATTGAATAAACTTAAGGTACTAGTTCGATTTTACCAAAAAGTACTAATCGAATGTATCATAATCCGTAGAAAACTTAGCAACAAAAGCAATAGAAGTGTAAGGCAAAATATAGTCATTTGAAAACAAAGTGTATCACAAGTAATATTTTAAGCGGATTTACCTGAAAATAGGTATTCACCGGGAGTTATTCTTCAACGAAACACAAATTTGCCAATCGATTATCAAACATTGATTTAAATTACGTTTTAACCATGGTCTTTAAAAACATCTTCAACAGAGCATGGAATCGCCATAAGCACCATGGCCAACCATCGGTTTGTATTCACGCGCCAACTACTTTTAGCTAGCCTAAAAATATAGACTTGTTTTAATTTGGATGACTTAAATCGATTCATATCGGAACATGGCATCAGAATAGTGGTTAATTTAATGGCCGGTAAAGCCTTAATAGTACGACTTTTCAGAAATGATCGCCGTTCATGTGATTTGTTTAGAGCAGTCACTAGGCTACACCATATCTGTAGACTTATGTTATTGCCAATCGGGACCTGGATTAAAACGATGTGTAAAGATCGATGAGGTACTCGACGCTTGTTAAAGGGACATTTTTCAGATTTACTCAATATTGAACAAGCATATATCAACACTGAAGATATAATTTGTCAAATAAAGACTGCGGAGATGTGCCTAGATTTGCGGAAAGGGCCTATTCTAGGAAGTACACTATGGTCAGAGTCTTAAAAGATACAATAATAGAAATAAGCTGTGGGAGACTACCAAGAGGGATTTTAAAAAGGGGGATTTTGTGCCTAATTGGCACAACACACGACTAACATAATTGAACTAAAAAGGAAAGCCAATGAATGTGCCAGACTGCAATTCTCACTTAACCCTCACTGAAAAAGTATGCATAATATAAATACACATAGTTCTATCAAGGTATGTTAGCCCATTTATGTGCAAGATGTCGCTACTGGTATCGTTTTAAAAGAATCAAAATATTTTTATATATATAACGCCTAAATGTGATATATTTATCCTAAAATTTGACGATATTCTATCGTCCCGACCTCTGGAAAATCAATGGGTAAACTGTTTTTCTTTTTTTGATGGTAGTACTATTTGTATTTATATTATGGAGATGTAAATGTGATGATGTCCACCATCAAAAATATTTTATTTTAAAATAAAATGGTCTCTGTGTAATCAGAAGAGTGGTTGCAAACATTACTACTATGCATTTTCGTTTCGACACACTGGTTTGGTTTGTAGTGGTGTCTAACATATTAAATAATATATTTAAATTTAAGTGGTTATTATCAATGATAATAAGTTAAATTAGAACAATTCAACTCAACGTTATATTCATATTAAAAAAAATTAGCAAAAGAAAAACAGATCAACTATAGTTTAGCTCGCCAACGATATCTTAAACACCACTGAAATATTAGATCAAACCCGTTGTTTTGGCGCTTATATTTTTATCCGAATGATATAACCAACATATTTTATTTTCATTATCAGCTTCCGTGCAACTTTGCAATTTCCACTTCTTATCATTACCACGCTGTAGTTTAACTGTACATTTAACCACTTTTAAATTTCAAGTTACTTTATTTTCGGCACGTATACTCGATTATAGCCGCTATTTTGATTTTTTATCCAAATAACATTTTGAACTATTCGAAATGTGACATCAGCCATTTTAAGTGTGCAACAAAAAAAAATGAATTATAACTATTATCTTCACTATTTTATATGTGTAATTCACAAAGCATTTGGTTTTTGTATTATGGTATGAACTACAAATTAGGTAAGAACTTCCGTTTTTATTCTACTTATAATGAAAAAAAAAAAACACTTAAATCATATTCGACTTCATTTGACCCTGCTAATTTTGCTTATAGACCTTGAAATCGATCGTGTACACTTATGAGTCGAAGTTGGTCGATTGGACAACCGAAAGGTCAATTAAATTTTATCGATGTTAAATATTTTTTCATATTCATATTATCATCCTCCTGCCGTGCGTGTGCGCGCTTTCTTTTTGATGCAATACCGTGAGAAAAATATTGGAACAAAACAAATTGAATATAAATGTTCGAATCTAATATGTTTATACATTTATGGAGAGATAAGTAAATACTTAAAAACATAAATTGATAAGAGTAAACATAAAAACAAAACATAATAAGACAAACATGTATCAACCAACATTAAGTGATTAATTGACGTTGAATAATTTCTATAAAAAAATTATAGAAAGTTCAAATTAGTTGTAGTATTTTGAAAACGCGCAGTGAAAGTCGTCTGCGGTGGACGAATCGATTAAGAAAAAATATCGATTATAGGGTTACACGTGTAAGCTTTGGTGTTTAATCGACTTTCTGAGATCATTATACTTACTACGAACATATTTAGACTAAATAAATATTTTATTAATTATCATGTTCTATTATTATTCGAGTACATATTATAATTAGTTCCCAGCTTATCATAATATGTAAATATATGGCAACGATAAGATCACCTAATATGCGCCAACCAGGCAACAGTCATTAAACAATTTATTGGTATGTGATCGTATGTTTGGGAATACATTTTTATCGTTGGTGGGAAATTCGTACTATTTCAATTGTGTTTTAGGGCGTTTTAATTCTAGGAATTAATTATGTAAATTGGTAATAGGTTATTATTTAATAATATCTAGCATTAGTATACTTCATAAAACTCATTAATGTATATGTGGTTAGCAAAACCCAAGAACGGTAAAAAGTTACGGAAACATTACAAAGTATCATTTGTTTTATCACACTGCTCGATTGTTGATGTTTATATTTGACAGCCAGTAAAATTATTATTTGTGTTTTAAGCGTGTTTACAATACGCATTAAACAAAATTTAATTTATTTTAATGATTGATCGGTATGTCAAAAAAAGCCATCTGTCGAGTAAAATTTTTGATCGAATATAACATTTGACAGAACTTATACTTATAACTTTGTGATATATTTACCCTTTTCTTACTAAAACAAACCATAATAATACTGTCATTGTGTTGCCAATTTTGAATGACTTTTGTAATTTATGTACTTTTGTTTCTGACACGTAAAACCTTGCTATAAGGGTAGGAAAACGGATCAAAACCCACATTTAAAATAAACAATCGACTTAATCTTATCTTTGTTTGGATATTTTTTATTTTTGTATATGGTATATGTATATTTTCTAAAATATCCTTCCTTTTAATTTTATTTTTACTAACCCACTAGCAAAATTTCATAAATTTGTTTTCTCGTTATTTTTTTCGATGAACTTGATCAACTAGTGAAAAAATGTAAATTGCCCCAAAGGTTCGATTTATTTTTGTAACATATTACAATTCGTAAATCATTTATCAGATTCGTGTGATTTACAAACAAACATGTTTCTAATTTCAAATTTTTACACTGTAATTAAATATTATTAACTATTATTAACGAGTTTTGCTGGAAATACTTGAACTTGAAATTTTCCATGACACGTGTAAAAGTTGAACTCGACTTTTGAAAACTTACTTATTTACACCTGTTCAACGTTTTGAGTCGTAAGGATTGAAAAGATATAGATTTTAATTACATATCATCTGGATCTTATGAGAGATTAAAAACTTAGTTTCATACTATGAAAACCATATATCACATTATTGAAGGTAAAGTCTTTTAAATTTACTTTGACATAAAAATAATATGTTTCATAGCAGGTTGTTACATAAAGTAGGAAGACGTATGCAAAGAGGAAGAGCAAATATTTTTTTGTTTAAATGCCGAAAAGCATAAGATAAAATTACCAAGGAACCTTAAAACTTGTCTGTGATTAGACGATTTCTATAAACGGAAATTTTCAGTTTACTATTTTTTGCAGCTGGATGGAAAGCTAAACTAGGTATAAGTGTTGTTAATTATTAATCCCAGTTAGTACATAAACATCAAAGAAGTCAATACGACCAAAATTATTAGAAGTATTTCGTACCGCTCATAGAAGTATTTCGTCTGGAATGAAAGTGAACGATGAGTTATATGAGGTAGAAAATGAGTTCTTGAAAAGATTTTGACAAAAATGAAACCGATTTTTTCGAACTAGTATCATATTTGTACCAAAAGCTAAGTTATTTAGAGAAATAACATGCTAAATCTATCTAATGTACATTGATTGTTGTCATAAGAATTTAGCGTATCAATTGAATTAAATATTAATATTGCAGTTATAAGAAGAGATGCCATGTTACCAGAACTTAACAAGTATTTAGAAATTTATATGGCAACAAAGTTGATTAACGAAAGAAGTTACTTCTAATTTAGTGTATTTATTGGACAATATTCCAATCAGATATCTTAGTATTTACGGTAAACAGCAATAACTTCAAATTGTGGTGAATTTAAAGATTGCATTTCGTATTTGCCTCTTGAGTAGTATACAAAAATTTCAAGCGATCGGTGAAATTACGAGACAATATTCGATTCATTAATTCTATATTTTTTTGGTTAAGTTAGACGGCCATACCAAAAATATATTCTTAAAACGAATATCATTGACAACTCTACCTACAACATTTGCATCGGTTAACCTCGAATTCGAGAGGAAGTTATAAAATTATAGGCTATATAAAAATATTTACCTGGTCAGCATTCTTTTCAAATAATCCAATTAAAACATCAACTTCACAACACACAAACATAAATTCGAAGCATACCACTCACACGCACTTTAAGTTAAACACAAAACAAAATTTATATGGATTTCTTATTAAATTTAGTACACATACACTTAAGTTTTTAATTTAAAAATGTTTTCAAGAGACACACGCACTTTTTTTTTCGTTTACACAAAAATTAAACAAAAATTTTGTTTGTATACAATTTAATATGCTAAACATTATTTACTTGCACTAGTAAAATACACTTCTACGCACGTCCAATGAACGGTCCAAACTGACTTAAAATATTAAATAGACAAACCGAACGAACAAAAACAAAACGCCAAAACATAGAAAAAAACAAAAATACAAAAAAGAAAAATGTTAGAAAACAAAACAAAAATGAAAAAAATAAAATAGTGATGGGCACAGGGGCACTCGTAGTTTGTCTATCGTATAGCACTTTAAATTCTTGAATTTAATTCTTTTTTATGTATAAACATTTCTATTCTGCTTTTGTTTTTTTTATCATTTGAAGTAATGAAAAGAAATTTTATTTTGTACATTGTGTTTTTATAAAATCACCGTATAAAATTAAGGAAAGTTAATTTCCGATTTATATATTTATTCGTTGGGTTTAGAATCAATGGAAGGGTTAAACTAAGATCATGGGTGGGATTATGTAAGCATTTCGAGTTTCGAGTTTCGATAAGATGGCCGATATTTTTAAAAAAATACATGACGAAATTGCAATAAGTTGTTATTTTACTCGAACAGTTTTCAGGTTGCAAGTTGCGACGACATGTCGAAATGAGTAAAATAATTTTTTTTACATAAAACTAGCCACATTATCGACATATTTCGACATGTTTTGACATGTCGAAAGTCGAAACTCGAAATGCTTACATAATCGCACCCCATAAGTTGAATTCAAATTTTCATTAGATTTTAGTAAACTATCGTTTATTGCTATTTAAATCAGTTAAAACAGAGTAACTGAAGTTGTAACAGAATTACCTGACTAAGGTCTGAATTTAATTTCAACCTGAGTAAGCAGGTTTACCCAGTATATACTGAGAAAATATTTTGAACTTATTTTGATTTACAAACTGTAAATATATGACTTATTTTTGGCGGTTGGTGTCTCACTTTATGACCTCACATTGCTTGTGGCATAATGAAAATAAATTAAGAAGAACGATTCGTATCAATTTTCGTGCGAATCAACAATTACAATAAACAGTTAATATTTTAGAGTAAGCGAAGAAATTTTTTCGTAATGTCCATTGTTTATTATTATTTATCACAAATTATCATAAACAAACGACTGCCAATTTATTTGTTTGCTTACATAGAGATTAAAAGTTATTTCACTATACCTGCATTCAATTCTGAGTAAATATATTTTCCGACTCATACACAATTGTGTATGTAAAACTTATTTGTGGAAAGCATACACAATTGTGTATGTAAAACTAATTTGTGGAAAGCATATTTGTTCTCGACCGTTCAATAAGTCCCGATAATACCTCAGATTCTTTAATGAGTACTCTTTTTAATTTTTGGAACGTAGCAACCTTCAAAAGATATGTGTCAAAATTTCATGACCTACTGAGTAACAGTGATTTAAGTTACTTTACTTTTGAAATTTTGAAAACAGTGGAGAAAAAAAGAGTATAATTTGTTGATTACAATGTTTTTTAAAGGGAAAAAACATCGTTAAACTTAACAAATGGGTTAAAAAGTATTATTTGGACTCTTTTCCGTCGAACCTACTCATTTGTCAGTGGTATGCTGTTTTTAAACGTGATTGTACAAATGCAAATGATGCTGAAAGCTCTGGTTGTCCAAATGTAGTAGTGACTCAAGGAAACATCAAATAAGTCTTAAAAATCAGGAAGATAGAAAAGTGAAAGTGTGTGAGATAGCTGAGATCATACAATTATCAATTGGTACTGTGTTCAATATATTGCATAAAAATGTGGCTATCTTCTTAATCAGCCTGTACTACTTTTTCAAAAATTCAATATTTATTTAACATTTTATTTGTGAAAGCTCAGTAAAGTTCTACAAGTTTTAGGCCCGTTGCACATTTCAGCTAAGCTAAGTTAAGCGATGTGAAAAATGGTATCGCTAATATAGGTTGTATACTACGAACTTAAATGGATCGTTGCATACTTCAGCTAAGCTATGCGAGATATATTTTTGTTTCGAGCGATGAAAACTAACTTAGCTCGAGTTGTATTTCCCTTAGTAATGTCAGCGATATCGCTCACATGTGCATTGAAATTTTGTATGTTAAATAATTGTTTTTAATATTAAATGTGCGTCAATTGCATCAATGGATCTGTAAGAGATATTTTAGTTGGAATGTCCAACGTAATGAACTAAACGAGCTATATTTAGCTATGCTGAAATATTTTCATCACTAAGCTTAGCTGAAATGTGCAATGGGCCTTATTATTACCAATTTTATTACAATTTTCAAGTTACCATTTGAAAGCAGGTCAAAATTATTTCACTATTTTTTACCTTTGAGGTGAAAAAGCAAGAGATGCATACTTATAAGGCATTGAACTATCACATCTGCATAGTGGACAAAACTATTTCAGATCACTTATAAACCGAATTTCAAAAGAGATTCGTTATAATTTGAACATAATTATTTCGGTGGTAAATCGACGGTTGGTACTAGATTTAAATTAATATATTGATAAGGGTCAGTTTCATGATCCTCAACTGAAACCCAGAAACACAAAATGTAATCTTTGGTAACACCGTATTACCATATTGTCGAAAGTAAACGGTTAAGAGTAATTACAAGTGACGAAATTTATGAATAATTAGCATGATGTTGAAGCCGTTTAGAAAACAATGATGTACTATAATTAGCAGACAAGTACCACGGGCTCAATGCAAGATAGAGTATACTGTTTCTATAAAGTGAATGATAATTATGAAAGTTAGAGGTTATCCAAGGTTATCCAAGGATGCTTAAGATACTGCAAATAAACCTTCATCACAGTAAGGCAGCATCAGCTGCTCTAATACTCAAAGTGAAGGAAGATGACGTAGATGTCGTCTATATAAGTTGTTGTTTGTGGAAGGTAAAGATAGAATTCGTTCGTGCATTCTTGCAAAGAACAACCTTAAGATTTTTCTGCTTTCTGGTTACAGCGATACAGATGTGCTAGCAGTTAGCATTGTGATTAACAGCAAAAACCTCTAGCTTGTATCAGCATACTTATCAGCATACGAGAAATCGTTCCTCTATGGCTAACATGCGTGACTTAATAGCGGTTGTTTAGGTACGTAGAGTTAGGATCATCCTTGGATGTGATGCGAACTCACATCATACGATCTCCGAAAGCACCGACACAAATGAAAGAGGTGAGTTACTATTTCATTATTCTTGGTACTAACCTATCTATCGGTAACATAGGCTTACAGCCTATTATTATTACTAACAATATACAAGAAGTTTTGGACATCACCCTTGTCTCAAACTTCTTGTCAAATAAGTTAATAAATTGGAAGGTGTCTGATGAATACCCCTTTCTGATCATTGTTATCTGCAATATAAAGTGGGCTTTACGACTCCTACCTCTTTAGAAACAGGAGGAATACCAACTGGGATACCTTTAGAATCATTCTAGGTAAGTCTTTATCTATTGCGGTTCCTGAATCCCCCAAATCTACACAAGAATTAGATGTACTGGTTGATAGGATGTCTAATGCTTTCAATAAAGCTATTTCAGGTTCGTATCCCCACAGCAGGCCTAAGGGTAAATATAGCCTACTAATGGTGGTATAAAGAACTACAAGTAATGCGTCTGGAATGCAAGATACTCTTCAAAATTGAGAAGAGAACTAAACATGACTCGGACTGAGATTCCTATAGGGAAGTCCTCAAACCGTATAAATATACATTAAAGAATGCCAAAATCAAATCCTGGAGGCAGTTCTGTGAAAATATACAGGGGACTTCTGAGGCAGCTAGACTACGTAAGGTTTTATCAACTTGTCCTGCCATTCCAAGTTATCTTCAACAACCGGATGGTATGTGGACTACAACTGGAGCGGAATCTTTGGATCTTATACTCGAAGCTCACTTTCCGGGCTGTTTCGAGTCTCCGCTTGTTCTGCCAAGGGCGAACACGGCTTTTGGGCTAGCTGGGAAGATTATCAGCATGATGAACATCAACAGACGTCTAATTTAACGGTTTTCTGGCTTGAGGTGATCTTCAAAAGTAGCCTAGAACTATGTCACATTCCAAAAAAATGAACTGTAGTAAATGTTATTCTCTTACTTAAGGCGGCAAAAACCCTCTCACTGCGGTCCGAAAGACCTTAGGCCAATTAGCTTATCTCCATTTTTATTAAAAATTCGGAAGAGACAAAAAGAAACTTATATTAGAGTTTCGGTTAAACTGTTTCCATCTCAGCATGCTTACTGTAAAGGGAAATCGGTGGAATCGGCACTACACTCCCTCAAATACCCTATCGAGAAATCGCTCAAATATAACAAATTCTCCCAGGTGACTTTTTGTGATATAGAAGGTGCCTTTAACAATGTCAAACCTGAGGCGATCAAGCAGGCACTCTCAGATTTGGGGTGGATGTATCACTAGGCTGCTGGATTGATCAGATGTTTAGGGCCAGGATCATTTTGGCTAAAATTATTGAGGCATCCGTCTGTAGATTTCTGTGTAGAGGTACACCGCAAATAGGTGTATTATCTCCCCTTCTTTGGTACCTTCTTTTGCCTTCCTAATCACTGTAGTGTTTTTCAGGCAGAGCTCATTGCAATTAAAGAGGCCATAGGTTGGATGAAGTATAATGTAATATCTGGGATATTGGCATTTTTACGGACAGTAAGGCTGTAATTATGGTCCTACAATCAGGCTTTCTTACGTCGAAAGTAGTCCGGAACTTCGTGATATCAAACTTTGTTACGGAATCGTTATGTCAACGATTAAAGGCTTTGAAAATACCATCCTTACCAACGGATGGTATTTTCAAAGCCTTTAATCTTTCAAAATACCAGCACCGATTACTGGAATTGAAGGTAGAGTGGTTAATGTTAGTAAGTACAAAAATTTAACAATACGTTCTAGAGTTTCTAATTATGAATCAACATCTGAATTTTTGGTTTTACCTAAATTAACATCGGTTCTTCAATTTTTTCAAATTCCATTTGACCATAGCATTTTACCAAGTGGTATTAGTTTGGCTGACCCAATTTTTAATATACCACAGGATAGTGATCTTCTTTTGGAGGTGATATTTTTAACCAAATTATTGTTGGTAGAGGAGTTACTCCCTTTGATTAACCTTGTTTGGGTTTTCTCATTTGCGAAAAAAACTAGAGAACCTCGTATTAAAACGTCCATTTTGATGCATTGCTGTTCCCAATTAAACCAACGAGCCAAACGGGTGTTTCAAGCTGAAGAAATATGTCCGATCATTAATTATTCCATCGAAGAGAAGGCCTGTTATTCGAAACATGTTAAATGAAAATTAGAAGGATGTTATATCGTCGCTCTTCCATTTAAAAAAAAATTTTTAAAGCTCGGAGACTCATATCAATCTGCCCTTAAACAGTTTCTGTGTTTTGAACGAAGTTTAGAAAGAACTCTGAATTAAAAGGAAAATATGCAGATTTTAAAGATGAATATATTTCTTTCAAACATATGGAACTTAGTCAGCATTCCTTTTCAGATAATTTAAGGGTCAGAGCACCACAACCAAGGTGCAGGTAGTATTTAACGCTTCAGCCAAAACCACTTCAGGCATTTCATGTTTTGTTACGAACATGCGATTACGATCAAATGTTACAAAACCAAATATAATATTTTTGTACACGAAGAAATAAAGTATTGTTGTATTTTTATTTGAATAAAAGTTTTTAAAATACAGTCCATTCATCAGGTTTTAATCCAACAGAATTATTTGGACAATTTTGTGATTCTATATACTAGCTTCATTTATAACTTTTGCTACTTTTAATAGTCCTGTATTGATCATGTTACCAGTTGATATTTTTGCATTTGTATTAGAATTATTTTTATCAAATTTCGAATCTATATTCACCATTTGTTATGGTTTCGCCAACAACACCGGTTCCTCCTCTGCACTTAAACTTAACCTTCGATTGGTTTATTTTATTATAATAACAAGCCGCGTCTTATCTCTACGATTTGTATTTAGATTTAAGCAATTTTTGTATTAAATATTTACAAGACCAACGAAAAATGTATTTACAACATTCAAAGGTGATTTTCTATTATTTCGGAATAATTTAAAACTATCAATTTTAATCCAGATTACTACAGTGTAGTTTAAATAGTCGACAGATTTTATGAAACATAGGTTTTCACTTTTAATTTTTTATGGAATTTCAATGTGTTTGCTAATTTTAGATTTTTTCAATCTGATAAAATTAATTGGATATTATTCCAGATTAGAATCAAATTCAGGAAACCATATATATAATACTGTAACGAAGTTGTTATAATTTTAAAAAAATTTTTTATTATTTTTAAATTACTTATCTTACCTAAATATGGAGTAATGCAAAAGTTGTTGGGTTGAATATACCTATTACCATATACATTTAATTGGATTATGCTAAAATTGGCGTGGGTACATAAATAATCTAAGTTTTAATTCAAAAAAAATTATATAATAATTTAAATACTAGACACAAGATAGTTTATATTTAACTTATGTTTTGTAGGTTATTTATATAGTCGCCGTACACATTGACCTTAAAAGTCATTTTTGCATTATTTGTGATATTGCAGTTTCGCAAAATATTTGCAAAAACGTAGACATCTAAAAAATTTGCAACAAGACAAATAACAAACAAACAAATTAATTTTAGTATTAAACGACTAATTAAATAATTTAATAGTAAATCATCAATACGCACTTATTACACACATTTTGCAGAACCTAAATTCAAATATGGAATGGAATGGGTGATTGTTAGGATATTACAACTGTCAAATTGATTGCAAATATTATAATTTGTTAGTATCCAGAAAATATGCAATGTTTAGCCTATTAAAACTGTAAAATGTATGCCTCAAATCGGAAATTTTTGAAATTCAAAAAATATGTGAAAGCCTTTCAGAACTGAAAAAATCATACTCATTAATACATCATCATGCTCATTAATACTATGAAATTTATGCTCCTACTACACAAGAAATTTATCACAAAAATTGTGTGTACTCTTTTTCATACGCGGTAAAAGATGGTAAGGGAAAAACTAGAACCAACCCTAAAATGGAATCTAACAAGATCTGGTTAAACCGATGCGCTTTTGGTTAAAAACAAGGGATGTTGGAGCCAAGACAATTTCGATGATGAAGTGTGCACCCAGAAATATATCTTCGCATTTAATTACAAGAAATATGATGCTGGTTTCAAATGAAAACAATATGGTTACTATTGATTTATTATTAATTAATCTATTTTTATATTTAGATTTGTTTTAACAATTCTCTACAAAAGACTGTAATATATTTACAACTGTAAACCTATTTACAACTGGGAACCAAAATATTGCCTGATCGAAATAAATTTACCAGGTTTACTTTGAGTAGAAATGTGCATAATATAAATACACATAGAACTACCATCATAAGAAATAAACAGTTTACCCATTCATGTTCCAGATGTCGGGTCGACAGAATATCAACATTTAGTATAAATATATAACATTTAGGCGATTATACATATACAAATATTTTGATTATTATAAAACGATACCAGTAACGACATCTAGCACGTCAATGGCCTAACATTATATGGTACTAATGTCGATGATCATACAATATCGATTAATATATTTTCGATTAGTTAATAATTACTATCATTGCTCAAATCAGGTTTTTCATATAAGTACATTATAAAGTTTTTGACATTTAGATATAAACACAAAAATTGATGGTATCAAACAAGATAGGTATACAAAACAAATTGAATAAAATTAACATTAATTAATAACTAAATTTCTTTTAGATCTCAATTAACATTATTCATACATTGAATAAGAAAGATTCTCATTAAAAGATGTTGGATGACAACATAGGAACTGGATCGTATGCTGAGTTGCTACGAAAAGTGGAGGCTGATTTAGAACTTAGTGATTTAAACAAAGAAGATGTTGTACTAGAGTTGAAAAACACCGGATACAATCACAGACAGCAGTTTTCTATTCCCAACAGGAGACAAGTATCGGTCGAGAAGATGACGTTAAAACCTTTATACAGGAAGACCTTGTAGATATAAGGAACAGTAATGAAGTGGCTATACACAAGTCGAGATATTTCATGTTTTTTAATCTGGTGAAAGAAACAAAAAGGGTTTCCTCTATAAAAACGCAGTAAAAGTGAAAATAAAGGTTGGTTAAGTAATTTGTCGAATTTGGGATGTCTCAGAGATAAAAATGTCCATGCCAATAAAAAAAGAACATGCCGCTGGCAGTTTGAAGCAATTATATCAAGAGGCTCTACAAATGAAACTAGGAATAGGAGGTTAAGACTACTAAATCTTACCCACTGAAAGCTGCGCTAGACCTAATACAGCAAACAGTACATGACCTTGAATCAGACAATATTATTGTATTTGAAATATTGGAAGTGTGGTACTAGGAATCAAGCTGCTGTTTAGGCGTGGGAAGATCTCTGGTTGTGTATAAGATGTAAGGTCGAAATTTTTCATCTATTTAAAAAGCTTTTTAACAGATTTCAGTGGCACAGAGGAGTTCTAAATTGGGAAGCCAAGTGACTAGGATTAGAGGTAAAACTATATACTGGAAGTATTTTCGTTACTCCCAGTGGCAATGTGGAATTTTGGCATAGGTTGATTGTTGACTTAACATGTATTATTGAGTGTTTTTTACGTAAAGTATTAAGTAGGGAAGTAAGTGAACTATACATACATAGCAGTCACGAAGCTATTTTATGTATTTTGCACGATGAAAAACCTTCAAAGAATGTCTGGCAAAAAATATAGTCCTTAAGTATTCCATCAAAGCAAGCATCCAGCCATGCTTTAAAGAACTGTGTGTAGGTAGACCAACACTTTTAAGGCAAGCCATATTGAAAAGTTATTTTACGAGTGCCAATGAACGTGGTACTAAAAGCATGTGAAAGTGGGAAACAAGAATTAACAACAGTCGTCTTTGATATCTTGAGTTTTTTGTTAGATTTTAGAATTCGGCTTGGTGCTAGTACATAATAGTTAAATTTGCATGTGTGCCTAGTTAGTGCCACTACTCCATGCGGGAAAATCTCGTAAATGGTTAATTTTGTTAATGATAAAAGTTCAAAACATTTTAAAAATCCACATATGTACTCAGTTTTTCATGTTTTTACATATTCATTAGACCATAAAGATATACATACAGTCTAGCCCAGTGGTTTGAAACAAAAATCATAAAATTTAAATCATGGGAAAGTGTGTAAAATATTCCCCCACTTAAAATACTATATACGTAGTTTAAAAATAGTTTTCATGTATTATACTTTGATGTTGTTGATGCATATTATAGTAATCAAATGGAAGACTAGACATGATAGTTTACGTTAAAAAAAACTGATTCAACGGTTGAAACGCCGATAGTAGGACGGTTGTTTGTGAATAGTTTTCATTCATAATTTTAAACATTTATAATAGACGTCTTTACAAATGATTGACTTATCAGTTTACATTGGTGGGTGTGGAGACAAGGTTTAAACTTATACTTGCTGCCGTTTAATGTAAACCATATTTTGATTCATCCTACATATTCGTATCATGTGGACGATGACAGTTTAATTTATTTTGGTTTTGTCTTAAATTGTTTATGGAAATATATTTCAAAGCAACGGAGGTGGTCAAGGTATTTTGTATTAAAATAGTATATGGATTTAATATGTTACTGCTGACCCGAATCATGTCAAAACCTAAATCTGCTCTAATGATCTTGATTTTAAGGTATAATGTGCCTCAGCAATGGTTCATTCGTACACCTGGATCTTGTTGAACTCAGTTGTTAACTGTTACGGGAAAATATCGATAAAAGAGTATCAGAGCTATAATTGCAAAAATTCCTGATAGGTAAATCATCTTCATAGGTTATATCAGGTTCGTACAAATCCATATAATTCACTAACGCTACATGTACACTGTACAAAAATATATATAGAGCGTAAAGTAGCAATTAAACAAAGCACTCGGTCGCCATGGCCTGATGAGATGATAATCAATTTTTAACAATTCCTCATCAGATCGAAACTGAGCTTTGCTTTGCACACCATCTACATCTGAATAATAAAAATAACGACACATCATCCACCGTCATTATAGTATGTTAGCCCATTGACGTGCTAGATGTCACTACTGGTATAGTTTTAAAATAATCAAAATATTTTTATATGTATCGCCTAAATGTCATATATTTATTCTAAATGTTGACGATATTCTATCTACCCGACATCTGGGACATAAATGGGTAAACTGTTTGTTTCTTATGATGGTAGTACTATATATGTATTTATAATATGTATCGACCAACAAATTACACAATAACTATTACACGATTATGCGCTTAGTCAAATTACACTATAAAATAGTGAACATTTTGGAAATGGTAAAAGTTGAATTGGTGGAATAATTAACAGGTGCCGTTCATTTTTTTGCATTCTCGCTTTAACTTAGTTGTACTTTTTACTATTCACGGTGTACTTGGTCAGATTTAAACCTATTTTCATCTCTATAAATTGATAACTCAAACTGAATTAATCTCTAGCTTCGTTTTCATTTCTAGAACTGCTTAGAATTATATATTATAACTTTATAGTCCAGATTTTTTTAACTCTACTTACAGTCACTACTGGCAGAAAAAGACACCACCTTGTAGTTATTTTTTCCTAGATATTTAAAAAAAAGTTACTGTTTTGTCGCAAAAAGCTTTATGGTCAACGCAATCTATGCTATTATTGAATACAATATGCCAAAGATTTGGGCCTAGTATAGGACATTGTAGACCTCTTTTATTTACACACTTTTTTAGTAGCTCTTAGTCAGTGCCATAATAGTTGCAAATGTATTAAATAATTAGTTGTAAACGTAACATTTATCTTCTTAAACTCTTTATACGCTATAAACCGATTTGTGGCAGATATTTTACAGTTTTTACAAGCTAACTATCATTTATTTTGTTGACAAACCGTCATCTTTTTTTGTGATTTTTTATTTTTTGATAATATAGTTTCTGCATGTAAACAAATGAAACACTCCCAAAATCTAGTAAAATAATTCTCTAATCACCAGAGTATTGAAAATAGACACGGATTAGACACAACATAACCAGCGAATTTCTGACAACAATGTCACTGTTGAATGAAATTTGATGCACTTTGAAATTCTAAGGAAGTTATAGAATATTCATGAAGTATTCTTAGTCAAATATTCCAGGCTTTTGGTGACCCAGTAAGCTTGTTTTAAAGTGTTATTTTACACATTTTTTTGACTTCGGAGTCTTGATGTCCATCGCTACAAATTATATATGCGGTTATTTTGTACTTTATTCTAGTATCGTTACCAGAAATAAGTTCGGATCACTACACGGCTGCATTTTTATTGTCTGTGAAAGTATCCCTACTATTTTTCCGAAGCATTTTCCACTTCTGGTAGTAGCGATGTTGTAATCTCCATTCTATTGCAATATCTAGTTTTTCTTGTACTTATATTTTTATCTTTAATTTTAGCAGCTTAAACTGCACCCTTTTACTCTATTAGAGGCTGCTGCTGTTATTGTTACCTATGCCTAGATATTTGCTCCTGCTTACACTCGTTTTTTAGGGCATTGCTCTTCTGACCTTACTTTTCCTTTGCGGGTTCCATCCCAATGGCTACCTTGTTAAATCACTTTGTGATTCTGTACAGTTCGATGTTTGTTATGGTGGCCACCAATATTAATATTGAGCATACTTTAATATTCCTCGAAGGCCTTTATTTAAGAACATCTGCTATTTCTGTATATTGTTTTCATATTTTTTGAAGTCTCACACCCATAAAGTAGTTCAGACTTTACACATAATATTTAATATTGTATCTGGATCTAGCGAGATTGGATAGAAGTATTCCAGATTTCATATAACATATTAAATGCATATCTAGCTTTATTTTTGGTTTATTTATGTCTTCCTCTGTTCCACTTGTCTTTGCTACTGTGTAACAATTTCTTGTTGGTTTATGTGCATCGGAGTGTTTATATTCGTCTTGAGTCTCACTGCCTTGATTTTTTTGTTTATTTGGAGACCAACTTTGTTAGCAAGATCTTATAGCTCTTGTACTTGTTGCTGCAATACAGAGTGTATGTGTGTGACCACTATATGCAGTTATATATCATCTGCGTAATCCAGATCATTCAGTTTAGCTGTTAATTCTCCTTGAACATGCGAGATGTATTCGTTGAGAGATGTGTTATCTATAGTTTGCCCATGACACTTTCCAAAACGATCTTCGTTGAGTACGACAAGGATACGTATGTTTCAAGCTTTTGACTTTAAATTGAACTCGGTTTCAAGCATCCCAACACATTTCGTGTGTGAGTTACATTAATTTCTTTTGGCTGTCCATTTTACAAAATGTCCGTTATATTGCGTTCTTATTTATCTTTGAGTTGATGTGATCAGCTTGTTCTTTTCTTAATTTTACATTGATTGCAGGTGAGCTTCTGTCAATAATGATCGTTACAAATAATTTTATTGTTTTGTTAATCAGCCAGATATCTTGCCAGTACTTTCATTTCCTTAGGTAACTTTTCTTTGGCGTCATAATTGTCAAGCCTTATTATTATCTTTGTGGTATTCTGAGAGAATTTCATACTCCTTTTAATGTTATGGAATGTTAATGTGCTTGATTATTTCGGCATCTAATATTGTTTTTTCCAGTAGCTTTACTGTTCTTCTATCTATGACACTTTTAGTTTTCTGTTCTGTTAGTGGATGACTAATTAACAAAAAAATATTTATCGCTGCTGTTGATGATGCGTTTTAAAAATATTATTTCCAGCTCTTTAACTGTTGCTTATCAGTTTGTTAAATCTTGACCAGAAGCAGCCCTTATGGTATAGAATCGGCCTTTGGTGGGATGTTAGTAGTTTTGCGAGTGATTTTTCTTACACATTATAGTTAGTGATCCTTTGATGTAGCGCTTTTGATTCGCTCATGAACAGCTTTGAGAATACCTGTGACGTTCCATACGATAGGACACGGGGTAATATTAGCAAAAAAACAAAAACAAAATAACTAGCGCATGAGACTACCGGCTCAGGGCGGGCACCGATTGCCATGGATAGAACCTAAATTGTAATGATAATGGGTTATGACGACGACACAAGGAGATAAGGAAATGTTTTGTTGGGGGGTGCAAAGGTGAACACAAAGCGTGAAAGACGAAAAATCAAAAAAAAAAAATCGATCTGATCGATTGTGCTCTAAAAACTGAATGTAATAATTAAATAAAACTTGATAATAAAGATAAATTTTATAACAAAAAAAAAACACAAAATTAAAGAAAATTGGTAACAAAATAGTTGAACTTTATTCTTAATAGAACAATCACATAATTGCATTTAAAGTGGAAACAGTTACAATTCAACATCGTTACGTTTCAAGTTTCAACTGTTAAAAGATCGGCTGTGTTTAATTTTGTATCGGTGCGAGTTTTGTAGTAAACATTGAATATGTTGTATGTAATTTGTCTGTGTACAGCTCGATTCGTCGCAAGTAATCGAATAGAATTACAACTTGTATAAAGGGTGCACAACCAACCTGGTTGTTAAAACAAAAGAATTGTTAATTTATATTTATGCCGATAATCTAAATCGGCTGGACGGTTATTGGTCAAAATTGTTAACACATTTATTACGGATAAATGGCTCGTATAATAACTTTTCAGTTCGTTTTTACAAAATAAGGACCGCCTAACGTGTTCCAAAATTCGTTTTTTTCGAAGTACTTAAGAAAACTAAAGTCTATAAAAAAACCAAGCTGTCCATCAGTCCCACATTGGTTGTTTTTCAATACCAAATTTAATAAATTGTTTGGTTTTTTTCAAGATTATATTCACCAAATTTATATTTACCTAGCTTAAAGTTTTTTGGCGTTATTGATGAATGCTTTTATTGTATTTAGCCTCTTCTTAACTTTGTCAAAGTACACAGTTAATGATGCTTAATGTGTTATCTTTCAAAGGTATTTAGGCACAAGAGCAATTATAACTTGATACTCGTCTTTAAATATAATGTGACAGTCAAAAGTACCATAACAACTGCATGTTTCATACGCTGAACCTAAATTATATTACCTTAAGTACTATTAGAATGGTATGGATGTTTATATTTTGGGTTTATAAAAATTTTAGATTGTCCGTCATGCGATTCAACAATTGAGTCGTTTAAGTCATAGTTATATTTAGTTTTGTTATCGAAATTGGAAATCGTAAAACAATTATTTACACTTTCAATAAAGCTATATCACTCTAACCTCGATTAGATTATCTAACTAACTAAAGGACGAGGTTATTTCATTCAACCAATCAAATTGTGGTATACTGGTATTATATCTCATATCATTTGCATCTAAATTTATCGGACAATTTTCATTATATTAATTAAAAATATTTGTGTACCTTGTATTATAAAACCATAGCAAGGTGATACCAGTATTCACAAAATTCAGTCTAACAATTTAGAAAAATAAAACTTCAATCCGCCATGAAATTCTACGATACAGTACAAATTTATTTGTATTTCCAAAGTTTTTTCCTCATTACGCCATTTTATTATTCGCGAAACCAACAAAAATTCGTCATGGTAAAAGGGGCATTTTTGATGCTTGTAACTTTTTTAGTTCTATATTTTGCCGCCATGAATTATTTATTTCAAAATTTTACTTTTACGACAAATCGAGAATTAAGAGCGATGAATGCTAGCGCTGTTTACCAAAATGGTACAGTACGTGAGTTAAAGGCTAAAAATGTTGAGAAAAACAGTAACAATTCACTTGTTGGTTTTATAGTTTCTTTCGAAATTGTAATAACGACCTTTAGTTTGATTTTATTCATTTTACTATCGTTTTACTATAAATCGGACCATGTCAAATTTTTGCAATTAATTAATAATTTTGATGTGGAAGTTTTACGTTTCACCAAACATAAAAGTACACTTAAATACGTATTGGTGACCAAAATTATGTTATCAGTTTCGACGATTGTGATCATCAATTATTTTATTGTTCAAAATGTCCTATTTTTGAAATTGTTCTATACCAAAAATATGACGATCGCATATTTTTTTCTTTTTTTCTACTCGTATGCATCGTGCCTAAGTGCCTTTAATACTATAACGTATGGCCTCTACATAATAATGCTGTTCGAACGATTTTCGCTTATAAAAAATAATTTAAAAAGATTTATGGAGTCGAGTAAGGTGCTGGACACAAATTCGAAAAAATCAAACTTGAAACGTTTATACAAAATATTTAATTTATATAAAATGATGGCGTCCGGCATTGATTTGATCAACAATTTTTTTGGAATTCAATGTTTATTGATTATAATTCATGATTTTACGTTGACGACTAGTCAAGTTTATTTGGCATTTGCTACTTTATCGGATAATAACACTAAGGCGCTTTTAAAAGGACTGATTGTATTGGCTATAATATTGTGGATGCTACCAAATCTGACAAAACTTTGTTTTACAACGTTTATGTGCCACATAACCATCAATTGTGTAAGTACATAGTTAGTTGTGTTTATATAAAATTTAATAAATAATTTAGTTTTGATAAATTTAAAACATTTAAGTGTTTTTTAATACAACTGTGATACAATGAGGAGAGTAAATTTTAAATTAAGATATTGACTACAAAATAATAGACAGATATTTATTTGGTATGGCACACTTTTGCATTCTAAAGACGTAAAGTAGTCATATTGTTTTGATTTTGCTAGAGACATCTATGATGTAGTATTAGCATTAGCAAACATTGAGCAAATACGTTGTATAAAAAACAAAAGAATAGCGTTGACATACTATCATAATAATATCTCGAAGAGTAAAATAAAAGAATAGAAAATACAATATTCGAAAGCCATGTAATTTTAATAAATAAACTGCCTACTAATGTGCACGGGTTAATTAAAGTTGTATTTTAAACAACAAAGTTGTATTAGTAATTGCTAAAAAACGGTGGATTCGATCGAATTCAGTTGTTTAATTATTTTAATAAAATTCGATTTCTAGTGTTTTTGGTTTTAAAGTGAATATAAATAGGATTTTAATGCAAGTACATTGTGTAATTGCTATAAAACGGTGGATTCGATCGAATTCAGTTGTTTAATTATTTTAATAAAATTCGATTTCTAGTGTTTTTGGTTTTAAAGTAAATATAAATAAGATTTTAATGCAAGTACATTGTGTAATTGCTATAAAACGGTGGATTCGATCGAATTCAGTTGTTTAATTATTTTAATAAAATTCGATTTCTAGTGTTTTTGGTTTTAAAGTGAATATAAAAGGGATTTTAATGCAAGTACATTGTGTAATTGCTATAAAACGGTGGATTCGATCGAATTCAGTTGTTTAATTATTTTAATAAAATTCGATTTCTAGTGTTTTTGGTTTTAAAGTAAATATAAATAAGATTTTAATACAAGTACATTGTGTAATTGCTTTAAAACGGTGGATTCGATCGAATTCAGTTGTTTAATTATTTTAATAAAATTCGATTTCTAGTGTTTTTGGTTTTAAAGTGAATATAAATAGGATTTTAATGCAAGTACATTGTGTAATTGCTATAAAACGGTGGATTCGATCGAATTCAGTTGTTTAATTATTTTAATAAAATTCGATTTCTAGTGTTTTTGGTTTTAAAGTAAATATAAATAAGATTTTAATGCAAGTACATTGTGTAATTGCTATAAAACGGTGGATTCGATCGAATTCAGTTGTTTAATTATTTTAATAAAATTCGATTTCTAGTGTTTTTGGTTTTAAAGTGAATATAAATAGGATTTTAATGCAAGTACATTGTGTAATTGCTATAAAACGGTGGATTCGATCGATTTCAGTTGTTTAATTATTTTAATAAAATTCGATTTCTAGTGTTTTTGGTTTTAAAGTAAATATAAATAAGATTTTAATACAAGTACATTGTGTAATTGCTATAAAACGGTGGATTCGATCGAATTCAGTTGTTTAATTATTTTAATAAAATTCGATTTGTAGTGTTTTTGGTTTTAAAGTAAATATAAATAGGATTTTAATGCAAGTACATTGTGTAATTGCTATAAAACGGTGGATTCGATCGAATTCAGTTGTTTAATTATTTTAATAAAATTCGATTACTAGTGTTTTTGATTTTAAAGTAAATATAAATAGGATTTTAATGCAAGTACATTGTGTAATTGCTATAAAACGGTGGATTCGATCGATTTCAGTTGTTTAATTATTTTATTAAAATTCGATTTCTAGTGTTTTTGGTTTTGAAGTAAACATAAATAGTATTTTAATGCAATTACATTGTGTAATTGCTATAAAACGGTGGATTCGATCGAATCCATTTGTTTAATTATTTTAATAAAATTCGATTTCTAGTGTTTTTGGGCAGTTCAACAAATTAGGAAAATGTAGTTGTAAACAATTTTTTAATCTATTTACAAATAAATAAAATATATTAAATAGAAAAAATATTTCTAAATTAACTAATAACTCTAAATTTATTAGTTTTTAAGCTACAATTTGTAATTCTTAGGATATTTTAGTTTTGTTGGAGTGTAGAGTGATTTTGTCTGTGCGTAATATTTGGGTGGTCTCTTTTAGGGTTTAAATTAAAATTTATATGTTGAAAGATCAATTTTATTTAATAAAATGAAGTTATATAAATTATATCTTTACCAGAATAGCTCTGAAGATTTTGTGTTAAACCCAAAAGAATATCCGTATGCTCAAATACGTGACGTTGTTGAAAGCTATCATCCCGAAGGTGATGGATGCCGGCTTCCCCTACAAATTACATGTTTTAACGAAGATCTTAAAAGCCGTAAAATAATAAGTGACGAATCAAGTATCGCTGCTGCATTTAATTTGCGTACAAATGCCGATGTTATTTAATTAATTTCGATATCTTTATATTTCATATTTTTATATTCTGTATATTCTTAAGTTTCAGATTTGAACTTTGGTGTTTATATTGTTATATTATTGTATGTTATATTATTTCATATCTTTGTACTGTTATATTATGATTTATATTACCACTATAGTACGGTACTAAATTAATACCTAATTTTTAGCAAAAACGCAACGGAACGAATTTCAAGGGAAACTAATCCAATTTATTACAGCATATGGATTGCAGAATTATAGTTTTATAATATTATAATTAATTAAATTATAATTTCAGATTGAAATTAATTCTATTTCTTACAGCCTATGGCTAAGAGCAATTAGTTCATTAATAGATTTTGTTTTCAGGAAACCTCCGCAGATTATAGATGAATGGTGGCACATTGGAGTTGCTGATAAGAGATGACAGAATGCAGAGCAGTACAACAAAAACTTGATTGTCTTACACTAACAGTAGTTTGAATATTGGATACCGGAAAATCGGACTAATTAAGTCATAACTAACATACTTTTCCTTTCCCTAACCCACAAAAATTTACTAACTATTGGCCGCCAAGGTGTCTGTAACCAGGCCGATCTCAATAATTTAACTAGTATCCTTCCATATCGTTCCAAGTATATGTAAAAACGGGTGTACTGTGGGCCCGGCGCTTTCCGGGATATCCTGCTTAATGCTTGGCAGTACATTCAAAATCAATCAAATCAATCAATCAATTTTAAACAACAAAGCTGTATTTAAAGATTAGTGCCATAGCCCCACTAGTGGCAAGCGGCTAAACTAGTGAAATTAAAAGTGTTATAAAAAGTAAAATATTTTGGGTAAAATAAAAAATTATTTATTGTTAAAACACTTTAATTTAAATAACTAAGAGAAGTAGACCGTTTGTTTCGCGTCGATTAATTATTATATTCCAAACTAGGCACTCAATCTATATATTACTATATATTACGTGCCCTTATCCTCTGTCAATCGATTGAATGGTCAACAACAATATGACGTGGTTTAGATGTTTAGAATTATACAAAAAATGTGTAAATTAGATTTTTTATTTTAATTATTTAACTATTACAAAACCCATTTTCATTCAATCTTAAATCTGGATACCTCAACTACATTCCTGGAATTTACATAATTTAAAGTAATTAGTGAAGTTTTCACAAGTCATAATGACACCGGAGTAGTTGGAATTAAAATGATAGCGCGAATGTGAAAGGTTCCACATGCTGATGCATGACTTCAGAACAACGACTAGCGTTCAAAATAAAAACACTGAAACAGACTGAACGGAAGTAACAACGAGATCGTCAAAAGTATGCAAATATGACTTCAGAACAACCACAAACAAGTTGCAACGTTTGGGTAAAAATCAGAACGCTTTCGTGGAGGTCTTTCGACATTTGCAATCCATGAACAGTCCACATTCGTCTTCAGCAGTGTCACAGAGCGAAAATGAAGCAAAATGTGTGCAACTTTATTTTTTCGATCCTGAATTTGCTACTGAAGAAAAACTACACAACCCTTACAACAAAGAGTACAACCTATGGTTTATGGCGCAAATTGAAACATTTTTGAGAGAATTCAATCCATATTTACCGTATTACTCCACAACTCCTTAAAGCAGATAAAGTATACGTCCTTCTGTTTTTATTTGGGCACATCAGCAAAACTATCAAGACGTTATGGTACTGGTGGCTTTTACGTTGTTAAATTACTGATTAACTAAAACCAGGTGAAACATTTGTGGAACTTCCCAGACATCATTGCTATACAGTTTTTCATTTGAAATTAAAATAATTTATGAGTGAAGTGGAAAGAAGCATCCGTTAGAAAAAGTGAAAGCATTCCTGTCTGTGATCGAATTCCACAAGCGAGGTAATTGAACTTAACTTTTAAATAGTGACAGTATTGTATCTTGTTTAGTCTGTGTTCAGCTAAACATTGTTTGAAAATACTGTTGTTTTTCATTGTCAGATGCTATTTATGCTAGCTGATAAAATTAAGTTACGAGAACCAAAAGATCTAGATACTGTATGGTTAGCGCGAAAATTGCTAATTAAGTTTTGGATCTAGCATTGAATCGTATTGTCGTGTGATCGATGATTTACGTTTGTGTATGGAACAAGTCGAATGAATAAGGAAGTATACACACAGATGCCAAAGGACTACTATGAGAAGACAAATATGAATAACAACGGCTATCTCGAATACGCACAAGGAAAATAAATGGAGTTTCAGTGAAAAAAAGACAATGTGATATTGGACAACAGTTGTATGATTCCATACCACCAATATCTATGCCGTAAATAATACGCTAGCACTAATAACGATGTTTACTTTAGTGAAAGTAGTATGTATATATTCAAGAATATATATTCAAAGGACATGATGCAGCTATAATTAAAGTGAATGAGACAGGCCAAAGGGAGATTTATAATTGGGACGAAAAAATAAAAACTTTCGTCGAAAAACATAAATCGCGACACCAGCAGGAATGTGGAAGTTTAGAAAATACAAAACGCAGGATAAATCGCACTCTGTATTTCGGTTAAATGTACATCTACCAACAATCCAAACAGTTGTTTTTAAATAAGGCTCTGAATATTCTGTATATTTATAAGGAAATTTCCTAATTTCGTTTACTTTTTAAGTAGAACGAGAGTTGAGATCTAGAAAAACAGAACATGCAAGATAATCCCTCGCATGTTTACCGTTAGTCCCAGAGATATAGAACGCTTTGTATTGCGCCTATTACTTTTTCATGTTAAAATATTCAAATGCACAAAACAAAATTGTTACGTTAAAGGCATTACCACATAGCAACGTCACGAAAACTTATCTGACGATGATTTCTTCATTTATGATTAAGGGTCTTTGTGAATGTGTTAAAAACGTGTTAAAAATGAAAATTTTGATAGCTAAAGTTAAATATTTTTTTTATTCACCTCAAAAAATTTATAAAAAATTTGACGTTTATAAAAAAAAGACCGTCTATAAAATTTGACAAGAGAATTTAAAAAATCATAACCTAATTTTTGACAAAATTATTGTGGTTAGTTATAAAATAATAAAATTAAAATCATAGTTGGCGTATATTAACTATATTTTATTGGGAATTTTACAAAACAATAGCATTCCGTCTGAATTAATTTCAATCCAACTTTTTGTTGGTTTTATATTAAATTAATGGGAAAATTTTCAATCTAATTCTTATTCCTGATATATATATATATATATATATATATATATATATATATATATATATATATATATATATATATATATATATATATATATATATATATATATATATATATATATATATCACAGGAATAAGAATTTCTTATGGTAAAGGACAAACCTTCGGTAAAATTGGAATTTGCCTGAGTTAGTTTTTACGCATGGACAGTAAAACGCCGCATTATCAAGAGTCAAGAGCAAAACTGAGTGATCACTACAACTATTTCAAGAAAATAGTCAAGGAAAAATTCATGAAAATGATAAATTAGCATTACAAAATGTTGCGTTACGAATCTTGCTTTACAAAATCTTGCATTACCTAATCTTGCTTTACAAGATTAGGGCGCGCGCGATTCTATAAATGCACAGAAAATTATTATATGCAAGATAAAAAATCTTCACTGTGATTATATGATTATTGCAATCGAGCAATAATAACAGCGTTTGGCATTTCACATTACAATATAATTTAATCAAAGTAACATTTTCCCCGTCATATAAAAACTTTCTAACCTTAATTTAATTTTTGTTTTTGTTTCCGAGTCTATCCTTTGTGAAAAGAAAATTTTCTTTGTATTCTTGAATTATTATCCCTTTTTTGCTTTCTTTATGAAATATACAGTAATCTCTTGCAAAGCGTAGTAGGCTTCTACAAATACGTAGAATTCTTTGAGAATTCTTTAAACAAAAAACAAGGAATTTTGTTTAATTGGAAATAATTGTACATACATTATGTACATATTCCATGAATACTTAAATAAAAAGAAATGTGTACGTGTGTTTTACTTTTACTTCTTACAAAAATAACTGCGCAATGTAAAATAAAATGCGCAGTTTTTAACCGCGCAATGTAAGGGATTCCTGTAAATGATATGAATGACGAAATATCGTCCAACATCGTGGATCCAACAAAAATCACTTAAGTGTGTATTTAAGTTTATAAATGAGAATTTATAAAATTTTAGGAAAAGCAAGATTATGTTGATTTTAATAATAAAATTGCAAGATTTTATAAAGGAAGATTTTGTAATTGCAAGATTTTGGATTTGTAAGATTTTGGATATGCAAGATTTTGTAATGCAAGATTTAGAGGCGCTCCCGTTTATTCTTAATTATTATGGGTCTCTTTCGTATATGGTATAATTTATAGAAGTAATACCGATATTTTGCTTTTATTCTAAAGTTTATTCTTGATTATGTCTCTTATGTAGAGGAGTGTTTTAATTAGCGGTGCATGCAAGTTTAATCAGGACTCTTTCTAAAAATCTCTTTTAATCGGAGTGGGTCTTAATGATTTTTCGATTTACACGTAAATCGATACAACTCTGAGCCTTCAGGATTACCTACGTTATAAAATTTACGTTTGTTTGATTTTCCTGCTTTGAATTTTTTTTTTCCTTTAAACAAGAATAAGTTGAATTGTTGTGATTTAAAAAGTCTACTATACTCCTCTGTATATTAGGTAAAATCTTTTGCTTATATAGGTCTAAAACCACGTTCTTGAGGGTAGTTTTTCTGCTTTTTCACATCAAATTGTGGTTTTAACACTAGTTACATTTCATTTGGTTTGTTTTCTGTTATGTTTCTTGGCTATGCGCCGAACATTTACGTTTACGTCATCAAAAAACCTTTAAGAATTATAATGAATATCCTCTTAGCAAATTATTGCAGATTACTGAATATAAAGGTCAAGAGTAGAATTCATTTCAATTAGTGGATTAGTGGATAGTAATTTGTTAAGTATAACATGCTAAAGTCAACCACCTAATGACAACATATATTTAAGTATTGTACATAATTAATAATTTAATGTGAATAATTAATTCACATTATTAATGCTAGAATAATTAAATTTTATTTTCTAGACTATAAAAATCGAACATTTATACTTTTCTACTCAGTTCCATTGGTAATCGCGCGTTAAACACGAAAATGAATTTCTACAGTTCAATTAAATTTTGCTTATTTATACGATATATATTCATTATAACGCCATTTTATTATTCGCGTGAATTAAGAAAATTTATTGTGCCCCGTTTTTCGTTTATCGTGATAACAGTCTTACTATTTGCCTATCTATCCGCCTTTTGGACTGTTTTCAAAAATGTAAATTTTGATAGTCAAATTTCGGAAAATGAAACAACACAATCTTCAGATTTGGTCAAAGTTCTACCGAATATTGATAATAGTACATCGGTTCAAATTCAGCCAAAAACTACGCGACGCAATCGTGATGCACTATTGGAATTTATCAGTATGTTTGAAATTTCGATCACTCTATTTAGTATGGTCGTATTCATCTACGCCAATTACTATTACAAGAACGAGCATATCAACTTTTTGGTGTTAGTCAACGATTTTGATAGTGAAGTGGTTCGACTGACGAACAGTAAAAAAATGTTTCATTATCGAACGACACGACAATATATCCTATATTATGATTCGTTTATTATAATTTACTATTTTTTGCTACAAAATTTTTTATTCGAAAAACTGTTTTCGGCAGACAGTCTAATAACTACGTACTCTTTCTTACTGATGTTCTCGTATGCGTCGGCACTAAATGGCCTAAACAGTCAAACATATTTACATTTTGTAATGGTGTTGCAACGTCGATTTGTCATAATTAAATTTGCTCTTAAACGTTTCATGGAATCAAGTGGCGATAGTTTGTGCCCTACAAACACGCCAAATTTAAATTTGAATAAATTGTATAAAATTTTTACACTGTATAAAACTATGGCGTCCGGAATTGATATGCTGAATAATTTTTTTGGAATCCAATGTCTTTTGATCATCCTTCATGATTTTACGTTAACTACGAGTCAAGTTTATCTAATATTTCAAACGATTACTGATACAAAACCTACCAATTCAATTTATCCGAAAATGTATGTAGTGGTCGCAATATTTTTATGGATGCTACCAAATGTAGTTAAATTGATGATTCTTACATATGTGTGTCATATTACAATAAATAGTGTAAGTAGAACTTTTTTTTAAATCAATTTTAATATATAATTTATCGAGTTTTAACTTTACTTGATCCGAATTTTAGGATTCAGAATCGGACTAAACTGATCGATCTGTTTAGTCACTTTTTAAGATTTTACTAATACACTAGTTTAACTTTTATCCTTTTAAATCACTCTATGATAAAACTAATCTGTGATACTTTCAATCTGCCATTACGGTTATTTGTTCAGTCTTCTAAAGCTGAGGATCATTTAATTCGTCGTTGTAAACAGTTTCATAAAAGAGTTTTATTTATTTTAACTGTTGTAATATTCTTTTGTTTATCTTTTCTTGTTTCAACTTGTTTTAATACACACATTTTTTCTAGAATATTCCAATTAAACATCATTGCAGCGTATTTATCGATTATTTTGATGTGATGTTAGTAATAATAGTTCCATTAATTATACCTTAATTCTGTTTGTCCTGAAGACAAATTCTTTGTTTCCACCAGGATAATCGGTTGATTTGAGCATAGTAATCCTGCGGAAGTATCTTTAATAGGCTTAATGATGGTTTTTCCTAATTTGAATGTATTATTTGCAAGGAGGATGTCTCACATTTCATTCAAGCAATGATATCATTATGTTGTTTTTAGATCAGCGTGAACATTTTAGTTAAGTTCATCTTTGCAGGTACATATCATATACAGATACGGCATATAAATGAATTCGTCCCAGTTATTTTAGTTGTCTTTTTTGTACATGCGAGTACATATTGGTACATTCATGCGAGTACATATTGGTTACTGTTATTAGTTACTAAAAATGGGTCAGTAATATCCACCGCCATGGCGGGTGTCATTTACTGAACCAACCCCTTGACAATCAGTCTTAATTATTGTATAAGAACCTTTTGTTATGCCATATATTGGACAAGCACGGTAAAAAATCGAGACTAATTTTAAAACATTTTTTTAAACCACAGTAGTTTTATAGAATAATAAAACAATTTAATTCTAAATTCTTAAACTTCAAACAGTTTAAAACTTATTTAAAACTACAAAGCATTAAATTTAAACATAAAACGTATAAAAAATTCAAAATTTTGTCTTAAATTTTAAAATTTAGAACATAAAAGTTGCAAGATTGTCCATAATGGCTCTCAACTAAAAAAAACGTAAGAGTTAGATTAACTTTTCCATATTATAAAATTGAACGCATCGAAGGTGTAATTAAACGATTTTTTTTCTATTTCTATCTTATAATTCACTAGAACAACGTGATCATAAGAAGTATAAAAACCTAGTTTTTGTATTTTGGTCACTGATGTAATAATATATGATAAGGTTTAGGCTAAGAATCTAAACTAAGAAAATTTATGTAAAAATTAACCAATTAAATATTTTTTTCTCCGATCGTAGGAAAAAATATATCTTTCCGTTGTTTTTTCGAAACGAAAAGCTCATGATTCTAGTATGTTGTATTTGTTGCTAAGCAACAAGTAATAATAGTACGAGAATATTTTTTCTGGCCTAGGCCGGGAATATATACCCGTATAGATTTTTGATTGTTTAGAAGAAATAAAAGTACACTTATAAGGTCAAACGCAATTATTTATTTCAATTTAACAGTATACATAATCAATTTTTATTTGATAAATAATTATGTGTTAGGTATAGGAGTTTAATTTTACTTATTTGTAATATTAACGGTTATCGTACAATTAGTACAATTATTGAACATTGGTGGATTAGTAGTATCGCATCCCAGCATTGTTGTTGATATATTGCTATTAATATCATTAACATTATTTGCATCGGCTGTTTCATTATCCGTTGTATCGAAAATCTTATGAGCAACTTCAATTTTATTGGTACCCTTCAGCAATAGTCGATGACTTCCATCCTCCAAATCTTTTTAAGCATGTTAAATCTGTGCCATTATCAACTAAAATTGTCGCAGATGAACGGCGGAAACAGTGCCCTGTGTATTGTTTTGCGTCTGGCAATGTTAAAAAAGTAGCAACAATTTGTGGCATTTTACCAAACTGATGTATGCCAACTGCTTGTTTGAAACCTTTACCATTTATGTATTTAAAAAAAACGCAAAGAATTGGAATCTTTTGGACGCGAAGCTATATATTTTCTGTAATAATCTAAATAAGTTTCGTTTACGATAAATGGTCGTAGTTTATTTGTCTTGTTAATCGGGATTTTAACTAAAAGTTTCGATCCCAAACCAATAATGTCAGTAATTTCCATGCGGGCTAGTTCATCTCGTCGACAAGCACCAGCGATTCCAAAAATTAACGTAACCTACAAAAAACAATCATAATATTACATACAATAAAATATTGCAGTGTGAATTGAATTTTATCCGGAAACATATTTGAAATGCTTACTTTAGTAACTAGGAACGAATCATCTGAAGCTTCCAAAATGAATTGTTGAACATATTCCATAGTTAATATTTTAGATTTCATCGCTTTATATCCGTCGGATTTGCGTTTCAAGAAGACACGTAATTTTTGGTATTTTGCAATATCCACATTAATTATAACCACTAGAATCGACCTGATCATTGAGTAGTTTGACCATAATGTGGATGATTTCAATTTTGTAGATAAATCAGCGAAATACGCCAGAATGACGTTTTCCGAAAATAATTTGATGTGTTTAGATTGACGATAATCCATAAAGCGTTTATAAGCATTTTCGTATTTTTCCTTCGATTTTTGCGGGAGTAAATCACATGTAGCTGAATTAGCTGCTTCCACTATATCCGGCGGGGTACAAGATAAAGGTAATTCGCTTTCACTGTCCATATCCCTTAAATTTCTGTCACACGTTTTTTATAAATCAAATAGGGACACAAACTTGACAACTATTGAAAAAAAAAAAAAATGTATTTATGATGTCGTGGCTAACTAAGCAATAATTTTATGTTATTTTCGATTTTTTACTTTGTTTTGATTTCTTAATATGATAATTAATGAATAATACTAAAAATTATTTTGGGTTTATATTCGTTTTAAAGACCGATCGGAGAAAAAATAGTATGAACAATTAGGAGGAAAAGTGCATTCCCGGACTCCCGTGTAAGCCAATTTCCATTATCGTCCGGGAATGTAGTACTTTTCCTCCTAATTATACAATATACTATTAGGGAAAAAAAATTTTTTGGTCGCTGCAGCCTGACGAGTGAAGAGAGATCGATTTTTTTTAATTTGTATATCAAATATAAATTATAATTCACATATTCTCAATTACGAATTATTTCTAAATTATTCTCATGAGTCATTCATGACTCATAAGCTCGAAACCGCACTACAATGAAACGAAGCAAATTTCGTATCTTTATTGTAAACAATGTTTATATGTTTTTTAGTCAATTAGGCAACACACCAAATTCAATGGAGATTTTCGGCAATTACGTGACGTATTGGTCATAAAACGGTTAATTCAATTGATTTATAATTAGTTTAATCAATTTTTTTAAAATCTAATTTATATAATAATTTTATATTTTTAATGATGTAATAAATTAATTAATTGTAAATTTCAGGCAAAAACTAATCCAATTTATTACAGCATACAGCTTGTCAAATCGATCACAATTATTGTTTCTGTATTTGGGAAATACTTACAACACAAGTGAAAAATTCGCAAAATTTTAAATTAAGCAAGCTGATAATTGAATCAAGTGATGCGCAAATGGTGATATAGCTGACCTGTTGAGGTTTACCAATCAACATTCATTTTTTGGTCATCTTGATTGTGGTCATCCTTATGTTCCATCTTATTACGCTAAAATAACTTTTTTTTGTAGTACTAGCTAAAAGATTGGGCAAATGTACGTCTTAGCAATATAATTTTAACCATATAACAGTAAAATATGCCCAAAACAAACACTAAGTGATGCATGGACCAAAAATATTACTAAATATTGTAAAAGTCGTTTTCTGCGGCAAAAAAAAGCAAAAAACAGTTTTCTTCACATAATATTCCGTCAGGTACTTTTTCATGATTGGCTGCTTTTTCCAAATACTCCATCCCCAAGTATACCGTTTAATCTAAGATATCGATATTGGTGATCGGTGGTATTTTCACAATTTCTCCTTTGATAGCTCACTCACCATGACTTCCATCAATTTTTTGTTCAATACGCGGTCCTTTATATTCAGCGATATAATATCCTTGAAGACCAAATCTTGGTCGGCTACAATAAAATGCCAGCTACAAAAAATTGACAGTTTTTGATCCAATATCTTATTACCAACCAACCAGTCTTTGAAAAATTGAGCAATATAAATATTGACCTATAGTGGATTTATTATTTTGCATTCCAAATCTTAAAGGCGTTTTCCTCGCTGCAATTCCCTATTATGAAACTCCAGTCCTGGTATTATTAGATCATTTGCCTTTTATCAAAACGCCAGAGTTAAAGTATTAAGTTGCTCTTTTGCAGTTCACCGATTGTGCTGTACCATAAATTAAAACTTTACTTAAATTCCGGTTCTATCAATTTAGTCTCTAGTTTGGTTTTGATGCCTTACAAATGCGGAAGTTATACCGAGCTACCCTAATAACAAAATTGGCAATTTTGAGTTCGCTGTCAAAAACGAGCAGTTGCTCAAAACTTATATTCGAGTCCAACGATTATTTTTTTGGTGCCCGCATTATTATTATTTTAATGGTGATCCGTTATCAATACTCTTCAAATACACTGCGCAAATTACATATTAATGAAGGTACAGGCTAATGAAGTAGTAAATAAATATTTAATAGTTAATGGTAATTAAGTTGATTAAGCTTTAACACTGAAATAGTTTTAGTACATAGATAATTGTAGAGCAACAAGGACACATTGAAATGAATTTCTACGGTTCAATTAAATATCTAACGTTTTTCCAAATATTATTTTTAATATCGCCATTTTATTATTCACGGCCGTTAAAAAAATTGGTCGTACCAAAATATATTCTAGTATTTATCATAATATTTATAATTTCGTATATGTATGGCATCTATTATTTGATAGAAACCGTGAGTGACGAGTTGATAAATGTTTCCGAGCCCGAGCTACAAAATCAAACTACTGGGGTGGCGACAAAACGGTCGGGTATAGGAATGCTCGAATTTATTTTCCAATTTGAAATTATTTTAACAATTTTTAGTGCAGTTTTATTTATTGTCTGCAGTTTTTATTATAAACACGAACATATCGCGTATCTAGAGCTGATTAGTAAATTCGATAGTGAAATTATTCGAATCACGCATAGTAAAAAATTACTGGAGTATGGATATTTTTTGCAACGAACATCGATTGTGGTAGTCGCTGTATTCCTATACTATTATGTGATACAAAATATTTTAATTTTAACTTCAGTAAACGTACTGCCGCATACACTTGCCGCATACGGGTTTTTGCTTAGTTATTCGTATGCCGTGTGCCTTAGCGGCATAAGTGCTGAAACATATATAACTTATTTAAATATACTATCGGATCGTTTTTTAATTATTAAAATCGGTCTGAAACGTTTTATGAATGGTACGAGTACTATTAGTGACGTCTATAATGAGGGGCGTGACTCTAGTTTAAATAAATTGTACGAAATTTTTGGACTTTATAAAATGTTGACGTCTGGAATTGATATGATTAACAGTTTTTTTGGTATTCAGTGTTTGCTTTTAATTATTCATGATTTTACATTGACCACAAGCCAAGTTTATATTATGTTTGAGATACTTATGCAAAATCGTGAGGACAAATATCTTTCGGTTTTTGTGGTTTTTTTATGGATGTTTCCAAATCTTGTAAAGCTGAGCCGAATGACGTACTATGGACATATCACTATTAATTATGTGAGTAACATTTTATAATAATATTATAGTTTGATATAGACTGTAACTTAATATTATTTTCTTTTATGCCCTGTCAACAGTAAACTTATTGTTTTCCAGGTTATAACATTTTTTTTATAGATGCCATTAACTAATTTACATTTAATACACTTATGGATAATATTAAATTCAAATAGATTCAATTATAGGTATAATAATAAGTTAATTGATAATATTTACGGATTATTATCGCATAATTTCAAAAGTGCTTTTCTAAACAAATAATATTGATCAATCACCTTCAATTTGTTTAAATTCCATCGTGGTTTGATTCGTTTGACTCGCCTTATTTCGTTTGTATTGTCCAGTAGTTATATGGCCTCAACGTTGGTGTGGGTAAGAAGTATCTTCTCATATTTGATAGCACGTTCCCGGATAACGTCGTCTATCAATTGTATTTCTAGATCATTGTACATTTCCCTGTTAGTCACAAATCGGTAAGCGTTGATGATCATTCGCAGAAATTTGTTTTGACTATGTTGTATAATGTCTCTATTGGATATATAAGTACAACTCCATAGCTGAGCATCATACATCAATATTGGTTTGAATATAGTCTGGTAGACTAGTCTTTTGAAATACAGGTTCATTTTGGAATGATGCCCAATTAACCAGTACATTTGACGTTGTTTTAATCGTATCTGTTCAGATTTTTGTCTCATTTGATGTTTCCAGTTGCTCCTTAAACCTAAATGCAGACCAAGGTATTTGGCCGATTCAGACTGTTAGTTTTGTGTCGAAGCGTAAATGTCACAATTGACCATTTAGTAACATTGTTCATTGCTCGTTGAAGATTTTCCACTGCAATAGGTTATGATTCGTCTACTGACATAATCACAGTGTCTTCAGTGAACGTGCCGATGAAAGTTTTATTCGTTGTATGTATATCCGCAATGTAGAGAAGGTACAGGATGGGTCCCAATACGTTTCGCTGTGGAACTCCCGCTAGCGTTGGATAAAAGTCAGAACATGTTTCTTCATATGGATGATTCTGAATTGGCGATTAGAGAGGTTTGATTCAAGCAGCTGGCAATAGTTTTGTGGTAGCATTCAGCTCACCTTGAATGTTAAGTCCTTGTGCTTTGAAGCTTTTGATTAGCCTATTGACTTTGTTACTTATTCGATTGAAAGTGGTCTTGTCACCGGGATTTCTGGTGAGATGCCATATTCGTCTTGTCTTTCTTCTTTTCTTGATTCGTTCCCTGATTTCAGCCGGGTATTTGACTTTAATCTCTGCTTTGTCCCTTAATTCTTGAGAAATCAAGTAGATCTAGTATTTTTTTTGCATCCGTTGGTCAATACGTTGGCCCCCTGGAGACAGGTATTCGCATTTGTTTTCATGAATGGTATTGAACAAAGCATTTCCTGTCCCAGGAGAAATTAGGCTGGGACCCCAAGCTGTATGTTTTATATTATAGTCCCCTCCAATAATAAATCTTGGACCGAGTCTATTAAAGACGTCATTTAATTGTAACTTCGTTGGTGTATGCCGTGGATGATAGTATGCTGCCCTAATATTTAGATTTGCGCCAGTATATTGGATTGAGATAACAGTTGCTTGCATGTAGCTTTCACAAATATCCTCTTGTTGCGATTATGTTTGATATTATTTTTAATTATACAGCTGAACCACCTCTAGCTCTTTCACTAGGATAGGTTGTCCAGTAGGAATTAAATCCCTTTATTTTGATAAAGCTTTTGTTGGAGAAGTGCGTTTCTGAAATCAATGTAATATCTATGTTGTTTGTATGGAGAAATACTTCCAGTTCTTGGGCTCGTTGGTTTAGCCCATTAGCGTTCCAGGTTACAATGCGTAACGTGGAACCTGAAGTTAATCATTTGTGTATATGCTGCCTTTTCTTGCTGGGCGGAAAGAAATTACTTTGCAATTTTAAGCCTTTTCTGCTAAGTGACCAAGTTTCTGTTGAATTTGACTAAGATTTTAATAATTTCAAAGTTATTAGACTCGTTATTAACTTCTATATGTTTGCTGTTTTGGTTTGATTCATCAGCAGATAATTTGTTGAACACATTCGTGTGATGATCCTCAGCACATTTAACGCATTTGGTTTGACGATAGCAAAAACTCTTGGTACGTCCAACTTGTTGACAATTCATTCATTGTAGAATACCCCTTGTCTTGTTAGGTGACTCAATGTTAAGTATACAGTACGCAAGTTTCTTGATGTTGTATTCTTCTAAATTGTTGTCTTTTTGTTTTAAGTCGATGTAAAACAATGGAAAGTGTTTCCTGTCTTTTACACCAATAGTTGTGACCATTTTGTATATGTTAGTAATACCTCATGTCCCCTTTTTTTCTAGGTTTGCTTTAATTTCATCGTGATTAATGGAAGATGGTAAACCTCTGATTACCACTCTATAAGCCTTTTCGCTCTTTAGCTGGTAAGTGTGATATTCGATATTGATTGTTGGTTACTGGGTTCTTTTTTTAATTCCTCCAGTAATATTTTGACCTTTCTGTAATCATTTTCATTTTGAAAGGTAATGAAAGGCCTTGAAGTTAGTTGATTCCCTAGTGGTTTTTATTACGTTTAGTCGAAAAAGTTCGAAATTATTGATATAGCTCACGAAAATGGGCGGAGGCAGTGGTATTTTTGGGTTTTTCTGTTCAATGTTATTGTTCACACTTTGTGTAATATTTTTTAGAAGAGATTTCGTTTTTGTGCGCCTATGTTTCTTAGAATTTCTGTTATCAGCACCGGAATCTTCGATTTCCAGTTCTTCCTCATCTGTGCAATACTCTTCTTGACTCAGAACATTGACTCTATTATTCTGTTGATAGACTGGAAATTGGAGCAGCGCAGCCAGTTGGGATTATTTGAATGACCATGTTGACTAGATGATGGCTGAATATTGTTTAAAGACAGATTATTAACTCGTGCTGAAACCTCAGCTTTGCTTTTTGTATCCTTTTATTTTATTGTAGAGTTCTCTCTCTTAAGTTCAGCAATTTCATTGCTCAGCTGTGCGATTAATTTCTCCTTTTTTTAAATCTATTTAACAGCTCCTCGCTGTTTATAATATTTGTTGATGTACTCAGTATTTGTTCTGATGATGAAGTTCCTTTTTTATTGAAGGCTGGATTTTTTACAAATATTATATTGTTTGGTGATCTGATTGTAATAGAGCTCCTTCGGAATGAAAATTGTTCCTCGTACTTCTTGTGATCGTTGGTAGAATTTTGTAGCAATGTTTGGCTCCCCTAGAATCCATGGGACTGACCTCGGAAGAGAGTGGATTTTTTGTTTTATCCATTAAGTTTTTTTGTTTATAGTGTTATTACACTCGCCTCTAGAAGGTCAGCCGTTGTGATACATTAACAATGCAAGGCAACGTTGCCCAGATGCTACCGCATGGAGGTAAACTAGAGACAGTTGATGATTTCTAAATAGTAACAACGTTGGAATATAAAAAAATGTATAATTGGCTGTAAAAGGCCAACACCTACCCTATTGAAATACGCCAAAGACACCTCGTATGTGACATTACTGTCAAACTAAATGTCAAATTACTTTAACAAAAATTTTGTTATACGAACTAAAAGTTTTCATTTCATTTCATTTAATTATAATTTCAATCAGTTTTGGTGTACATGTTAAACCGAAAAATAAAACCGACTCAACAAATCTATGTTAATCGACTGACTTGGTCATCATTTTAGTGACAATTCCAGTTGAGTCGTAGTAGTAGTCACATGCTGAACTTTTTGGTCAATTTTCATTCAGTCACGTTTCGGTTCAACATATATCTGCAGTATTTAACTAACTTTTGATCATTTACTTATACAAGCTGTTAAAAAATTATCCATATAAACTGCATCTTGGATGAAGTTTTGGCAGTAAAGGAAGTCCAGTTTATATGTTTAAAAAAAATTGTCCGATGATATTCCATATCTTTCTATATCATTTTATTTTCACATAATTTTTCATCATTTTACCTCAAAGATATTGAAAATAGAAACAATTGCCAATACTAGTGCGAACTCAATCCTCATTGAACAAAAGAGACACAGATTCAACATAGATTCTTTTTTATTTTATTTTATTGTTTTATGAAATCAGCATTCTCGTTATTTTATTTAAGGCTACTTAGGTTTTATTGAAACCTTTTTGAACTTGGCCTTCGTTATTATCTTTTGGTGTTGCTTCTTTCTTTTTAGCGACTTCTACATAATATGATGCGTTACCTCGTAGGATGTTTAATCCCCGATTATTCTGTTTGTGTGTTGTAACTTTGATTGGGCTCTGAGATGGATCTTGTACGAATTATTTGATTTACGTAAAATTTCTTACACGGTTTCTAATTTTTTGTTATTCTTTTATATCTACTTCACATCCGAGGTAATTTGCGGTGTTTTGTTCATTTGTCCTGCAAAATTTATATATGATATCGTAGTATTTCTGTCTAATGGCCACGTGCTCGTTAGATGCTTATCCACACATTCAATACATCTTTTCTACATTAATCATCTTTGAAGTATTCTTTTTTATTGGTTCAATCCTGACTCTCATGTTATGAATTGCTTGAATATTACATATCTTTTGACTATTTTCCTTATTGACACTTAAAAGCATAAATAGTAGCAGTTTTTAACAGAACGTGAAAGCCGTTACCGCTTTAAGTTCTGTCTTTTTTTATGATATTCACATTATCCTTAACATGCCTTTACTTTTACAGGTATGGCGAAAACATAATATATAAAAAAATTACATATTTGGCGCCGATAAAAATCAAATGAAATATGTGTGTGCTTTTGTTGCAGTATTTAATTCGTGACTTTTTTTGTCTGTAACCTAATTTTTAGTGTGTTGCCGTCTTCGTTCCTTTATTCATTTTGTAGGCAATTTTAGAGAATATTGTAGCCCGAAGATCAGCTATAATTCGCGAAAAATATAATTAGTAAAAGACTTGTTTTGCAAACCTAATCGTTATCTCCTTTAATTGGTTTGTGATATTGATAAGTTATAACTTTACGTGTATTTATGCAGTTTGGCCACTTCAATTTAACTTTTCAAATTTAATCAAATTTTTAGGAGCTTATAAGTGTTAACAATCAATATTATAATTTTAATACAGATTTTAAGCAGTATAGGTGAAATTATCTCATTTGTTTAAAATAATGTTATGCCATTTATATTATGTAATGCCTAAACGACATATTCGGTCGATTATTGGGGCACATATAAAAAGGACTGCTCTGTAAAACATGCTTTATACTTCGACACGAAATCACCAACATGGAAAACAATTTAGAAGGTCATTTGAAAGAATTTGGCGGTGGTTTTGGTTTGGATACAGACTGGAGGAAAGCAAAGCAGTAACAGGAAAGGAAAAACTAAACTTAATTATACGAATAAAATTATGATGGCATAAGCCAAGTTCTATCACAAGAGACAAATGCATTAAAATAAAATAGCATGCTTATAGCTATTTTATGCTATTTTATGCTGTTTTAAGCTATTTCATGCGATTTAATGCTATTAAATGGTATTTTATGCAACTTTATGCTATTTTATGCTATTATATGATATTTTATACTAGTTTATGCTTACTCGTGCTATTTAATGGCATAAAATAGCATAAAAAGCATAAAATAGCTTAAATAAGCATAAAATAGCATAAAATAGCGTAAAACAGCATAAAATAGCGTAAAACAGCATAAAATAGAATACAATAGCATAAAATAGCTAAAATATCATGCTATTTTATGTAAATGTATCCTATTTTATGCTATTTTATGTTATTTTATGCTATTTTATGCAATTTTATGCTACTTTATGCTTATTTATGATATTAAATGCTATTTTATGGTATTGTATTCTATTTATGCTATTTTAGGCTATTTTATGCTATTTTATGGTATTTTATGCTATTTAATGCAATTTTATGCCATTTATTGGTATTTTATGCTATTTCCGTGGAAAGGGAAAAACTGAATATGTGGTTCGGCAACTAAATGGGTAACGGAAACTGGTCACATAACCTACTTTCTGAAGTTATTCCAAATTATATTAAATGGGCAGATGATTTTTTTTTTTGAAAATTGGTAATTTTTATATAGAAGCCTTATTCTTATAGTGCTTGAAGCGTATTTACATTTTTTGTTAAATAAATATTTCGAACGATTTTTTAGCGTCCAACTCACTGTTAAATAATTCAAATTTAACTATAAATATGGGTTTAAATATCAAAATCGATTTAAGTCACTTTAATTTAAAGTATAAAAATCTTAGTTTTATTTGATTGTAAATAATCTTAAATTTATTTGACTATAATATGTGTTCTATTTGTAATCTACCAAAATAATAATTTATTTTGGAAATTCATTTGTAAAAGCCAATCAATTAGATTAATTGTACGTTTAACACTAACAAACTATTAACAAAATGAAACCATAATAAACCAATTAACTAATTGTGACAAAGTTGCTTGTTAAATAAATATTTAGCTTGACCTCATATTCAGTTGGTCGCCTAATATTGAGTGTTAAAGTGTGAGCTGCGTGTCGACAATAGATCACAGTAGTCATGAACTTCTACGAATCGATGCAATTCAGCATTTACGTCCAAAATATTTTCATTATATCGCCGTTTTATTATTCGCGAAAGCACCAAAAACTTGTCTTACCAAAATTTGGATTTCTTTCACTAGTTATATTTTTAACCGTTTATCTACTGTCAACGTGGTACTTATTTCAACACATAACGGTATCGGCAAACATTCTTATCAATAAAACCGAGACAGGGAGTAATGCAAGTAATTTAACCGTGGCGAATAAATCAGGACGCCGAGATAATAATGATTTGGTGCAACTAGTCGTTCAATTTGAAGTGTGGGCGACCGTAATGAGTGTGGTCATATTTTCGATATGTAATTTTACGTACAGGCATGTGAACCTTAAATTTTTAACGTTAATCCAGAATTTTGATAATCATTTAGTAAAATTAACAAATGATCGGAATGTAATCGACTACAAAGCGTGGCGGTTATCATCTCTCATTTCTATACTATCGGTTATATTTTATTATTTTGCACTTCAAATTGTGATACTTTACCGGATGTTTAGCTCGGATCATACTATAACCATGATTGCGGGTATAATTTATTATATATACGCTTCAGCGCTCGGTGGTTGTAATGCGCAGACGTATATGCTTTATGTAGCTTCGATCGATGATCGTTGTTTATTGTTAGTTAAGTGTTTGTCTGAGTTTATTGAAGACGATGGTGATTTGACCGCATCAAATTTTAAAAGATTAAACAAAATATTTAATCTATTTAGGATACTGACATCTGGAATAGATATGGTGAATCGTTTGTACGGTATCCAGTGTTTGATAATAATCACACATGATTTTACGTTGATTACAAGCCAATTTTATGGCATCTATGCCACCATCGTAGATAATGATATAACCGATAAAGTAATCATATATTTATCGATTTGTTTGTGGATGTTACCGAACGTAGTTAAATTAGGTAAAATTACGTTTTTGGGTCACGTTACCATTAATAAGGTAAGTAAATAAATTATTTGTGTGACATTTCTATTTCTATAAATTATTTGTGTGACATTTCTGAAAGGTCGAATCGATACTGCTCAAATTATTATCATTTCATTATTATCCAAAATTATTAATTCACAAATTAATTTGTTAATTTTCGACTCGGAACTAAAATTATAAATTAGTCCTCTTTTGGATGTTACTTAACTTATATATTTTTATTTTGTGGTTGGAACAAAATGAATTTTTACGACGCTATGAAAGCCACTCTATACAGTCAACGCGTGTTTTTAATATCACCTTTTTACTATTCGAAAAAGTTGGAAAAATGATAGTGCCACGGGGTTCGTTTATTTTAATAACCGCTTTCTTGATGACATTCCTATATACAACATGGGAAATATATAAAGGTGTTTTAATAATATCGTTTTCGTCTGATATTTTAACTACTAGGGCACTTATACTTAATAATGATATGAATCGATTGAATATAACTACAACCATGCCCGCAACACGTCGCAACCATAGTGCCGTAGTTGAAGCAGTCATAGGCTTCGAGCTATGGGTAACAGTTTTGAGTATGGTGGTATATTCATACGCTAATTATTTTTATCGATACGAGCAAATCAAATTTTTATCGTTAATGGACGAGTTTGATAATGAAATAATTCAATTAACGAGTAACCGTAAAATAATAAATAATAGAGCCTGGGGTATACTTTCGACCATTTTCGTATTCACTGTGCTATTTTATTATTTTATAATGCAAAATATATTTCTACGGAATATTTTTTACTTCGAGAATTCCAGACATCTCACGTTATTTCTAATACTTTATTCGTATGCATCAGGACTCGGTGGCTATAATGCCCTATGTTATATGTCATATGTATCGTTACTCGACGTCAGATTTAATGCAGTGAAAAACTGTTTAAACAAATTAATGGCGACTGACAGTTCGGATGAATCGGGCTCAGATAAATCTTATTTGATGAGACTCTACGCAATATTTAATTTATTTCGAACGCTAGCATCCGGAATCGATATACTAAATAACTGTTTTGGTATACAAAGTTTGATTATAATCGTGCATGACTTTACATTAACTACAAGCCAAGTTTATGTAATGTATAGCATAATAATGGATGATGCGGCAACCAATTCATGTATTGCAGTCGGTATCTGGATACTACCGAATATTGTAAAACTAAGCCGAACTACATATTTGGGACACGTAACTATCAATGGTGTAAGTAGTTTGATATTATTTTTGTTATTGCAGTTCAGGTTCAGGAAACAGTAATAACATGTTTAATCCAGTACGGTGGCTACTTTTATCAGACTATAGGATTTTGATAATCGCATTCTGTCTATTACATGATAATAAATGTTTATATTATCGTAATATATTTTCTCTCGAAGCTCTGAACTTTAATTTGCTTCAATATAATTTAAGAGTTATTAATATGGATACGGTATCACGATTTCGGTTCACTCCCAAAATACGTACGTAGATCTGAAAAGGTAGTGCGGAATTAAATATGAAGTGGGAATAAATATGAAGTAGTGTGATTAAAAGTAGTGTGACTAAATATGAAGTGGAAGCTGTACATCCGTGTCAAATTTGAAGTGGATATCTTAGATGGACGATATTTCAGTTTATACCACTGAAAATAGCTTTTATTATATTCTACAACTATTAAAGTTATATGAACATATGTACATGCCTAACTGCCACACTGAGGTCTGACTCGACAAATGTTAATTCATATGGACCCGAAGAAAACTCAGTTTTCAGCTCATAAACTAGCACAAAACTTATAACTACAATTGGGTACCAGTGAGAATATAAATAAATATCAACTGGGTTGCTGCAATGCAGCGCACAGATGCTGATATGTTAGAAGTTTGTAACAATTTTGAAGAAGGTATAATCAAGACTCACACAAAACATTGATTGACGTTTTAGGTACCAGAGTGCATGATATTGACATAGATCATAATTTAAATACACATAGTATACCGTCATAAGAATAAAACAGTTTACCCATTGCAGTTCCAGATGTTGGGCCGATAGAAAATCATCAACATTTAGTATAAAATATACATTTAGGCTATTATACATATACAAATATTTTGATTATTTTAAAACGATACCAGTAACGACATCTAGCTCGTCAATGGGCTAACATATGTAACGGGTGGCACTTCATGGCCCCGTTCCAAGCTAAATTTATTCAACCCAGAACATCTTTACCAATTCGGTCAGTTTTAATTTTTTTTTCGTTCATTGCAAAACCATTAAGTTATGTTGTTACGCAATAATTTATAAAATCAAATTGTAATAGGAAACTATAAGTTTCTTATTCAAATAAAAAAAATTGTTTTTCCAAGTAATAACAATTATATGGTAAGGGCAGTGTACTTGTTAATTCACATTAACATTTCGGCATCATTACCCCCCCCCCCCCCCCTTAACTGACCTAACTCAATAATTCTTATTGGGTTAAAGTATAATGACCGTCCTCACCATAAATTATTGATATTTTGTTATTACATTTCTTTTTGGTGGGACGCTTTTTGAGTTTTTGGGAAACTCAGTCTTCTTTTAGTGACTTTTGGACGAGGCAGTCTTCGGACGACCGCTGAGGAAGTCTTTGTAAATGTAAGTTTTTTTAATTTGTAAATTTTTCGAAATTTTAAGGTTCTTATTATAAATTTTAATTTTAATTTAATTTTAATTTTTTTTATTACTTTTATTGAGTTTTTTGTTTCCTCTCCACCATGATGTGAGTCGTTACAGGGGCTCACATCTTTCTTCTATCGGATTGGTAGTCCAAAGTACATTATTCCCCTTGTCATTTTGAATCTATTGATTCACTAAATTTATAATACCGCTTATCAAGGTTCAAAGGGGCTCCACCAGCACCCACGACTATATCCTCACGCTGAGCTAGCGGGATATATAAAGCTACGGTGAAGAGCCCATTGGACAATCTATGCAATTGTTCAGGACCTAGGTTTGCGCCTGAGTCCTGTTTATTACACATACCATGGTAGTACTATGAGTATTTATATTATGCATAGATGTACTTGATAGTGTAGCACATTTTAGTGTTAACAATATTAACAATACTCTGAAAGTCAACATGTCAATTGTAACCACTATAAAAGGGTTACAGAGCAATTGGTATCATGTAAAGTGACCTTATCAACCCATAGGTATGTGGCGGTTAATGAATTTTCGTTTTAAAATTATTAACCACCCCACAATGCAACATCAAAATATTTGAGTCGTAAACCAGATATTATTATATACACCAAAGTTGCATCAGACTATTTCATGTAGATTCAATTGATCTACTCTGTACGTAACGCCATCCAATTAATAACAGCGGGACTAAAAACATAGCTGAATAAATAATAATTGAGATGTAGTACACAAACAAGTAAACGAGCGTTTTAACAAATCTGCCAATCGCAGCTTGGCACGAAAACAATTAGCTGAAGACAGACAGTGAGAAACTGACAAACCACAGAACGACCAGCCTCTGTCTCATACTTAATATATATATATTTTTATTGCCGTCGAAGTGGAAAATACAAAACTTTATGTATAGAAATAAGTTAGTACTTAGTAGTGTTTGATGCTGTAAGCGATCAAGTCGCAAGTAAATTATAAATTTGAATATAAAATAATATAACATAAAATCTTATTAATAAATAAATTTTATAAACATAATAAAGAAAAAAGTTTCATTAATAAATATAGTGCTAAGACACTATAGGTATTTGCCAAGGTGATATACAATCTGAATGTGGTTGACTTCAAGCAAACTGAACTCAATGAATAAGGTAAAGCTAAGAATGGCAAAAAGCTTCAGGTTGAAGATTAAAAATTGCGATGATACATTATTTAAAGTTAAGTAGCACTTAATTCAGCGTGACTCCAGAGACCAATAAAACAAATGCAGAGCATGTTTCCAATACAAATGCCCATCCATTAATTGAACAAGTAGAAGACGCAAATAAAATTTTATAAATAAAAAAACAAGACATTGATGCAGCAGATTAATTGTGTCGTAATCGAACCATAACAATAACGTTATATTAAATATCGGATATTTCAACAATATTGTTAGAGCGCTATATATATATCGTTATAATAAAAGTAGGCATATAAAGATTTAAGCCAATTAGTAAAGTCAATTGTAAAAATTGGTGTAATAAAATGTATTACTCCACTGTGTTATTTCCCATTTGTTCTAAAGTTCATACTAAGAACGTAAGTGGCTCTTGAACATCTGAATGTAACAAAATAGATGAAGCTTTACTATACTCACCTCATTTATGTCCTGTTTTAGTTTCCAGTCATTCATATCTCCATATACTGTAAAAATTTACGATTCTGAGTTGTTTATCGGAGTTGTCACTTATATTATTATTGGTAACTAATTTAGGTTTTTTAGCGGACGCTTGACTGAATGAATTTTTTACAACATGATTTCTAAGAGTTACAGCGGCGGTTTATTTATTTAGGATACCTCTCGCGGATTATCTTAAAATCTAAATATTGCTAAAGATTAGCACCCTCAGCCTTTTAATTTTTCACAGCCATGCATTGCAGATATGTAAAAAGATCCCTCCTCTTTCTTGGTAGTTTTTAGAATATAGTTGCATTCTTTTAGCAACTATGAAAACGAAGGAGGCTTTTTTTTATTAATTTTTATCGTTCCAACCAAAGACGTTACCTTTCCAAGGTTTAAAACCAAGGTTTTAAAGAAAGTGGAAATTGCCTTAGCGTCATGATAGTTTGGTTTCGATCTAATGAGAAACCACGAATTAAACTTGAAATCCAAATTACAAAAAATCCGGTCGTCTCATCAGGTTGCAGTGACGATAAGTTCTTATTAGGTCCAGGGACTAGTCCTTTCTATGCCACATTGAGGGTTTTCATTTTACCAGTTCTCGGATTTCTAGGAAATGATCTCTTGTGTAGTATTTTGGTTGTCTCAAGCAAAATAGAGTTAGTGAAATTAGCATCAAGGTCAAGTTCTTATTTAGTATTAACACTAAATTTAGATGAATTAGGTTATCCAGTTTCTCTCTAAATAATTCCTTCAGTAAATTTGTTCAGATACACCAATTGAACTCAAAAGGTACAGGTATCTTAAACCAAATTCCCCAGAAAAAATCTCATTTAAGTTACAAGCCAAAGTCTTATCGACATCAGACGATAAGGTTATTTAGGTTTCATCAAGGATTAGGATAAATTACATCAAAAACAAATCACTTGCTTTCTGCAACTTTAAGACAACCTACAAAATTTAAACAGACATATTTAGCGCAAACATGTTTAGGTATTAATCCTTATCGAAGGCGAATATTGTGGTGAAATTACTTATCGGGTTTTCTCGTAGATCAGCTAATATCTTTTTCGGGTATCAGCGAGCACTGTAAAATGTGAAAAATAAATTTGTCCGTAACGCAGTAAGCAAAGAAAAACAATAAAAAAAACATGGGTTTATATAAACATGGATACAGTATCGTCCAAAAATAACATTGAAACCAACAACAAGAAATGGGGCAAATTTGTTTTATAGTTTTACTATGGTCTTTTTATAAATTCCTTTTGCTCTAAAAACCTATTTCTGAAAAAGTGCTGTACTCGCACAAATTTAATTTCGAAAATAAAATTTTGTAATTGAATGGGAAAAATATTTTATATTATATATATTTCTAAAACTAATGGTAATTAATAAATAATGTTAAATGCAAATAATGTTAAATTGGTATTGCATGTTTTCTTTTAATAACTTGATAAATTTGAAACCATTTTTTCCTTGAAATTTTAAATGAGCCCCTTAAAATGAACAATCAAAACAAGCAAAATTCGCGTGAAAAGTTAAAAATTATTTCAATATAAACAAACCAATAACAGTTTTGTTCTGGCTTTTATTGAAATATGTATACATATTAATTTCGTTTTTCCAATTAAATTTGAATTAAAATTATGAAATTAATAAAGAGATAGTTAAAATTTAATGATAATTGGTGTCATTCATTGAAAAATAATCAATCGCCTTTGATCATAATAGTTTTTGTCTAATATGACGTGTTTTGTTTGCATCGTTATTTTGTTTGGAAATCTGACAATTTTTTAATTATTAACAATAATCTCCTAGCTTCCTTATATCAAAATTGTGGATTTCAATTTCGAAAATTCTCTGTCATAGACTTTTTCGTCATTATTTTTGTTGTATACTGTATCCATTTCATTAGAGATCTATTAGAAAAATCAAAACTATAACTAATTATCAATATCAAATATTTCGTAAAATTGCATTAAGTATCTATAATAATAAAAAAACTATTATGATTGAGTTATATATAATTAATAAACTTATTAAATCCCTAATTTTAGGATTCATTTTTAAACTTTTTTGACTATATCTAAACGTAAGCTAAACTAATCTGGTTTTTAATTATTATTTCCAACACTTCTAAAACATCTAAACCAGCCTTCCAAATATAATAAAATATAGATTTGGTAATTCCATGGGTAACACCATGAGTTAAACAACTTACGATAGCTGGCATTATCATCTTGAAGAGTAGTCTGGTAGAACTAATAGCGTTAATAACTAGGCTTGCCACCTTTTGAAAATACCAGAGGAGAACAGTGACACTTAATTTTTATTATTTCAAATTTATTTTATTGTGCAACACATTTTTTGCAAATAAACAGATTTCATAGTACACACAGCTAAAAAATAATTCTAAAATGACTAGGAGAAAACTCCAGGGTGGGCCATCTGTTGGGATGAAAAGTCAACATTTTTTATTGATAATGAAAGGTGGTTCTATACCATTTATGTATGAAAAAAAATCGTTCATATGCCCACTATGGCTTCGTGTCAGTCCTGCATCCGAACATCAAAATGTTCGATAACTTTTTCGATGATTATTAGCATAAATGTTACCTTTCAAATAACCTCACAAAAAATAATCAAGCGGTATTAAATTTGAGCTTCTGATGTGTTTTCATTTTTAATGAAACACATTCATTGGTTCAAGCGCATTCAAGTAACAAAACGACGATAATTTGATTGGTCTGGTTGAGACCACCATATTTTAGTTGAATTTTGTATAGATGCAAATGAGGATCAAATTGCAAAATGCATTGTAAAATCTTTAGTTATTGTGAACGACGCCTGGTTGATGTGCTTGGTTCATTACGAACACTTTCACAGCTGCCAGTGCATCGAGAGTACGAACTAGATGAACATGTTGAAACGGTCTACGACCTTCCACTGAACCAGTTTCTTCAAAACTAGCAATAATTTTACCAATTGCACGCTCAGAAGGACGTCCATTTCGACCAAAACTCTCACGTAATTTACGAAATGTTTTTTAAACGATTATTTTCATAATAAATTTAAACAATCAAAATGCGTTGTTAGCGACTCTACGATGATAAATGGCATATTTTTGACTTTTCATATGTCAAAGAATTTTTTAGAACAAATAACATTAAGTACTAAAATTGATTGATTGAAAAAAGAACCAACAGATGGCCTACCCTGTATTAGGAACTAGAATGAAATTGTTGAAATTTTCATGATTATGAGTAGAAAAAATATAAATTCAACAAATACTTATAAATATTGGAAAATGTGATACGTTTTTCTTGTATCTATAATTTTTGAGTTGTTATATTTATGCAATGTCATTATTGTTTTAAATATATTAAACAATATTGCTTCGAAGGACCAATAGTTCCCATTGATATATGTGTTCTGCACTTTAAAATAAAACTCGTATGTGCCCATTAAAGGTTTTTATTCGAATCCTTTTTTATAATGATATATATATATATATATATATATATATATATATATATATATATATATATATATCATTATAAAAAAATATATATATATATATATATATATATATATATATATATATATAAACAAATTTTTAATTTTTATTTTCCCACCGCATGCTATTATGTGAGTAAATCCTATCTTTTTCAAGTTACATATATTATAATTGAATGCAAGGTACAGTTTTTCTTTTTATCTAAACAAATATCATAAAATTATATAGATATGATCAAAGAATATTGAATATTTTTTAATATAATATTTAAAAAAATGGCCAAAACTTTTCTCGTAACTTGCATGTTCAATTCTTAAAGGTATATTTATAATTCCTTTTTGCTAATATATTTGAATAAGCTAATCATTATTCTTGGCAGTTTCTTAAATTGCAGCGCAAATTCCTTCTTGAATTAAATATATTAGTAGCTCACTTTTTATTAGTTGAAAATGGCCAAGAAAAATCAAAATTTCTTCAATTGATCCTTCGGTCAAATTTAAAATTTTAAAAAGTTATTGGTAAAATTCGTAGCTTAAATTTTTTTTTCTATACTATCGTGAAGTATATTTTTGAAAGTATCAAGCTTTGCAATTATTAGATTAGTTTTGAACTAAAAACTAAACTTTATGTTATATAGGCCGTCAACGTCCAATACCGCGACTCTAAAGACCTTTTGAACCACTTGTTAGGAATTAGTGAACGTTGTAGGTGGTTAGCCCAATGCAAGTTTTGTTTACACATAATTCGGTCACCGGTACAAGATGTAATATTTAATTTATATTTATAAATTTTTGGTAAATGGCGAGTATTGAACTATAGGGAAGCAAGAATCTTAACCATCGCTATTCGACCGATGACTTCGGTCGTGTAGCGGTGACCAGTTATTTCGCACTAAGCAAAATTTTCAGGAATATTTTACCATTTTTATGTCGAAAACATGACACATAGTTGTTTGACCCATTTTTAAGAAATATGGCGATAAAGTTTGCCATTTGTTATAATTTTATCTAGCAGGCTTTAAAGGCAACCATGCTCGTTGATACGTATCGTAGAATTTCTTTAAATTCAATTTTCGAGTAGTTACCAAATTCAATCATGAAAAAACGTTTCATAAAAATAAAAATTTTATGAAAAAACTAAAAATTTAATTATTAATATGTTTTTTGTTAAAATATAATATTTTTCTGGTGGAGGACATTTTTGTGTTCGTGGAGGATGGAGGCAACATTTTACATTTTTCCTCCTCAAAAGAGCACGGGTGGCAAGCCTATTAACAACACTAAGTAATGCAAATTAAACACTGTATTCTGGAATAGAGACCCTACTTTCTGAAATTATTCCAAACTATATCAAATGGGTCGATTATTAGAAAATATCTTGTATGAACATGATGAATTTCTACGACACCATAAAAGCTATACTCTATATGGTCGAAACGTGTTTTTAATATAACCTTTTTACTATTCGAAAATGTAGAAAAAATGATAGTGCCACGGAGTTCGTTTATTTTTATAACCGCTTTCTTGATGACTTTCCTATATGCAACATGGAAAATATATCAAGGTGTTCTAATAATATGGTTTTCGTCTGATATTTTACCAACTAAAGCGACTCTTATATCACTTAAATATATACTACAACGAAACCCCCAACACGTCGCAACCAAAATGCCGTAGTTGAAACAGTCATATAAGTTTTGAGCTATGGGTAACATGAGTATAAAGGTAATTACATAAGCTTATTATATTTATCGATACGAACAAACCAAATATGCTCCTGTAATCATGACTCTCAGTGCAATTGTTAAAAAAGAGTCGTTGCCTAAATTAACAAACAATAGAACAAATTGGAAACTGTTCCAGAAACTTGTCAGTGATAATATCAATCTTCAAGTGCCAGTTAAAACTTCGGCACAGTTATAGAACCAATTAGAACAACTTAATTATATTATACAACAGGCAGTTTGGGATACACCTAATAACTAAAAAATAAACTCGGATACATATCAACTTACCTTTGGAAGTTCGAGAATTGGTTAGAGAAAAACCAAAAGCACGAAAAACATTGCAGAGAAATCGGGCCCCACCAAGGAAAACGATACTCAACTATCTTAGTAATAAACTAAAATTTTTGATCAGAGAAAATAACAATGAATCGATGCATAATTACCTTACTGGCCCTATTGGAAAAAAAGTACCGATTATTCCCTCTGGGAAGCAACAAAAAGTCTAAAAAGACCCCAAACGTAAGTACTTGCAATTAAATGTGGTGATGGAACTTAGGCCAGAAGCGCAAAGGAAAACGCTTATTTGTTTGCATCAGTTTGTATTGGAACTAAATTCAGATCTTTCACAAGACAAACTGTAGATGAAAACATAATACTAGTTAACTAAATTGACAGCCAAAGCATAAAACTTGTATCTTAACAAGAGTTAAAAGTCGAAATTATAATAATTTAAGGTCAAAAATATCTCCTGGCTATGATCTAATTACAGGTAAAATAGTTAACACCAATGAAAAGTGGCAGAAGTGATAATGATACCAAAACGAAGCAATCCACATAACAACAAAAACCGTATAAGCCGATTTCTGTGCTACCAACTATTTCTAAATTATTCGAAAAATTGCTGCTTAAGGGACTCAAATTAATCACAGAACAAAGAGATGTTATCCTTCCCACCAATAAAAGCAGTTTTATCAGATTCTAAAATCTTACTTAGCTGATCGACATTTTCGGGTAAATTATGAAGATCAATACTCCTCATTGACGAAAATATTAGCAAGAGTACCACAAGGTTGTTAGGTCCAATTCAGTATACCCTATACACTAGAGATTTACCAAATACAGATAAAACTCACAAAGCAACATTTGCTGATGACACTGCAATCTCACAATGTAGAAGAAGCAACGATAAAAGTACAAAGAGCCACTATCATAATTTTTTGTTAACTTCACCAACAAAAAAATAAACTGGATACCAGTGAAAATCAACTTACAGCAAGTTCCTCTTGCAAATGGGCCTACGGTATTCAGCTTTGTGGATGCACCAAGAAAACCAATGTGAAAATAATACAATCATTACAAAACAAAGTTTTACGTCGTATTATAAATACACAATGGTACATCGACAATGGTACATCAGAAATGATAATCTCCTTAGGGACTTAAAGATGGAATACGTCAACGAGGAAATCAGGAAGCATGCGAGGAAACACATAGTTCGTCTTTATCGACATGAAAATGTCGATTCGGAACTAATCGATGGGTTATACCCGCACAAAATTGAACACCATATTAAAGACAAATTACTAGATGAATTGTAATTCTGTTGTAATAAAACTATAATAATAAATAAAATAAAAAGATTAAAACAGTATTTGCCGCTGAAATTATACATCCTCTTAGGAAGTTCCGAATTTGAAATTTATTTTGCTTTAAGCACAAAAGTGGTACGTAATTGTGCTTCACCAAGACATTTGTCAAAATTGAAATCACAAACTGTGTTTTGACATTATTTTTCGATGGTATAAGTGTAAACTTAGCGAGCTACCTTTCGGAAATTATCAATGCATGGCTTATCGTTCAAAGACACAATATATGAATTCTTGGCATGTAGCGGATAAAGTTGACTTCAAAATAGAAGACTGCCTGATGTAAAACGGGAGAATTTGGGAAGAAAAATCCAAATATACAACTATTAACCACCCTAAATATGTGGTTAAATGGCATAAATAATTTTTCAGTTAGGAGTGAAATCCGTTAGTATTATGAAATTTAAAGTTACAAAGCCTAAACATATTATGTAGTTTGTGAAATTTGGTAATCGGATTTGGAGTCATTTTTATGCGGTGCTATTGATGAGTACTAGCCGATATTGTAAAAATGGTAATATTTGTAAGTAAAGCAACTGGTTTGGAGCATACAGGTATAACATTTAAAGACTCTTAAAGACTTCAGTTGTGGAATTGACAACGCTTTCAAAAGAGGTATCTTATTTTTTTGTAATTTTAATTTTAACTTAAATGTGGCTTTAATATATGAACCGTTGTTTTGGTTTACCATATGCATGCTTGTGATACTTTACAACTTTACGTTGACTACAAGCCAGGTTTATATATCTTCAACGCTCACCGATGTGAATACAAATAAAAAATATACCCACGTCGTGTTTGCGATTTATGTATGAATGTTTCCGAATGTGGTTAAAATGTCCTGTATCACGTTATTTTGTCATATTATACCATAAATAGTGTAAGTGTAATATAGACAAGATAGATGATACCTTTCTTCAGCTTACTTTCAACTTAATATTAAAGCTATCACATATGGATGTGTTAATTAATACAATTTTTTCGTTTATTTTCAGGTAAAACGTATCGAAGAATTGTTCCGGTGGGCAAATCATCATTCGCTAAAGAACAATGATTATAAGTATACGGACGAGATGAATAAATTGATTGAATACTTTTCATATCGGAAGCTGCACTATCAGTATAAATTCACGGCAAATAAATTTGTATCAATTAATGCAACTTTGATGTTTACGATTGTCAGTGCCATTACCACGTATTTGGTCATTTTAATTCAATTTAAGGACTTTGAAGAAACGAATACTTAAGTGAATTTTCTTTGATCCAAACATATTGTTGTGTACCTGATTGTGGTTGGCTTTCTAATTTTTTAATAAATATTATGATACATAACCGAAAAAAATTAATTTAATAAATGGAAAATTTGTGTTGATTTATAATTTGGTTTTTTTATTATTGAAATTTGATCAAAATATTAGAGGGAAATATACTGTGATGATTACGGCTGGTGTTCCAAGACATAATGAATTTACAGCTGATTTACATTCAACAAATTTTTCATCTTGTAAAACAAATCGTCAGATGAAACCCGAGAAACAAAATGGTGGAAATGGCAGGTGACAAAATTCTAGAAGAGAAAATGTTTGAAAGACAAAAATTATATATTCAACCAAAAAATTTATGAGACTTATTCACCGGTGCCATCCTTTTCACCCGAACCATTTGTTTACCAATCTCATTTATCATATCATACATCACCCGAACAGTTTGCATACCAATCTCCTTAATTCATTATCTCATACACCATTACAAAATAACTTAGAATCACGATCCAGTTCACCATCAACATCTAATTTATCATTTTTATCTTATTCTTCATTACCTTTACCAAATTCACCATACCATGCAACGTCTTCATCCCTACCAAACCCTACACCTTTAACATTTCATTCAGCATTACCATCAACTTCACATTTAACATTCCATCTTCCATCAAGATCAAATTCACCTGCCAGATCACCTTTACCATCCTCAACATGTCATTCAAACCAAAATTCTAAAAAAAATTGATAATATTATTATTAGTACAGAAATTATAAAACCTCCTTACGATGTTTTAGAAATGGCAACGCAAAATTAATAAATTTAATAAATTGAATTTAAATTGAATATAAATTGAATATTTAATAAATAAATAATTTGATTTACCTTTAAAAATTGGAAAATCATTTAAGTTTGTAAAAATCGTGTCACACACTTCTGTGATGGCTTTTGATAAAAAGATTGCGATAACTTAGAATGGTATTCTAAATTTACGTAATTTTTACCAGTTGCCAAAAATCGAAGAGTTACAGCCATTTTTTCTTCGAGAGAGATAGTCTCTCTCAATAGTGTATCTTGTTTTGTTATGGCAGGTTTGACTGCAGCAAACCATTCCTCATCCATTCGTAAAAAAATGTTGTAATCTAATGAATGAGGTTCACCTTCTAAGGTCACCACTTTCGGGTTTTCCGATAATCCTTAACCCATATCTGCTTTGATGTTTGCTCCTTATCCTCTTTATTTGCTTCTATTGCTGCCACAAACAATAAACAAGCCGCAGCTCTTGTCCTGGAATATGTAAATGATACTTCTGAAGAAGTCGAAATTGGCTTAGCAAAAGCATCATCCGCTGGTATCTCAACTCTTCTATTGTTATAATTATTTTCCATTTTTATTCCCACGAGTAACGTAAGAAATCATGGTTACCCCTAATTTATCATGGCAGAGCTTCGCATTACCTAGGGAAGCATATTTAAAACTGCAGGTTGCCTGGTATTCAGAGTTCCCATATTAGTGGTTGAGTAACCCATGAACCATTCATTCTTTGGCATATGCTGTTCCACCGTGAATTGGGGTTTGTTTTTCAATGTTTACTCCTTTAGTGTTGTACTTTGGTCCTGAGCTGAACTCTAGTTGCCAGTGATAGCATGTAGAGGTAGTACATACACCTGCGAATCACGAAGGGATTAAATTCCTTTGTAACCACAAATACACTACATTACTTAAAACATGACCAGAACAATAGTAATGAATCAATGCCATAATAAGTTACGGCTCTGACAAATAACTTGTTCGACTTGGTCCCCTCTATTAAGGTTTGCTTCATCACCTTAAAAAAAGAGCCCAATAAAATATACATTTTAATTAATTTTCATATCAATTTAACACGTTGACTACCGATTAAGTCCCCGTGCCTCATGCAATTTTTGTAACTTATATACTTGTGTTGAGACCCCGGTATTAACATAAAAAAAATTAAATAAATATAATAACATATTAGAATGCATACAAAATAGTTATAAAAAATAAATAGATAAAAAATAGTCAAACGAAAAACGTTAACCATAAAGTAAAAAAAAAATATTTATTAGAATAATTGTAAAATCACACAACAAACTGCTCAAAAATTTAAAAAATAAACTTAATAACACAAAATCCAAATATTAAAAACATGGCAACTTTAAAACAAATGTGTTAATAATTGTTTTTGTTCCTCTCGTACAAAACCCTCTTTATTACAAGCCGTATTCATCGCATACTAATCCTGTCTAATCATATGAACATAAGAATGTATTGTAAGTAAAAAACGTTTCGAATATGGTGTAAAATACAATAAACATTCGCATACTATAGAAACAGAAAATATGAGAAAATAAAAAACATTATTTTTATATGGATTTCAATAGCACTACTACACGCAATTTTTCATATCGGTTTTGTTTGTCTGTATCAACGAAAGTTAGAAGACGACTTGTAATACAAAGGGGTTTGCTCTCGTATCAAAGACAAATTACAAAATAATTATTTTACACACACATAAATATAATATATAAATGTATTCTAAGTTACAACATGAAGTTGCAACAAAATGTTAATTCACGTCTATGTTGTTGCTACATGCAACTACAACATAGTGTAAATACGCCCATTCAATGCAATAATTTTTGTTTTCTTCATAGTTTGCTAAGCATACTATTAGCTGAGCTATTTGCTTGCTTCGCTGTTGAATAACTGTTACCATTTTATCTATCCTTGATGATACTTTTTGTATTGTTAATTGTTTATTGTTCTCTTTTAATACCTCAGCATATGAACCCTGTTGTGAATTTAATTTTGATGATTCAAATAATTTTGATTGTGTTGCATGTTTGTGCCGATCATTGATTTTATTTCTTAATCTTGCTAACGCGGTTTGATATGCTGGGCAACCTTTAAACGAAGTAAATATTTATTTTTTTCAACACTGTCTTTTATTTGACATTTTTTTGACATCGGTAATCAAGCTGACAATTTGCTGCAGCATAATATCATTGTTTCTTTTTTTAAGATTTTCCCATGACACTTTTTGGTAGTTGATGGTTTGTATTTTGGGAAATGTCCGTATTGGCCGTACCGTACATTGCACTAAATATTTACAAAGGTAGTTTAAATTTATTTTCTACTGACCTTCTAATTTTGAGTTGCGAAATATTTAATATTTTAACATTTTCATATTTTTCGATACATTAATTTCCTCTGTATCTTAATCTTCGTTTAATCCTTTGAGGACAATTGTTTTGGGTTGTGGTGATGTTTGAAGTTTGCACTGTAAATTATGATTAGAAGGTATAATGTGGTAATATTTTTTTTATGGTATGCCATGAAAAAACAAAATTAATTAAAATCAATCGATCAGAATTTTTATATCGAATTAAATATTGAATTACATTTTATTATTAAAATAAGATTACTTACTTTAAATCTTACAAAATATAATAAAAAATATATTTATAAAATAATTATAGTGTTGTTTAAACTAATTTAGAATGATATAATATAAAGCAATTCAAAGCACTAACAACCCCATAAACTGGTGCCCCGATAAAGAGCAGATAAACGTTACTTATAAATTTAACAACATTAATCGCAACATATTAATGGAGCAAACGATTACATTCAAAAAAAAAAAAAAAAAAAAAAGGATATCATTAGGTCCATACATAGTTACAATAAAAATATTTATTCAGCTGTAAATTAAAGTTATACTTGAAATGGTGGTGTAACTAGTTATCATCGAGCAGCCTTAAATAAAATTATACCTGAAGTGGTGGTTATAATTTTTCAGCACCAAAATCAACAACTGCAGCATTTTCATCACAGAACTATTTAACAGAATTTAAAACTGTAAGTACCTTTTAATTATATTTTACAGAGCTTATAAAATTCCTTTTCGGCTTATTATCTGTGTTATTTTTGGTCTGTAAGTAATAATGAATTTTATTACATTCATTTTTTTGGTTTCAATTATCTATTTAATTTTCGGTTATTTAACACGTTTTTTCGTAGTCTCCTCTGGAGTTGATTTAAATTCTCCTAGTACTGTAGAAAATTTACCATCCACTTCATCTCCAAATTCCATTATCTTCGTTTTTCGAATTATCTTCGTTGGTTGGTTTCCAAAGGAAAAGAACAACAATCCCAAATGTAATGGCATGGACGAAAGATGGCATAGAGTCATTAAATCCGCTATAATATGCTATGATCGCACAGATTGGACTAGTATCCTTCCTTCAGTTTTACTAGGACTAAGAACAACATTTAGTGAAAATTTACAAACTAGTCCCGCTGAACTCGTTTCCGGTAGTACTATTCGAATTTCTGGCCAATTCTTGAGTAATAATAATGACAAAATTCCTCAATCTGAATTAATTAAATTACTCAGGGATCATTTTCACGAAATTCGACCTATACCAGCCTTAGCGTTAATAAAATATTCATAAGCAAAAATCTAGATACTTGTTCACACGTATTTATTAGAATAGACGCTATACGTAAACCTTTGCGAGCACCCTATTCTGGTCCACACTTAGTTATCAAAAGATCTCTCAAGAATTTCATCGTTGAAGTGAATGGTAGACAAATTAAAATATATATAGATAGACTTAAACCATGTTTTACTAAAAATCTATCTTTAGATAATCAAAATTCTTTAAACCAATATTCTTCTAAATTTCCTCCTACAGATGATCTTTCCAAATTAAAAATTTAGATTTACCCACCGATCAAAATATCACAAAATCAGACGTGTAATCAAAATTCCTTTTAGATTTGTTGATAATTAAATTAATTTTTTGGTATAACAAACAGAAACTTCAATTTCAACCCTCTTATTATTAACATTTATATATTAAACATCGTAAAATCTTAAGTTTTTACTGGGAGGGGAGTATTGTGGTGATGTTTGAAGTTTGTACTGTAAATTATGATTAGAAGGTATAATGCGGTAATATTTTTTTTTATGGTATGCCATGAAAAAACAATATTACTTTTATATAAAGAAAAAAATTTTTTTCATACAGTAATTAAAATCAATCGATCAGAATTTTTATATCGAATTAAATATTGAATTACATTTTATTATTAAAATAAGATTACTTACATTAAATCTTACAAAATATAATAAAAAATATATTTAGAAAATAATTATAGTGTTGTTTAAACTAATTTAGAATGATATAATATAAAGCAATTCAAAACACTAACAACCCCATAGGTTTTTACCCATACGCCTTTAAGCCGCTTTCACAGAAAAATTCTGCAGAATTCTTCAGTAATATTTCTTCGGCAAAACATGACGGAATTAAATATTGTTTATCTTTTTTAGTAAATTCCGAAAGTGTATACCAACCTAAAATTGAATTTTATTATTTATTACTAAAAAATTACTAAAAAAAGGTAAACAAAATTTAATTCCGTCATGTTTTGCCGAAGAAATATTACTGAAGAATTCTGCAGAATTTTTCTGTGAAAGCGGCTTTAGGGATGAATTTAAAATATTTTGTGTGGCTCTTCTAATTTCAAATTTTTCAATTTTTGCCCCCTTTACTTTTACTACCCCTTTTCTTTATATAAAATACACTATAGAGCTATAGTGTCTTTTATATTTTGGCTATGTATATGCAATGGTGCAGGTTTGAATTGTTTTGTATCCCTGGTTACTAACTTTTTTTGGGTTTGTATAGGTTCATCTTTTTTTTCTGATGTGATTTTATTTTTAATTGTTGTGTTTTTTCGTTTTTTCACTCTTTTTACTGTTTCATATGGATTCTCTTTTGATGTATTATTTGAATCTGTTTCTTGTTCCGTTTCTAGATCTACGATTGCATTAAACCGATTATCTTTTATCGCTCTATCTTCGATTGCTTTATTATTTTTATTATTGGACTCTACTAATTTTTCTTAATTCATAACACGATCTTTTTAGACCTATTTCGGACTTTTTTTATTCTTTTTACTCTCTCTTGGTCATTTAATGCATCTCTATGAGTGGTTTCCATGTTAATATTAGATGTCAATCGGGTATTATGACATGACCCGTTATTTTGAATTTGATTTGGATACAGGTTAAAAAATTTATTTTGATCCGATATTTTTTTTTGGTTTTTCTGAATAACACTATAATTGTCTTGTGTTAAATTTATTAATTTAATTTTAATCTAAATTATTATTCTAATTATTCACTAAAGTCACTATTTGATCAACTACCCTACTTCTTGAAACTGTACACTTTACTCCTGGCAGTAAACATTCTACCACTGAGGCTCTAACCATCCGGCTCAATAGCCGTTAATCATAATGACATGTTAATGATGTTGCATGGCCGCCACAATCATGAGAACTAGAACTGAGGAAGACAAACAATTTGCTAGTTGATTTATTCAGTTAGGGGAAAGTAACCTCACCAACCCTGATGATATTGGGCATGGTTGAAGTACCCTAATAAATTTTAAGAAATTTGGTAAATATCTCTTATTTGCAAAAAAATGTACTGCTTCTGGAACAAAATAATTCCCCAATACAGCCATATTGTGTCCTGTAAGTATGGGTAACCTTAAAAATATTTGTTGATTCTACTGTCACTGATGACAAACAAAAAAGTATCAAGATTTTTAAGTTTAATTTTAGGGAGATCCATGCGATCATATCGAGAGGATGGAGGGACTCGCCACTTAAGGCATAAAAATACGAAATTTGCGCGGAAAAAATAAACGCCAAGAAAAGCCGTTAAAAATGAAAATGATCTTTAAAGATCACAAATAAACAATTGACCGATAAATTTAAAATTGATTTTGTTTTGGAAAGTTATCAGTTTTATCAATGGTATATAATTTGGCAGACTCAACTTGTCATTACTAGCAAACATCTTGGCATGAACGTGAATAAATATGCTTCAGATTAATTTCTTTACGGTTAACTCAAATACAGATTACAATCGATTAGTTTGACGGACACATTTATAATGATAATTGTTTTACAGACAATTACGTGGTATGACCTGTTGTTGCACCCAGTATTTCAATAACTGTAATTGATATACATAAGTTGTAATTAAAATAATCATCGAAAATGGTTTGACCAATTTAATACACTCATAACGGTAATTATACGAGAACGAATTAAATGTCTTTAAATATATCGAACGTAAAAATTACCATGCACGCAGTCCATAGTTGGCGTTTTGGATACTACAATGAATTTTTACGACACCATTAGATACAACTTATATGTGCAATTTGTATTTCTCATCTCGCCATTTTATTATTCGAAACGTCGTAATCAATTCGTTGTGCCCAAATATTTATTCGTCACCGTATTACTATTTTCGGTTGTCTATCTATCGATAACCAAGTATTTATTTCAAAGTGTTACTTTAAGAACAAGTCGGGAAATCGCGGCAGCCTCCGCTAATTTATCGCAACGTGTCGATGCTGATTTAGCGAATATCGAGTCGAATATTGTAAGGCTATTAAATTCGGATAACTTTACAATAACGATTTTAGAAAATCCGTTGGTGGAAAAAAAGCAAAAGAATGCTTTAATCGTGTTCATCGGCAACCTCGAAATTTTCATGACCATTGGTAGTTTTATATTGTTTACCATAAATTCGTACTACTATAAATATGAGCATATCCAATTTTTGGAGATGGTGAATAATTTTGATGAAGAATGTCTTAAATTTACGAATGATAAAGAAGCGTTACATTACAAATCGTCGATTCAACTATCACTTTTGCGTATTATATTCATAATTTTTTACTATTTCATCCTGCAAAGTTTTATATTTATGCAAATGTTCTACTCCGATAACATTCTTAATACGGTTGCGTTTCTAATTTGTTATGCCTATGCCGCAGGACTGAACGGATTTAATAGTTTAACCTATACGGCTTATATTTTGATACTGTTTCAACGGTTTACGATTATAAAACATAGTTTAAAGCGATTTATGGCGTCAGATGGACAACATGATTCAAAATCGAGATTGAAAAAACTGTATAAGATTTTTAAGCGGTATAAAACTCTTGCATCCGGAATCGATATGATGAACCGTTGTTTTGGTCTACCTTGTTTGCTTGTGATATTGCACGACTTTACGATTACGACGAGCCAGATTTATATGATATTTTCAACGCTCACCGATGGGAATACAAATAAAAAATATACCGTCGTGTTGGCGATTTGTGTATGGATGTTTCCGAATGTGGTTAAAATGTCCAGTATCACGTTATTTTGTCATATTACCATAAATAGTGTAAGTGTAATATAGACATGATAGATTGTACCTTTCTTCAGCTTAATTAAAACAATTTTTGTGCTTATTTTCAGGTAAAACGTATCGAAGAATTGTTCCGGTGGGCAAATCATCATTCGCTAAAGAACAATGATTATAAGTATACCGACGAGATGAATAAATTGATTGAACACTTTTCATATCGTAAGCTGCACTATCAGTATAAATTCACGGCAAATAAATTTGTATCAATTAATGCAACTTTGATGTTTACGATTGTTAGTGCCATCACTACGTATTTGGTTATTTTAATTCAATTCAAGAAGTACGAAGATGGGAATATTTAAGTTAAACGAGTTCTGATTCAAAAATACTGTTGTGCAAATTGTTGTTGGTTTTTTGATTTATGAATAAATATTATGATACATAACCTAAAAAAAAATAATTTAATAAATGGAAATTTTTGTTGCGATCCTCAAGTAGAATTGCCGGGTGAATCAGAAAGAGTAATCAGTCACATTTATGCCATGATAAGTTACAATAATCAAGTTAAGGTTATGAGAATTTACTTAATACCTATACCTTTTAAGAAAACTTTTACCTAGGTATTGACTTAGATCAGTTTCCGAAGTTGATAATACAGAATTTGGAGAAAACAATGAAAATTCTTTAAATCATGATCTTACCGTTGATCAGTCAGAATAGCTGGATAGCGTAATGCAAAAGTTTCCTTGATTCGGGAAGTTTGTTTTTAATGTTTTAATGTTTTCAATGTTTTTAAAGATGCATTCTGGCAGATCCCACTGAAGTCCCACGACAAAACAGCATTTACCATTCCTAGACATCCCTTGTATCAGTTTACGGTTATGCCGTTTGGACTTTGCAATGCTCCACAAACTATGTGTAGACTAATGCACCAGGTGATACCTCACCAACTTCACGAACAGGTGCTCGTATATCTTGATGATCTTTTCATTACGTCCGAGGGTTTCAAAGAACACGTCAAATGATTGGATCTGGTTGCTTGACTGGTTGCTTAAAAAATCAGGTCTTATCGTAAACTTAGGAAAGAGCAAGTTTCTGTTAAAAGAGATAAGATATTGCGGCTATGTGGTCGGCGGCAGTTGTCTTCGGATAGATCAAGCAAAGGTTAAGGCAATTTTAGATTTTCCACTTCTTAAGTATCGGAGGTTTATTCCTTTATATGCCACCTTGTCAGCAGCTATCTTCTAAAAAAAGGCAATAAGTTTATTTGGAACGAAAAATATCAAGCGGCGTTTGAAAAACTAAAACTTGCATTATTCTCGGCTCCTGTCTTAACGCATCACAATTTTAATCGTGCGTTTTTTATCGAATGCGATGCAAGGGCTACGGGTTTTTAAAGCGTTCTATTACAGCAGGGTGATTAGAAAATTTAGGAATTAGAATGTCTTGCCGCTGTGCTTAGCGCAAAAAAGCTTCAAGGGGTACCTGTTTACTATCATCACCGACCATGCAAGACTTAAACGGCTCGTAGGCAAAAAATTTAGCTGACTGTTTAGATGAAAAGTACACTAAATTAATAATGACCATTATGGGGATTAATCCCGAACAGTATGTTAACCTACTTGTGCAAGATAACAAAATTTATGTTAACCCTTGAAATCGTTCTGGTGAAGATTGCACTTATCTTCGGATATCGAAACCTTTATATACCGACCTAGATGAATGAGATTATTATTTATCTTGTCGAATTGCGAATTTATTTATTTACTTACATCAATTAATTTAGCAATATATGATCTTGGAATGTATTTAGCAATATAATGATCTTGTTCATGATCCTCCTCCAGCGTCTCATAGTTTTTTTTAGAGTATAATAATATTTTTTATTTTTTTAGTTTTTGCCAATCTTTTTCTGTATGTTGTATTTTCATTCTTCATTGTTATTTCCACGAGTAACAGATCAATAGTTGCTTTCCAGTCGAACACTGCAAGTACTTATACGTACTAAGGGGTGTGTGTCTTTGCTAAATTTGAACTACTCGTAACTGCTCTTGGTATTTGTCATGAATAGTTGGAAGTAGTTTTACGCACAACCGCTAGGTGAATTAGTTTTAAACCGCTTGCCAATTAAAAATTTCCATAAGACATGTTTAAAGCAACTTTTTAGCAAAGGCTAAAATGAAAAGCATGGAAAGGTTGATTAGAGATTGTTAGACTGGAAAGCGATTATGATACCGATACGCTTAAGTCTTAACCTAATCTTGCACAATTTAAAACTTTTTTTTTAATTCAACATTGCAATAGCAATGTAACCTACTACTACTTTTATCTTGTTAATTAGGAAAAAAATGATAAGAATCAAAAATTGATTATCTCTATTACACTTTTGTTTTTTCTATTTTATTAACAGCTCAACGATAAATTTGTTTGTTTTTTTAATTTTTTAACGAAACTAATATCTGTCAAATTAAAAAATATTAGCCATTAGATGTTTGAAAATAATTTATTTGGTTGTTTAAAACGCGGGCATTAGAATTGTTACCGTCTATGTGTATTATGTATGTATTTAACTAGTTATCGGCTCCTTACGTTTTTAACCTACATCAGTTTCATCCTTCAACTCTGGTGTGGACGGTATTCTGTAGAGTTAAATTTTGATTTTAAACAATAATTTAACGTTTTAGTTTTCTAGTCATCGACAGTATTTTTTTACTTAAATATGTAAACCCTGTGCCTAACTATTGATTTCGTACTTTTGTTTTCGATCAACAACAAAATGTTTAGTACTAAATTTATCAAGTGTTACCAACACGAAGTATAACATTTTAGAACTATTATTGAGTTAAAACAGTCAAAATGTTAAACTTTTATATTCATTTACTCTTGGTTTCGACCAAAAAATCGGTTGTTTTTTTTTACAAAGGGAAATATTTTAATTTTTTTATGTATGTGTATTGAAATTCTATGTATTATAATTATAAATTTAAATATTTGAATTTTAACGTTGGTTTTTTTCATAAAAATTTATTGTAAATGGTTGCAAATGTAAAATGTTTAAAGTTTAATAAAAAATAAATGGCTATTAGTGTTTTAAAGAAATAAATAACTTTTATTTAAATTTGAATCGCAACAAAAATACATGATAATGACATTTTTCAAATAAATGAAGGGTTGACCATAAAATTTCCTAGAGGAAATTTTATATTTTAGTACCAATGTAAAAAAACAACAGCAAAACTTCTCTTCATTAGTACAAATCGGTTGTTTTTTGTGTGCATTTGTAGGTAATAAATGTTGTGTTAAGACACAACTAACAAGAATGTATTACAAGCCTAATTGTTGCATCGAGTACTATCTCATACTTTTTTAACTAAAATTTTATAGTGCACCGATTACAAATACTTTCAAGTATAGATGGACAAGAAAATGAAATAAATATTGGTGACAATCGGGCTTGTATACTACAGGAAGTTTTGGTTGAGACCAATCGGTACACTATAAATCGGTACACTATAAAATTTTAGTTAAAAATAAAAACAAACAATTTCTATGCTATTTTCGCACCAACACAATCAAGTTTAGATGGACAAGTGTGAGATAGTATCTGTGTACTCGATGCAACAATCAGGCTTTTAATATATTCTTGTTAGTTTTGGTTGAGATACAATTTTTTTGAGAATGTTTACTATCTGTGTGAGGTGCGATGTAAAAAAAAACAACAAACTTTTTGGTGGAAACGTACACTTATATTTTTATTTCGATTCCTATGCAAACATTTTTTTTTTATTTAAAATTATTAATTTCATTTATTGTATAAATAAATAATAAATTATTTATTCTTATAATTTATTTATAATAAATTAAAATAATTTTTCATAATTTTATTTATTTTAGTAGGAGAGTATAGAGCATATAAACACAAAATAATTTAGATGACATACGAAAATAATTAGTGGGGAACTATGTGTTTTAAATTTTCGACTAAAGTCGATCAATTTCGACCGCGTCGAAACCGCCGCAAAACAAAACTAGGGTGATTGAAACCAGTAGTAAGGCGAAGGCTGAGGCTGAACAATTAAAGTACGATCGGGGCATTTTAGAAACAATTATGTGGCAAACGCCAAAATAATTATTTTAAAATATAAATGCTTTAAAATAGTTTTATGTTTATCAACACAGAAACCAAGTTACAGGATCTGATAGCAAAACCCTCTTTTTGACACAGATAAACAAAACCTATGTACACAATTAAGTGTATTGGTGCTATCAAAACCCATCTGAAAAAATGTTTAAAGATCTTACGAAGGTACAAAAAAAAGTTAGGCTTGAAAGAACACGAGTATTGAAGGCCTTGGCCGAACGTGATGAGATTCCAAAAATTGTCTTTTCTGATGAGAAAATTTTCACCATTCAACAGTTTGTGAATAAACAAAATGATCGTGTTTGGTTAGAGCACAAGTCCAACGATAATTTGGACACAAGAGTTGCCATGCGCAAGCAATTACCAGCTTATGTTATGGTTTGGGCTACAGTTACTGCAGATGGACCTACTCCTCTGGTTTTCATCGAACATGGAGTCAAGGTAAACCAAGAGGTGTACCGCCAAAAGATCCTAAATGATGCTTTGCTACCTTGGGCACCAAAACACTTTGGTACGAACCGTTGGACATTCCAACAGGACTCGGCACCGTCATACAAAGCTCGAATGACACAGCAATTTTTACAAAATTCGAGAGTGGAATAAAATTCCGCAAGCCCACGTTCGGTCAGCATGCAATGCTTTCTATGGAAGACTGAATCTTCCATAGAAAGCATTGCAGCGAAAGGAGGTCATATCGAGCAGTAACATGTTTTTCATAAAATGTAATATGTTTTCAACATATTCCACGAAATTTCAATAAAAAATAATCAAAATTAAAAAAATTACAACGTTTTCATTTGGTAACACTTGGTCTCAGCCACCATATCTTTATATATATATATATATATATATATATATATATATATATATATATATATATATATATATATATATATATATATATATATATATATATATATATATATTTATATATATACATATATATATATATATATATATATATATATATATATATATATATATATATATATATATATATACATGTATATATATATATATATATATATATATATATATATATATATATATATATATATATATATATATATATATATTTATATATTGAAAACGGACACTTAACAAACAACACTTAAACTTTTAATTATTAATTACTGAAACTTCTGGCTAGTTTAATTCAACAAACATTTTAAATCACAAAAGAAACAACGCACAAAATCACTATAGATTCTATGGCCATGATGATTCACAACAAAACAATATGGCGATAATACAGAAAACAGAAAACATAAAGCGCCTTAGTTAATTTTTCGTCAAAACGATTGGAATGCCACCTGTATCACGTAAATAATATGGCATCCACACAAAAGCCTTTTTGCTACAAGCCGTATTCATTGCATACTCATGCTATTTAATCATATACACATGATAATGTATTGTAAGTAAAAAACGTGTCGATATATGATTTAGGATATAGTGTAAAATAAAATAAACATTTTTTTTTTGTTTCTGAACTCTGCAATCTGTTCTGGGGCCGAAGCTCTCCCAACTCTTTCGCAGTTAATTTTTAACGTCCTACCTTACGCCGTCACCTGCAAATTGAGGACGCACGAATACAGGTTCGATTTTAAATCCAGAGCACATTGCATTGCTCCAGCCAATGCCTGCACTGATATGGACCATTGTCTATATTGACCCATGGATTCTGCACTCCAACAGGGGGTCATAGTTGTGTTCATTGTCATCACCGATCGAAATCAGATGATGGAAAAAACCCTCCCCCGTTGGGATTCGAACCCGGTACCTCCCGTCCCAAACACCGCAGCTTTAACCACTGCGCCAATTGCTCGGTAAATAAACATTTCCATACTATAAAACAAAAGAAAGTAAAAATTGTCAAAAAAAAATTTTAATAGGCAAAATTGATGTTATCTCTTTCCTATACAAAACACAAATAACAAAAAATGAGACGAAAAAATTCTCATTTATTCATACACATTAAGTAGTGTGCGTAACTTAGAGATTAAAATGTTAAATTGTGGTAGTAGGAATAAGAAAATTATACATTTTTTATCCTGATGATCTTGAAGGCCATTAATAGGTCAAAATTATAAAACTATTTTATTGTCTTCGGTCTTAATACGTGTGCAAAATTGTTCAGAGGTCTAGAAGCGGGTGAAAATTAATTGGATTAAAATTCCGTTCCAAAGATACATACGCACATACATACAAACATACAATCATACAAACATACAAACATACAGATAAACAAAAAATACCAGTAAAATTCAAATATGAACAAAATTCATACTAAGCGATATAATATAACAAAATTGTTAATTTTAATTTAGAGCACACTGTATATATATATATACATATATATATATATATATATATATATATATATATATATATATATATATATATATATATATATATATATATATATATATATATATATATATATATATATATATATATATATATATATATATATATATATATATATATATATATATATATATATATATATATATATATATATATATATATATATATATATATATATATATATATATATTATAATGTATAAATTAATTCCCCTAAATGTCATTTATTATACGTCACATAATTTTTTTGATTTCCTGATGATCTTGGTCAAGACATTATATCAAAGATTATGAAATTGTTGTTGTTGTCATCAGGTCTTAGTGTTTGTGCAAAATTTCAAATTATTCAGACGTCTAGAATTAGGTGAAAATTAATTCGAAGGAAAGATTTACATACGAACTTAATAAAAGCGTATTAAAAATTGAAGAATTTAAAAACTTCCTATGTGATGCCGAAAACCAATCAGTTTAATGAATTTTGGAAAAAAAACTATCATCATAGTTTTGAACAAGAATCTACGAAAATACAAAGAAGAGGGATTTCAAACATTAAAGAATTTTACCAAAACATTTATTTAAAAATAGTAAATCAAATAGTCGACGAACTAAACTATCGGTTTGGAGAATTAAAAAAATTCTAATTTATTTCGTTAATTGAGTTTTCACAATTTGCAATATGTTTCATTATAAGTTACTAAAGCTGCAGTTAAAAGTAGTATATTCCGATGGAACTTTTCGCAAAATTACAAAGATAAATGATCTAAAAAAATGATTATATGATAATAATTGGTGTTTGGGGAGTTGTTTAGACGTTGTTTAGTTGCAACAATTCCCATAAAATCAGCAATTGCAGAACGCTCGTTTAGCTGTTTAAAACGAATTAAAACGTTCTCTTGGAATAGGATTTTACAAGAAAGGATGAGAAATTTAGCAGTAATGCCAATTGAAAACCAATTATTAATAATGTTAAAAAGCACCGATACATTTTTTTGGCGATGTAGTTGACAACTGTGCTTTATAAAGGTTAAGATAAAGCATTGTATAAATAGATAAAGTCATTATTTTTTGATATTTTTTTTTAAAATTTTTATGAAAAGCTTAAATAAAAAATTAAATTTTATGAATTTTTAAGATATACCCAGGGTATTTATTTATAATAGAGCCGACGCATTCGGTTGCGTATTTTAATGAGTTTTTGGAGTTCAGGAGGATTTTTTAAGATGCTCTGAATGAGATATTTCGTGATTCCTCTGTCAAGTATGATTACGTTAATTAACCTGCCCGATATTTCCTCAATCTAAGTAGCGGTAAAGATTTGAGAAGCTACTGTGGGAGTTTCGATGGACATGAAATTAAATTTCATCCAGTCGGCTTGGGAGAAGTTGCGAAATAATTTTGTTACTTCAGCTTGGTTCTTGAAAGGGATTGTAAATACATTTGGCAAATGATCTAAACAAAATTCGTACATGACTCGCGGTGGAGTGATCAGAGAGATACTTTTAAATAGTATTTTAGATAACATTTAAAAGTGTTGTTTCAGTTTCGGCTATTACATATGTTTTGGCCAAACATACGCGGGGTCTACGCGGAGAAACATTCGATAAAAATCTTTTTATCACCTGACACTGGCTGTAGTTCGCTGAGTGTTGTTCGCTGCAGTGAACACATTCTGCAGGTTCCCGATTTTCAGTGGTGTTCTACAGTTTCTTCTCTCACGGGTTACCTTGCATTTTTAATATTTCGTACTGAGCTCTCTGATAGTTGATAGTTTATTTAATGGTTTTAATAGGAAGGTTATCGTGTATGTTGCTGTTTCGAATTACCATGGGGAGTTTGTAATACCTCGAAGTATTACTGCTTGTGTTTGTTGCAAGAGTTCTGTATTTGATGCCCCCAACTGTACTCTATAGGTCATATGGGCATAATTATTGCTTTGTATAGCAACACTTTATTACGTAAAGATACTTTTGATTTTCTTCCTATCGGTCAGTACATTTTCGAAAAAATTATTTTCATTTGGTTGCGCTTCGCTTCGATATGATTTTTCTATGTTGTCCTTCGGTAAAGGTCTTAACCTAAGTATTTAACCTTTGTTTGTTGAGGGATAATTACACCCTTAAATTTTACTGGTGCGGGCAAGTGCATTTGTTCAGAGTGAACGTGATGCGAGTCGATTTATTTTCGTTAATTTTTATTCGCAATTTTTTTATCCATTGATCAATTTTGCACAGATGATTTTGCAATTCTCTTGAGGAAAATTTTCCATTTGTGAGGTAAATAACCAGTTCGCATGATAGCGTTGAAGATGAATGTTATTAGTTTTAAACATTTATCAGGCAAACTCTTATAGTTTTTCCCGTAATAAGATCATAACCTTGTGGTTTTTTCGGGCTTATCAATGAAAAATCATTTTTCATTGTATTCATTACACTTTAAAGCTAATAGGCATACATTAAAGGGCGAATCATTATCCGTTTGCTCAGGTAAAAAATGTAAAATAAATGAGGTGTAAACACTTCCTTTAGACGAGAAGCGAAAGCTAATGCTTTTTCATAATCTCTTCTTGCCCAATTTGCTCTTGTCAGTCTAATCGGTGGGTTTGAATTAACTGATTTTGTGCTTCCTTTAATGCACTTCTTAAAGTCTTAATAGCGCGATTAAGTTTCCCTTCAATAAAAGAGATTTGGATTGTTGACATTGCCTCCTTATTCTTCTGCCATTGCCTCCTTTTCTTGAACAAGGTTCTGGATGTCTCGGGCAGTTTATTAACTTTAATTTTTTGCTGCCGTCTCCAAAAACTTCTTTTAACATTTCTGCACCCTCATCAATATCAGTTTGTGTTCTAAGTAGAATATCTACAGATCTTCGAAAGTTTCTTATTCGACTAGTCTTCGATGTTTTTCGCAAGTTTGTGAGACGCTTTGACTTTTCTGCATTAGAACATCGGTAATCAACATTACTACAGATGAATGATCAGAGGACAGATCGTAGTAGTTGTTTAAACATTTGTGCGTGCAAAACCCTTTTTACGCAAAAGTCAATTAGATCAGGAATCTTTTTTTTATTTATTGGTTAGTAGGTGGGTTGACCAGCTGATAAGTAATCCAAACTTTGTTCCTCTATCGTTTTAAAAAATTATATGCCTTTCGGCTATGGTAGTCTATCCTCCACTGGATAGGTTTAGAATTGTAATCTCCCCTGCAACGAATTTACTACCCAACTGGTTAAAATAATCCATGAACTGTGGTTTTTTGATAGCGTGTTTAGGAGGGCAGTACATTGCTGATATTACACAGTTTCCAGACCATTCCTGCAGGCAGATGATCGTTGATTGAATATATTCTTTCTTGTATTTATAAGTTCGTATTGTTTAACCCTTCTTTTAATTAGAAGAGCTGTGCCACCATGTGCTTTTCCATCCGAATGATTAGTGCTATAAATTGAATATCGATTAATTTGAACCACCTACATCAACATACTCATATTTTGCATTATTACGGTTCTCTCCTACATTACCGTGAAACTTTGCATAATATCGGTGAGCTTGTTTAACTCTAAAGAGATGTTTCCTTCATCATTATTTTGCAACTTTGCAGCAGTTCCTTTAAGAATACTACAGCATATGAGACTCCATGATGCACATTACTGTTTACGGTTGCGTTCTGATTTTCACCTTGAATGTTTTGGGCGAAACTTCTGGATAAATTTCTGTTCTCCCGGATGATTACAGTTTAAGCATACGCTGCTTTTCTCGCTGACTCACTGACGAGGTTTAATTCTTCGTTTTAGCACATATGATTTCTTCCGCAGTTACTAAAACTTTCCACAGAAGTATCGGCTTTGTTTTTCCTTTGAAAAATCCTTTGTAATCCTTTGAATTAGGTAGTTTCTTCCTCGCAGATTACACAGACATCGCTCAACATACACTATAAAGCTTATTGTATGTCCGTATTCTTGGCACTTAATACACTGTAGTGGCCCAGTTATTTTTCTGGGCTCCTCTACAGTTATTTTTCTGATAGAAGATGTGTTTACATTCCTTGCAAACGCTGACGTGCTAAAGTTGCACAAGTTCCGGATCACACATTTTGTTATATGCGCATGATATATGGCCCCAAAAGCAACAATGACGATAGCTACCGAGTTCTTTTCAACGACGAGATCAACAATTTAATGAAAATTCAGTGATGTTGTACATGAAGTAAAACGAGTACGCTGGCTCGTCAACGGTCTGCGCTTCTATATAATCCAGTTAATATTACGACAATCATAATAAATTATAACACAATCCATTTTAACGTAAAATCTGTAAAGCTTTTCAATAATCATAATATTGATTGACTATTGATAAACTCAACCGACATTTTATCAACCATTTTTTTTATTGATTAGATATATTGCATAGTTTTAGGAGAATTGATTTTCTGAATTATACTGGCGTCTATGATCAACTAGTAGTGGTAAAAGAACTGTTCGTAAATTGTTAAGCCTGGACACATTAGTACAGTTTAAGTTTTAAAATTAACAGTGTAGATTTGTATTACGCAATTGTTTTCGCTAGCTACCGCTAGAATGTTCTATACACAAATAAAAAGATGCATGTTTAATTAGATAATTTTAAATTTATTGTATGTCGAAATGATAAATCGTTTTATGTGAAAAACTACGAAATTAAGTGAATTATTTTGAATGCTTTGTGGTTTTTTTTTATATTTCATTTGTCTCCTTGATCTCAATATGTGCAAAATAGCGTTGTAGAATCCGAATAGCTCGAAATATTTATTGATGTCAGACAGTCAGACAGACACAAAGGTAGGACATAAATAATTTTTTGGCGAGTCGGGTGTGGGTGTGACATTCGACTACACTCTATTCCTGGTAGCGTAGACAATAACATGTTTGTGCTCCACCGATTAATTTTATTAGCTGATGTCAATAATTTATAATCTTTATTCCAAGTACAAAAATGCATGGAGAACAAGTTTTTTTGTGTCGTTCTTTTTTATCTCACGCAAGTTTCCTTCGAATTAATCTTAAATTATTATGAAGTATTTGATATAACATAAAAGATACATATATTTATTACACATTGAGCTTGTACACACCAAGTGTATATACACATATGAACAAATATATGAATTATTTTGGCGGCAGCGCGAATATATGGCGAATCGTCTTTTGTAATAAATAAAAAAAAAAACGTCAAGACGAAAAATACAAAATACATTCTACGAAATTGAAATGGTTATGCGGATTTAGTACTCGTTTATTATATGTAGGCTTAGTAATAACATAACATAACAGAAAACAGTTGGTGGAAAGTATTTCGGTTTACATAGCCTCGAGCTTATTTATATATATTAACCCTTGAAATGATGGCGCTAATTATTGGAAATATGCGCGCAATTTGAACAAAATATATTTATCGTATATCGACGATGGCAAGAAACGACTTTTTTAACTTTCTATTTAACTGTAGGCACAATTATAGTTTGTTGATTTGGCTACACTATATAAATAGAAAAATAACGAATCATTAATTTTATCGAAAATCATGATCTAAGATGTCACAGCTCTGTTTGTCCAGAAAAACAATTATTTTGACGCAATGTGATGATCTGATACAATTCTACTTTGATAGCACACTCGAATTTCATATTGAAGTGCAGAATATACAGTTAGAGTTTGAGTCGGAGCTCGTTGCTCTCCAAAAAACTCAATTGCTAGAAAGTTGATGCTATTTGTCCATATAGAGGCTATCTTGGTATTTTATTTCACTGTGGGCTCAGATAAAAAAGGTTGATTTGGATTTCAAAACAGGTGAAAATCGTACTTTTATGTGTAACTAAAGCTACGTTTAAGAATTCGACTAGCTAACTTGTCAATCATTTGAGTTTACGTGCCACCGATATCAGCCAATCCAAAGGTAGACAGTCATTTTATAATAAAATGGATTATCTGACGAAGTCAATACCACAGTATAACGTCAGAACAGCGATTGATGAATAAAATGCTGGAGCTGGCAATAATCAGAATGACTTATGTGAAAATAACCATGTCCTAGATTCCATATTTGCCTGAGTTTTCCGTATTTCCAACGGATACTTTGTTGAACCTTTTTGACCTTATTTTAGGGGCATAGCGAAGTTATTTCCCTTTGTCCAAGAAAATAGGATTAGAACATCTCAAATTGATGAAGTAATAACGGTTTAACTTTATTTTACTTTAAATTGGTGAACCTAGACTTCAAGATTTCCTCTTAAATCTTACATGGTTTCTGCTCAAAGTATATGGTTTGGCACTGTTAGGAAGAAACTGTTGTTTGGAAATATTTAACATAAATTACAAAAGAGGATTAAGAAACGTACGGCAAAATTCGAGATCAACTTTTATCAAGGAGCTCCACCTCTCCTCTTACTTTTTAAAGTAATTACCTAAATCGGAAATTATCGTAATGTGATCAAGGTTCAGAATGACAGAATCAGAATTGAAAATTGCAAATGAAAAAATTGATCAAATGATCTAAAGTGGCACATATTGTAACCATTAGATGCGCCATTTCGACAGTGCGTTATTTTGTTTTTTTAATTTTACCATGTTATTGTAGTCCTGTAGCAGATTTAACTTTCTATTTAAATTTGTAATTTGTATCTTTAATGCATTGTCTTTAAAGCTTAAGCATAGCTATTTTATATGTGAACGAGATGTTTCACTTGTCAACTTGTCATGAATAATTTTTTATTCGCCTACACATTTTTTTAATATTTCAGACAAAACGCAGATGTTTGATTGCTTTGCGGTCCATTATGTGATACATACAACTTTATAAAACCAACTTATTTACGGCAACCAATATGATGTAACTATTGGTCTTATCCAAAGTGCTAGAGCCTATGGTTTACAAAGTGTTGCATTTCTATATTAAAACACTTGTTACTCAATACGAATTTTATCTCTATAGTGACTAAACAGACATCATTTTGCGCTGATTTAGTTTATTAGTAAGTTGGAGAGAACCATTGACTGTTTGATGTAGTCATTTGTGGCTTACTAGCTTGCTTACTGCCTTCTTCTCGCTGATGATATGTTAGTTGTTAACAGGGTCTCTAGGTTATCTGACGGCTCAAAGTTATAAGAGAACTTAAACCGATCTACCATCTTTTCAATTATTAATAGATTGGCCAATAAAGGAAGTATAATATTCTTTCTTTTCAACGTATCCGCTCGCCTATTTTTCGCCAATATGAACTGTACAAAGAATATTATGATCGAGACACATTCACACCATTCCTTCGAAGTCATACATTATGCTGGGCTTCACTAAACAAAACTACCAGATTTCAAAAATCCGATAACTTTGAAATCACTGTATGTTTGCTTTGTTTGGACTGTTTCCTATCACTGTAATTTCACAGGGATCAAGATTTGTCAGAATCAGCCTTATTAGTATCGAAGAAACCATTTAAAACTGCAACGTCTTGACTATCACCAGGACATAGCATCAGCACTCTTCGTGCACTATACCATTAACTCTCGTATTGTTTGTATCGCGTTACTATAGCACGATAAGTTTTATGCTTCCAAATGTCGAACTCGTTCTCGCGCTCTGTTTATCAACTCAGTGTAGATAAACTACGACCTTTCCGACTTCCGAGAGCATCGCGAATGTTTAACTCGGTATTTATAGTCTTTGATAATCACATATCGAGAGATTCATAAAAACTGTAACTTTAATTTTGCCACTGTAGGCTTACTGCCCTGTAAGTCATTCTTTGATGTTATAGTTGAACTGAGGTATTTAAACTCTTCCACACAGCTGTAGTCATGGTCATCAGTTCCAAAATTTGCTCTAAAGCAGAACTATATCAACGGTAGATTAAAAACGCAGTTCCGTGTCTCAACACATCTTTTCCTTATCACGCACTCTAGTTACAGATTAAATAAGGTTAGGCACGAGTTTATTTCCTGCCACATACTCGGTATTACCTCAAAGGGATCATATACTATTCATTAAGCCACAACCCATAACTCCAACTAATTATTCTAACGTAAGTTACCCTATATACCCAGTCCAAAATTAAAGCTGCGCAGTTACTTATGCTGGCCAGTTAAGCAATTTTTTTAAGAGTTCTCTGATTTTCAAAGTGGAAACCCTCAATTTGGTCACGATAGAATGACATTTAATACATTCATGCATTTTACCAAAAAAATTTTCTGCGATTTTTCATTCGATTGAAAAACAATTTTGTTTTGGTTAACGCAAACATGTGACTTTTAGTCACAACAATGAAAATGTATAATGTGTGTAATTTACGTGGGCCACATCCACATCTACACAGTTTTATGATTTTTTTTAACGTTTTTTTTCGATTGTCCAAAAATAAAATATGGTATTTACGTCGTCACGACCTTAGTCATACACACACATCAGCAATTTTGATGTGGAATATATGCATGAATAGTTTAAGCACCAGTGATGTTACCACTGGTAAAGCGACCTAGTCGCTTCATCTTATCTCTTAGTGACTACCTCGTGCTGGTGGTAAGTTGGTCTGGGCCGAAACTCACGGTACTTATCATTTGAGGAACCTACTAAGTCGAGGTAAAAGTAAGGAGTAGATTCCTCCCAAATTCGGAATCCAGCAGTTGGCAAGGTTACATTTAAGGCCAATTTGGTGGTTTAAAGTCTTTGGTTTATAGTCTAAATTACAGTGATAGCTAGATACTGTGAATCTCAAGTTGGTGTGGTAAAACTTACTTGATAGACATGACAAAGGTTCTGATCAACACCTCGTACATCTTCAGTTTGTTGGTATTTGCAATATATTGTAAACTAGAACTGATTGCAAAATTCCTGATAGGTTGTTCTAGACTTTGACTACTTGATTACTATCATTTTACATAAACGCACATATTTTTCAGGTTTTCCCCAGACATCGCAAAGCAAACCATAAGCTATAGTTCGATAGATTGAATCATAGGCTTGTTGGAAATCCAAGAACATCTGATGTACGTCACGAGGTGTTTTGTAATATTTAGAAAGAATCATCCTCAGCAAAAAACTTGATCAGTGACAAACCGATTGAAACGAAATACTTCTTGAAGTGATCACTTACAATTTCAACCGCCAAAGGAAATTCTCTCCAATATTATGTAAGACAGTAATTGGAACGCTGTGCAAAGGAGAGTTATGCCACGATAGTTCCCACATTTTGAGCGATCTCCTTTTTGAGGATATGGTATAAAGCGGCAACTTTTTATTCATCAGGCGTAACTTAGCTTCGCCATGATAATCTAATAAGGTCGAACTAATTAACTAATCTAATAGAGTTCGTAGTTAATGCAATCAACCTCAGAGAACGGTTTCTTTTTAGTCTCCCCATGATCAGTGTGAATTCCTCGAAGGATGGGTCTTCTATGCACATCTCTGCAGTCTGATTTGACAAATTTCAAACACAACATTTGACACTACTTGTTGAACATTAAGTAAATCAAATAACTGCCCCTTCTAAGTGTCTGGAATTGCATCGATATTAACACGGTATGGTGCAGTCCGGTAACCCCCATAATTCTTAAAACTTTAGATTTCCACCATTTACACGTTTTTCGTGTACAAATTCCCGTGCCGCGTCTCCTAGCAAGGGCCGCTCTTCTTGCGGTTGTCAAACGTATTCATGTTTCTTTTTAGGCTATATTTTGTTGCTTAACAGCAATACGACACCCCCGATCAAACCTATCGTGTTTGGACTTAATTTTTACCTTACTTATAGAGCCAGCTAAGTAGCATTAACAATGAAAGTTTTTAATACTCTACTTATAGAGATCTGACTTGTACGAAAACTGTCACATTAGCTTTACAGTGACCAATTTATGATCACTGTCACAAATATGGCAGCGGACCGATCAAATCTCACATCTTGCATGACCTGAGACCTTCCCTTAGAAACTAGGTCAAAATTCATGTTCAAAAACAGTATAAATCCCGTGAGGATTCGATTCGTCACATAGTGTAGGGTAGCCATATGAGGTTATGCTTAACGAGCATTCTAAGGAACAGCTGATAAGGGCCTTTTATTCAATTGTTACGCATCGCCCTGTTGTTTAAATGCGCATTTGATTTTTTTTTTAAAGTACTTGGTTGAATTGCTGCATATCGTTGCAGGCGACTTAAATGTTTGGACACCACTAACCTTAGGAGAAATATTAGATTCGAGTTATCAGATTCAGCTGTCTATTGGTGAAATTAATAAAGTGCAATTTTGCATTGGAAATGCTTTAAAACCAAGTAAATATATCAACATGCGGCTTACTGTAGTGCTTAGTGGCAGCTTAAAACTTTCAAACAATTTGATCGAAGGTCGTGTTGTCGACAGTACAAAATTGTAAAAGGTGTCCATTTCAACTCTCCTACTTGTCCAGATATAATGCGCAAGATGATGTGTAACAAATAAATTCGAGTTCCTTACGATGAGGAAGGCCAATATTGTTAGAGTCAATGAAGTGATTAAGGTTTTCTGTAAAGTTGGTAGAGGATATGTGTTTCCTACAGTGTGTATCATACAGACTAAAATATGCTCGACGTTGTAAGAAGGTATTGGAGCGATATGATTTTGGAATATTAAAGAAAGCAATTATAATGTTTGAGTTTGTCAAAGTTAGACGTTTAACGAATACGGTTAAAATATACATTAAACAGGTTATCACTAATATTGCTCTCCAGGATATGTGTTAGACTCATTGCTCTTAAATGTAACATATCCGAACGTTTAGGCTCCGAATTATTAATGAAACCATATGTCAGCTTTACATATGAGGAGCTAAAAATCTAAAGTTCTGGAGATAAGAGGATTTGCTCTAACGTCGCCGCTAACCAACCAGCACATGGATGTCATTTACAATAAAAAAAAACGCATATAGGTACTATTGCTAATTAAGGTGCTATAGTAAGCGGTAATACCGCATACAAGTGTACCATCAAAATCACTAGCGAATGCTGCATCATTAGTTATGTTATACGGAACTACCGTTAGGCCAATGAACCAAAGATGTCGTACTATAGCAGAAATTAAATTTCGTGTATCGATTCGGTGCTTTAAGAGTGATCTAAAGAGTAATTTGTTCACTCTTTCAATTATTTTGATTTAATTCATATTTCAACTCGATCGTATTTACATCATGATCGAGGACAAATCGAATTATACTATGATGTATTATAAACGATTTTTTAACGTTTAAATCACGGACCATATGAGATCAATATTACGAAAGTTAAAAATTTACCTTGAGGTGGTGTGGTAGTTCAATGAACATTGGATCGTGTGATTTATTGCCAAAAAACATAAATTTCATTTTTTTTTGTTTGCAGGGATGATTACAGTTTTAATTATACGATGACATGCCAATACGAACTATGAGATAAACGTGATTTTATTTGAATGATTCTAACTTTTGAAGGTTACGTTTAAGAATTTTAAAATATTTGCTCGAACTTTCGAAAGGCAATATACGAATATTATTTTGAAGAAGAGCTATAGTCATTGCATCATTCGTAATATTAATAAATTAATAAATCTATTCGTATTGCTCTTAATTTACATACATACATACATTTTTCAGTAAACAACATGGCACACATGAGTACATATATAGATACGCGAGTACATACGGACAATTGAATAACAGTAAAAACGTTCAATATGCGTTGTGAAATTGATGCCAATTTTATTCTATAATTTGTAAATGAGTGTTTTGTGTTGGTATGAGGCTATAACCGTGCACAAAACAAAATATTCCGTTTGGGTTCAGTGGCTCTATCAAGTCATTTTCATTTTAACTTACAGTGACCTCTGGGCCTATAAAATGGAGGTTCTCTTTCACAGATCACTGCAACTTCAAGGGCGATATATACCAAGTCGATGAGTCTTCTCTTAACTATTATCAGTTATCCCTCGCACCCATTCATCAGAAACCAACTGCCATGCCCAAACAAGACCATGGATTTGATCAAAACTTTATACAACTTCAGCTTGTCGGCATTTGCAGTATTTAAGCAGTAAACATACAAAGAGTATTCAGGGCATGGTAATCAGTAGTAAGATGTGCTTTACACCTCGTCTTTTTTGGTCTAGACTACCCAAATCTCGTACCTATACCGTATGCTCGTTGTGATTTTTCGGAGTTTTGCTCGTTGGCATTCGGTAATGTTGGAGGAGGAAGGTTGACAAACGTATCGGCGAAACTTGCTAAACATGGCTATGTCACTCGCCATTAAAACTAAACATTGTATATAGGCTTTTTTCTCTTTTCATTTTTCATAACTTGGACCGTGAACGATTTAAACTGATAAGCATTAAACAAACTCTCCAATGCATCAATCTGTAGCATTTTGGCTTTACAGAAAATTGTGGAAATTGTGAGCAATAATCAACCTAAATCGATTTGGTATGTCGTGGGAGGAATAGAAAATAATAGGACTTGCGGACCTAAAAACTTGATACTTTTACGTGGCAATAAGCAAATCCGATGAAGTATAGAAATGCATCATACATCATTCAATGTGGAAGATGCATATCATATGAACATTATCAGTAGGTTTTGTATTGCCTAAATCTTGTCTTCGGTGCGACGAAGACTATTGTCATAAAAAGGAAATTCCAAGAAATCGACGGACTTACATTATATTAATAAACATTGGCCCTTACGTAACTGTCATACCGGTTCATCATATCATTTTTCTATTTAGAATAACTTGTTATGAATGTCATCTTCGGCTGACCCAACAACTATATTGTCATTAATATAAAACAAATCAACAAAGTAATTTTCAATTCAGTTTTAAATGATTCCAGGTGCTATGAAAATTGTTAACGTTGTACTTTGTATGTTTCTTTATGTGACGAGATGTATTATGTCATTTCCATCTTTTTTGTATGCCTTTTCGAAAAATGGGCTAACGAGTGATGGCATGTGCGTGTAAACAGCTGTAAAGCAGAGCGCACGTTTTAGGATAAAGCGCATGGCAGTACATATGTGACCAATGACCATAAACCATAATCCATACTTTCGGATTCACACAAATTTATTTTCCAACTTTTTTGAAATAAGGGAAACGAACCAATATGCTGCCATTTAACGAAAAATAAATGTAACAGAAATGGGTAACAGACACAAACTATTTTGCAGTGACACACAACGAATATTACAAATATGTATACAACATTTAAGTTATCACTGATTTTGTGAAGCACTTTACGTTTGTTTTATTCCATCACATGCTTTTTAAAAAGTACTTATGCTGTGTGCTTCAGAAGACTTTTCGAATTAACTTTTTAAAATTCAATGCTTGCGCTACTGTCTCATAGGCGAAAGTTGAAAAGTCAATCTACGAGGTTACTTTTCCAAGACTTTTCATTTTATTGTGTGACGTGAAATAATGATTTTCTTAATTTGTTTTGACGTGTTAGTATAAAAAAAAAATCATATAAAAATGTTCGATGTAACGTTATTTGTTTTTACTTTTTACCAAGCATTATTAGTGCATTTTATTAGCGCATTGGCAATGGAAGAAGAATTAACTTTTTAAAATATTTAACTTTTTTCTAAATTCTTAAAATTTTATTTTACAAAAGTTAATCGAATGTAAGCCACATACAAAGACATTTGTACTAGTGACATCTGTTGGCATGTTGCTTGAACTAACAATATATCGAAAAGTTTAGTTTGAAAAGTCTTCTGAGGTACACAGCATTAGTTAGACAATCCATGTCGAACAAATATCTGTGGCATTTATTAAAAACAGGTTATTTGCGAAACCATAAATGATGGGAAATTGTGACCAAAGTAAAAGTTATATTTTTCTAAAAAAAAAATGTATTTTAATGCATTTATTCAAATAATCTTAATTTTAATCTTATGTACTAGTTATTTTCTAGAAATGTCTTAAACTACACTAATAATTTAAGATACATTTTTATTTTAGAAAAAACTAAGATACCCTGTTGTAGTTGTCAAAATTTCGATTTAAATAAGCAAGCTAAATAAACATAATTTGTTTTTGTTTTAATATTAGTAGAATTAGTTCATAACTCGTTTTTGTTTTACAGAAATTTACATGATAAGAGTGAAAATTTGTAAATTTAAACCATAAAATATTTAGCAATATACAAAAAAAAAAAAATAAAAATTCATTCGTTGTCTTTATCACTCTAGTGTGATTTAGTTGCTATCATCAGTTTTGTGTTGCAATACTAGTTAACTTGTAATTATCATTGCATCAAACTAGTTATCTCAATCCAGTTTATCGGGCATCATTTCGCATTACAATGCAGTTTGACATCTGCTTAAAAAAAGGTATCTTAATTAATCCGATTTTTACAAAATGACATCATCTTACCTAATACAGGTTATTTGATGAAATTTTTTTTACGTTACATACAAGATAACCTGTTTTGAGAGAAATTTTCTCGGGAAATAAAGGAAATTCTAGAAAATTAATGGATGTTTCGTATATTATACGAAGTTCTAGATCGAATGGCGGTAATATCTCAAGATGACACTTTAAACATAGAAATGAAAATAAACATCAAACAATTTTCGAAAATAAACAAAAAATTTAAGATAATCAAAATTCAAATTACCAGCTGCAGTAAAATGTATAATACGCGTGCACAACATCTGATTTACGCAAAAACACAATCCACCGATCCAAACCAAATTTATTTTTATTTTTACACGTAGTAGATAGTAGTAGTCGATCCTTAAGTTTTCAGTACCTCTTCGGAAACCTTTGGAATAATAGTTGTTGTATATTTATCCGTCACAGAAATATTTTGTATCGGTTTTGTCGTATATTTGTCAAATTTTTGATTTATTTCGTACTGTTTTGTCGTAAACATTTGTCGTAAACCGGTCGTATGGTGATGGTTAAGGTGTTTGTTTAAACACTCCGCGGGATCTCCACCGCTAACCATAATGCCGTGACTAACTGTGGGGAAGTAAGCCCATTAATTGAACTTTTAAATCAAATTGATTCAAGGTTAAATCAAATAACTGGAAATTTTGACAGTAACTTTGGAAGACTAGACAGAATCCTTGATTTGCGACAATTACCTCCTGTTGGAAATACTCCAACTTACAAGAGGCCAAACCATTGAATAGTTGGTCCTCTGTTGTGGCGAGGATTATAATTCAACGAATTAAGTTATGCGATAAAGTAATAAAATTGTTGCTTCTATGCTTAAAAAAATTGGTCGTGGATCCATTCTAGATGATGGCGAATTAAACAGTATCAAGTTAAGATTTTTTTAAGAAGGATGACAGCGCTGCCCAAATGGGCTTCGATTATTTCATGAAAACGCATGAGTCAATGGATACTAAACATTTTTTTTTGCAACAAGCTCAAGATAAATTTGTTTCTATTGCAATAGTTATTATTAGTGGCTGTGATAACCATGAACAGGAAGTAAATTTAGGACAGAAAATCCGCTGGATAATCAGTCTTGGAATATGTAGATATTTTGGGGAATAAAAAAATTGTGAGGCAATAATTACACAGTGACTGACAAGATGTTAGTGATCGGCACCGGTATGAATTGCCATGCGAAATTATTTTTGTAATTATAAAACCTTATATTATTACACAAACATAGACATTACAGATAGCTTAGCTAACGAATAAACAAAATGAAATTACTAGTGTATGACACGTTTTTCCTGATAAAAGAACTAGTACAGTTACCAATAGAAAAACTGCTGGATTCATTGCGGAACTCAAAATTGATAAACGAGCCATTCCTATTACATGTCGAACTACAGGTATACATCTTAACAACAACAAAATCATTGTGGGGAAAATAAATCACTTTCCTATGATGTCTGGATGTGCCATAACTATTCATAAGTCTCAATGAGGTATATATGACGAAATAGTCTAGGTTAGGTTAGGTTTAGGTGACCGTCCAACTAGGACGAGGCATAGACTAAAGTGGTCCATAGCCTTATCACAAAATTTTCTTCTCCGCACTACCTTACTGAAACCAGTTTGAGCTTCTCACGAAGCGGTGGATATCTTTAACGCTCAAATTGCTGAGATCCGTTAGATCCGTTAGGAAACGAGCTCTAAAAAACTTGTTTTCAGCAAACAAGGACAGGTGCATAGCAAATGAAGTATTGTTTCCTCTTCTTCTTCGTCCCTGCAACTTCGAAAGTAATCATGAGAGAAGACGCCAAGTCTACTAGCATGTTTACCCATAAGATAGTGACCAGTAATGACACCTACGATTGTGCTAATTTTATACCTTTGCATAGACATTAACTGGCTCGACTTTTTTAAGTCTAGATAAGGCCAAATCTGCCTGGTAATTACACAAGAGGTACAATTTCGTCGGCTTTTATATTCCCCGTAATATTGAAATTCCCTGGCACTCAAATAATATGGATATTGAACTGTTCAGTCATCTCGTTAAGAGATGAAAGACAATTCCGGGCTACTTTCGACGTGATATAGCCTGATTGTAGAATTTTAATTGCAGCCTGACTGTCCGTTAAAATGCGAATATCTCTCGCAGATATTACATGATACTTCATCCAGTTTATGGCTTCCTTGATTGCTATAAGCTCTGCCTAAAAAATACTGCAATGATCATCCCCACCACTGATCTTTCCATCAATTTTCGATCCATCTGTAAAGAAGTTAACAAAACCTGACTTTGAAACTGTTCCACTCACCCAGTCCTCTCTGGAAGGAATGTCAGCTAAAAGTTTAACTTCAAGGTATGATGTCGAGATGGTATAGTCAATAGATTAGGGAATTTCTTTGTTCGTAAGAATAGACGAGTGGCCCATAATGTTACAGGACCACAAAGAAATAGATTTAAGCCTTATAGTTGTACTTGCAGCTATTTGTTTGGCCAGGATATACAGAGGGATAAGATGAAAGAGAATTTTCAGTGCTTGAATAGAGGTACTTCTAAGTGCACCACTAATACACAAGGCAGCAGTTCTTTGCACTTTCATCAACAATTTTTGGTTCGCCACTGTACTTAAAGCGGGCCACCAAACCATGACTCCATACATTAGAATTTGTCTAACTACAAAGGTGTAAAACCATTGTATAATATGGGGCCCCCATCCTTTCCCAATGGCATTTTTACAAGAGTAGAATGCTATTGTAGCCTTTTTTACTCTTTCCATAATATTTGGCTTCCAGCTTAGTTTGCTGTCCAAGATAAGACCTAAGAATTTCACTTTGTTTGCGATGTTCAAAACAACTCCATTAAGAGTTAGAGGGTCAAAAAGAGGAAGTTTATACCTCCTGGAAAAAAGAACCACTTCAGTTTTCCGTGGATTAAGACTGAGCCCACAGCTATTGGTCAATTGAGTTAGAATGCCAATAGCATTCTGCATAACATCTCTTAGGATACAAGGATTTTTACCAAAAGTGCCAATAGCAACATCATCCGCATAAGTCACCGAAATAGTCTAAGAGTATAGTAAAACTCGTTCTATTCAGTTATTATATAGGGTGCCCCAATAACATGTTCAGATTTGATATATCGGTTATTTTGGCTCAGGCAACACTAATGTCATTCTTTCTTTGACAGAAACTCAGTATATTATTTATAGTTGACGAATGAGTCGCTTAGTGCTTCAACAAAAGTGGGAAATATTGGAAATTTACTTCCACAACAAAGACAATTGATTCGAAATCGCAAAATAATGTTGTACGAAATTTGGTCAAAACACGGGGCTCACACCAAACGGTATCAATAAGTTAGTGCATAAAGTCCATGATACGGGTTACGTAATCGAAAATCCAATTCGTACCTGTGCTCGTCGTGTTAGTTCAGCCGAAAATATTGCCGCGGTTGCCGAAAATGTGCGGCCGAGAACATCAATTCGTCATCGTGCATCGGAAAGGAACATCAGCCGGTCTTCCATGCAAAGATCTTAGTTTGTGGTCCTATAAAGTTCAATCGGTCTAGCAATTGAAGTCCCGTGATCATCCGATTCAATATCGATTCGCTGTGTAGGCCTGCGACAAACTCGAAATTGATGAGGAATTTGCTCAAAAATTCATCTTTTCGGACGAGGCGCATTTTCATCTTGGTGGGTTCGTAAACAAACAAAATTGTCGTATTTGGGAATCGGAAAATCCACAAGGATTTGTGAAGAAGCCAATGCATCTATTGCGTGTTAGTGTTTAGTGCGGCTTGTGACCGAGTGGCATTATTGTGTCGTATTTCATCGAAGATGAAGCTGACCGTTACGGTCAACGTAATCAACTACCACCACATGTTAACGTCTTTTTTGTGGCCATATCTTGAAGATATTCGTTTGAACGACTTTTGGTTCCAGCAAGATGGTGCGCCATGTCACACATCGGGCGCTACGATAGTGAAACTGCGTCAAAAACTCGATGGCCGCATTATCAGTCGAAATCGTGACGTGAATTGGCTGACAAAGAGCTGTGATTTGATGCCTTTGATTTTATTTATTTAGGAGTGTACCGTAAAAAACTAGTGTTATACAGACAACCCATAAACAATTGAGTATTTGAAAGCACTATTGAAGCAACCACTGCCGAAATAGATCCGCACACAATCCAAAATGTGCCGAACGAATGGAGTACGCCAAGGCCAGCCGTGGCTCCCATTTGAATGAAAATATTTTCCATAAATAACCAAGAGCATTGTAAATTTGGAAATATATTAAGCCGTTTTATCCAATTTTTAAATCTGAACTGCTTACTGGGACACCCTTATGTCGCTTTATTGCTTGTTACTAGCATTGAAGGTTTGTTCATATGAAACCGTAATGATGATTTAAGATTTTACCAAAGGTAAAATTGTAATATCAGTCATATTGCAATATCCAATTGTATATTATGTGGAAGAAGAATTGACCAATGAATTTTGACCGTGCAAGAAGAATTTAAAAGCCTTAATACTATGCAAGACCTAACTACTAATTTCATTAAATCGACAGAGGGATTGACAATTTTAACTTTAACTTGTCAAAGTATCAAAAAGATGTTCAAATACCTAATTTCGATTGTATAGTAAAATTTAAACGGGAAAATGTTAGAGCTGCGGAGGTTGCGATATATATTAAAGCAGGAACATACTCAGAACCACTATGCTGAATAAAAAACTCTCAATACAAAATACAGGTGTACTTATTGGAACCCAAACAGATCTTGGTCAAATCAAATTAAAATGGGTATTGGGAGAAAATTTCTTATGGTTGTTGTGTATATATTTCACCAAATGTAAAAGACTCAACAATCATAAAATTTAAACCTTTGGTTACTCATATACAGTCGCGAAATTTCAACGATTTTAGGAGATAATTTAGACAAACTACCAATGATGTTAGCAGGAGATTTTAATGTAAATCATGCAACAAGTGATTAAATACCTTTGACAACATCCTTAGGATAAAGACATTATTTGAAAATCAATAAAAAACCAACGGAACCTAAAAGATATCAAACAACAATCGGTGCGTATTTTCAAGATTTCTTGGTCATTTCTAATACTTTTACTACAGTTAAAGCATATATGCGACATAACTCATTTTGAGTTATATGTTTGTTTGTGGTGGAGAAGTCTTTAGTTTCTTGTCTTTAGTCTTCTAAGTCTTTAGTCTTTAGAATCTTGTAGGACGATTAGGAGCATTTTGATATGCCGATACATATACTCACTATATATGATTAACTTTATCATCAACATTCGGTTATGTTCTTAACTCCAAAGCATCACCGTCTATTACCGATTGTGTTTTCGGGCTGGAATTAAAAATCACGTAATACAACTTTTAATCAAACCATTGACAGAATGAAATCGTGCATCGGTCAAATGGTTCTGCAAATACAACGTCTTAAAGTACCGTGCTGATTTCGATTATCAACATGTCATCAAACAAATTCAAGGATTAGGAGTATGTTTCATTCTGGAAAAAGAACATGTCTACTCCCATACCCGTAGAACATCTCGTGGAACAGAATCAGGTTAATGAAATATGCTATTATGAGAACTTTTCGTGCCAGATCTCAATATGGAATAGGATTAGTGGTAGTCACGATAAAAGCTAGACCCTGCGATAATTATTTTTCACTGAAGAAACCGTTGGCTAAATAGAACTAATCATTAATAACGGTAAACAATTTTCTAAGTCTCCTGGAACGTCATCTGAGACAATGTTTGTGGATTTATAGTTCTCGTGAAGGGAGACTGGATTACTCTCCTGGTAATATTCCGCGAACTTGAATTTTGATAATAACCACATGTGGTTTTAAATTATATAAATTCCTTGATCCAGTAATAAGTTATAGTACCAAATTGTAGTTAGACAAAACCTAAAATCAGACATTGCTTTTTGCAGGTGAAATAATATTACCTACAATTTTGATTAGTGACTAGGTACTTTGAAATACCGTTTTTCCAAAACTACCGAAGTAATCCACTGTAAAACAAGGTAAGGCCATGAATAAGTGATCTTCAATTTTTAAGTAATTAGTCTTTTGAAAAGCGAGCGATATTCTTTTATGGTCAAATGTAATTTACAAAGAGTGTTAAAACACACCGGCCACAGTGGCTAAATATTATCGCTAGTTCAAAATCGTTTTCCAATTAAATAAATTTCATTGTTTTGACTTGACCATATTGTACTGTAATATAACCATTTAATTAATGGGCTCGACTTTATGTTTGGTCGCAAATAAAATTGAAAACGTCGAGCTAAACTAAAGAGCAATTTTCGCGTTAACTTCATTGCAAGTCACGAGGAAAATTTTTTTTGTTTATTTTTTAATCACATGAATGAAACTCTGAAAACAACCAAAAAAAATTAAAAATAATTTTTACATTAATCTTACGTGACATTCCACATGACCAGACCAACAACAACACACGCAGTAAAATGTTTTTAAATATTTTGCATTATTTTAAAAGTGAACACATCGCATTTAAAGTGTTGGTCTGCCTGTGTGGGTGAGGTGTTAATAGGCAAATTGCCAATAAATCAATAGATTCGATATTTATGGTATGTTAATTATTTAAGCAAACGTGAACCGTTTATGTATTCCAATTATCCGGTAGGAATTTAATTGACCGCACTTCGGAAAATGATTGGTTATATTTTTTGGTTGATGTAATTAATGTTTCGGTTTTGAAGAGAGCACATAATGTAGACTTTAAGGAACGAAAATGTATTTAAAAAAAATTAGATAAGATTTTTAACGATTGGTCTGGTGAAATTCAGTTTTCAACGTGGAACGAGATTTTAAACTCCTTACATATAACCCAAGAATTTAAAAATGACCGCCAGATATGGCCAATCAAAAGTTTGGAAAAGAAAATAGCAACATCATGCTAATGATGAATTTTCGGTTCTGTAGATCTTCCACGAGAAACCTCATGTGGTTCTTCAACAATAAATGACTTAGAAATGCATCTACAGAGATATTATTTCTATTACTGGGTTTTAAGATAAGAACAAACATTTAATGACCCATTAAATAATATGTGACCAAGACATTCTATTTAATAATAAAGACATTTTTTCTGTTGACCAAGACATTCTATTAAAAACAAACAATACTCAGAGTTCTTCAAGCATCTGGGAAAAAGGCTCATAATAGGTGGTGACTTCAATGCGAAGAATATTTACTGGGGTTCTAGATTAACTACAACTAAAGGAAAAGAATTACTGATTGCCATTAAAAAATGGATGTAAATCCATTTCCATAGGAAAACCAATATATTGGCCAGCTGACCCAGGAAAAATACTTGACTTGATCAAATTTTTTATAATCAAAAATATTTCTAATAATTTTATGAAAGTTGAAGAAAGCCAAGATATGATCTCAGATCATTCTCCAATAGTCCTAACTCTAAGCGAGTCTATCATCCATAAAGAGAATAATCCAGCATTTACCAACAAAAATACCGATTGGGCAAGTTTCAAAGTACACCTTGAAACTATGGACCAACTGGGCATATAGAAGTAGAAAAGTTTTTACGGATATTCAACAATCAGCATGGGAAAGTATTTTAGAAATCAAATCAAGGCCAAAAGGATATAAATTAGAAATCTCCTTAGGGATAAAAGCAAATTTAGAAAAAAGTGGCACCACACTAGAGCTCCACAAGGCAAAAAAAACTAAACAGTCTTACTCAGTAATTAACAAGATAAATTCAAAAAATGAGTTAATTTCTACTTAAGTAAGTTGACGAATGACAGTAATACGGATTATTCGCTCTGGAAAGAAAATAAAACTCTGATAGGCCAATAATGCCGATTGATCCTATCAGCAAAATGAATGAAACATGGCCAAGGAAAAACAAAGAAAAAACTGAAGGATTTGCTGATCATCTTGAAAATATATTTGAACCACATGAATGTCAATTACGAGAAACATTGGATGAAAACATAATACAAATTCTCGAAGATGTCACACCTACATGGCCTACTGAAGTAGCTATATAAATTTTAAACGAAAACTTAAATGGTTTAAGTATCTCACTGTCCTATATGTTTGCTAAAAACGGAACTAACGTTGTTTTGAGAAACAAACCCTTGAATCATCTTTATAACCAGGGTCAACCTTTGCGTTACTTCACTCTTCATAATTTTTTTTTTGTTTTCCTTTATTTTACAATCTATCTGCTTAAGAGACATTCAGTAAATTTTGTGTCTTTTTACATTGTCATGATTAGAGTATTTTTATCCATTGATAAAATATCACTTACATATAATTAGTATAAATTGATGCAACACATAAATTTTATTATTATTGATTCGATACATTAGAGGTTTTAAAAATTAGAGTTTATAGTGTATCTAATTGGCAAATCAAAAATTTTGTGGCGTCTCAATCTTTCTCTCGTCGTGGTAGTGAGAAGTTTCTTCACTAGTTCGTTTGGATGAATTGTCAATTTTGAGTGATACCTAATTTCTTCCCGTATTGATGGGACCTGCAGGTCTCTGTGAATTATATCGTTTGACACGAACCACGGGGCATCTACTATGATTCTTAGAAGTTTAGATTGGAACCGCTGAATAATGTCCAAATTTGAGTTGCTGGCCGTTCCCCACAGCTGTATACCATACGTCCAGATAGGTTTTATTATCATTTTATAAAGCAGTAGTTTATTTTCAATCGTTAAACTTGATTTTCTGCATATGAGCCAATACATTTTTGACAGTTTTATTCCCAACTGCTTTCTTTTTGTCCATATATGTTTACGCCATGTTAGACGTTTGTATACTTCATAAATTAGTGTTATTGTGCCGATAACTTTTATCAAAAAGTTTTTAGTTGATTTAACCTAAGATACTCATATGCAACGTTAGGGGGACTACTGGGTGGGCTAAAATGCCACAGTTAGTTCCATAGTTAGCTGCTTGCATTATTTGCAGTTTGGTGGTTCATTGTTGTTTAGCCTGCTACAAATCTTTACTTGAGCCATTTTAAGCTTTAGCAAAATTGATATCGTAGTCAATGTTTCAGACTTTAGTCCCAGATAAATTGGTTTAGTACAGATATAAAAAATAATGCTCTTTTCTTCTATTAGGACACGTTTCCCCTTTTCTCTTTAGACACACACTTGGTGAATTTTAAATAAATCAAAAATGAAATTTTCATTCTGAAAAGAAATATTTTCAACGAAGTATTTGGGGTTCTAGATGACTCTGTAATCAAGTGGCGCTTTATAAAAAGGAAATAAAGAAGCTAAAACTAAACCACAACCGTTTTATGGCATTTAGAATAAATCGTCAGTTGGAATAAGACGATGCATATTACTGATCGTTGACTGATAATTTTTATTTATTTTTTAAGTATTGATCAGCCAGTGGATTTAAAGTCCTTTGAAGGCTAATTTACTCATTTAATTAATACTTTACATTTACACTATCCATTCAACCCAAACAGACAAGTACAATATACCACCTGCTCATTTGGATAACTATGTCACCCTGTACAATGACGCGTATGAAAGTTGGGTCGTACCATGAATTCTGCACACCAAAGGGGGTCAAAGTTGTGTTAATTAATATCAAAGATGGTAATCGTGTGAAAAATACCTTTTTTGAATCCTACCTCTATTGAGATTCGAACCCGATACCCCCCGCTCTAAGCACCGTGCTGTAACTACTCGCTCGGTAAGTTAGAAAATGAGTTGGAGAATAATCGTAAATAAATCAAATTTCTAGTTCTATAATTTCATACAATGTTTATTATGATGCCAGATAAGGAAATTCCAGGTACATTGTTCGAACCACCACGAGGTTACTATTCACAAGCCTACTATTCACGTCCTAAAAAACGATGTAGATTTTTTTAAATGTTTCATCTGAACAAATGACGCCCAATATTGCAGAAACTGATAACTTATTGCCCCGACATTTGCATTTGCCAACTAATCTAGACTATGTATTACAATAAATATCAAACAGCGTTTTACTTATTGGTTAGGTTGTGTCTTAAGCTTAAGTTGTTGAAAATAAAGGTTGATACAACTAAAGATGAACCAGCCACAATCGCTCATTGGGAGTGATTAGCATAAATTGCAAGTTTACCTGAAAAATGTATTTTTCTTATAAACTTTTGCGGTTAATTTTTAACGGCCTATTTCACGACGTTGACAATGAAATTTATCCATCTTCATCTTCCATAACCCTAGCGATTCGGTACTGGCTTCTGGCTTCCAAGAAGTTTGGTTCATTAAAACTGCAGTTCAACAGGCCGCCACATTCTAAAACTTATTTTTGCAACTCATTGCAGTTTCCTAAGGTTCAAGCCGGTTCCTCCCGATCCAAATAACGCACCATAAACCACTGCGCTATTTACCTGGTTATCCAACATTTCATAATTTAGAATGAGTAATCGATCAATATGGCTACATAAATTGCAATTCTAATCCATAACTATACTTGTCTATTTGATAAATATTTTATCATCTGTAAACACGATTTAAATTAATAATTAATAATTGTAAATTTAATTTAATTTATTTTATGGAGATATTTGCTTTGTTCTGTCTGTAATAAAATTTACAAAAATATATGCAAATAACAAATGTACTTAAAAGTAACAGTTGTTGTCTATATTATAAAAACTTATCTGGCAATGGCCAATGTACTTGGTACATTGAAACCGTCCGAACCAATTACACTTATCATATTTAAATTATTAACGTTAATTGCGTGCATATAAATTAACTGACGATCGTCCAAATAACATGAGATAGCAATATACTAGGTTTGACGTTATAAGTCGCATCCATACACATCTAATTCAATCAATTGTCCGATTGATTGATAGCTTTAGATTTGTTATACTATTGACATTCGTTATCGCATTTACGATTGTTTTTGTTTTGACTTTGGTTTTTTTGTTCTATTAAATTACAGTTTATATGTAATCAATACAAGGCTAATACAGAATAGTTTGTGTTATGATAGATTTTTTGAAAATATTTGTTAAATAACTGCAATTATAAACAAATAAATCCAAATAGTTAGGTGAATTTGCACTTGATGAATGGACGCCGGCCACCACTGGCGGTAATTTATTAGTCGTAGTGTTCGGTTTATTATTTGGCAGGTTTTTGTTGTTTCGATTCCTATCTATCTCGAATTCTTCAAAAATGTTCATTGTGTCGCCTTTTTCATTTTGTACGGAATCTTTGGGCTTGTTGCCACTGCTACAGTTGTGTCCATCTCTATTGTTGTGTCGTGTATTATTTGTATGGAGAGCGGATATTAATTCTGCCCTAACTTTCCCGATGTTCCTTGTAGGTTCCTTGACTCTTTGTTTAGAGTATCTAACGGTTATGTGTCCAATGTGGGATGAAGGACGGTCTGAACATGTCATTGTGTAGACTCCGCTATTTGACATTGGGTAACGGTTTGTCTTATTATAGTCGTTACAATTTCTGTTTTGTCTTGTAAGCAACTTTAGTATCCAAAACGTTTATGTGTTTTTAGACGTGTTGCCTGGTGACCTGTTTGTTGATGTCCGACTCATTAGTATCGTTGTTTTGCTACATGGATGTGTCATTTGGTCTATAGATCATATGATTGTGGGCTGACATTTTTGGGTGATATGGATGATTTGACTTGTCCTAAATTGTTTGGTCCACTCCGAAATGATTTTCTGTATATTTTAATTTGTGTTAATTGTTCTTGTTATTATTTTGTTATTGTTGTTAGATTTTCGTGTGATTCCATGACATATTTTGTCATTTAATAATTTAACAATTTTAGAATTTTGTGTCTTTTATTATAATAATATTATATTATTATATTATTATATTATTATATTATTATATTATTATATTATTATATTATTATATTATTATATTATTATATTATTATATTATTATATTATTATATTATTATATTATTATATTATTATATTATTATATTATTATATTATTATATTATTATATTATTATATTATTATATTATTATATTATTATATTATTATATTATTATATTATTATATTATTATATTATTATATTATTATATTATTATATTATTATATTATTATATTATTATATTATTATATTATTATATTATTATATTATTATATTATTATATTATTATATTATTATATTATTATATTATTATATTATTATATTATTATATTATTATATTATTATATTATTATATTATTATATTATTATATTATTATATTATTATATTATTATATTATTATATTATTATATTATTATATTATTATATTATTATATTATTATATTATTATATTATTATATTATTATATTATTATATTATTATATTATTATATTATTATATTATTATATTATTATATTATTATATTATTATATTATTATATTATTATATTATTATATTATTATATTATTATATTATTATATTATTATATTATTATATTATTATATTATTATATTATTATATTATTATATTATTATATTATTATATTATTATATTATTATATTATTATATTATTATATTATTATATTATTATATTATTATATTATTATATTATTATATTATTATATTATTATATTATTATATTATTATATTATTATATTATTATATTATTATATTATTATATTATTATATTATTATATTATTATATTATTATATTATTATATTATTATATTATTATATTATTATATTATTATATTATTATATTATTATATTATTATATTATTATATTATTATATTATTATATTATTATATTATTATATTATTATATTATTATATTATTATATTATTATATTATTATATTATTATATTATTATATTATTATATTATTATATTATTATATTATTATATTATTATATTATTATATTATTATATTATTATATTATTATATTATTATATTATTATATTATTATATTATTATATTATTATATTATTATATTATTATATTATTATATTATTATATTATTATATTATTATATTATTATATTATTATATTATTATATTATTATATTATTATATTATTATATTATTATATTATTATATTATTATATTATTATATTATTATATTATTATATTATTATATTATTATATTATTATATTATTATATTATTATATTATTATATTATTATATTATTATATTATTATATTATTATATTATTATATTATTATATTATTATATTATTATATTATTATATTATTATATTATTATATTATTATATTATTATATTATTATATTATTATATTATTATATTATTATATTATTATATTATTATATTATTATATTATTATATTATTATATTATTATATTATTATATTATTATATTATTATATTATTATATTATTATATTATTATATTATTATATTATTATATTATTATATTATTATATTATTATATTATTATATTATTATATTATTATATTATTATATTATTATATTATTATATTATTATATTATTATATTATTATATTATTATATTATTATATTATTATATTATTATATTATTATATTATTATATTATTATATTATTATATTATTATATTATTATATTATTATATTATTATATTATTATATTATTATATTATTATATTATTATATTATTATATTATTATATTATTATATTATTATATTATTATATTATTATATTATTATATTATTATATTATTATATTATTATATTATTATATTATTATATTATTATATTATTATATTATTATATTATTATATTATTATATTATTATATTATTATATTATTATATTATTATATTATTATATTATTATATTATTATATTATTATATTATTATATTATTATATTATTATATTATTATATTATTATATTATTATATTATTATATTATTATATTATTATATTATTATATTATTATATTATTATATTATTATATTATTATATTATTATATTATTATATTATTATATTATTATATTATTATATTATTATATTATTATATTATTATATTATTATATTATTATATTATTATATTATTATATTATTATATTATTATATTATTATATTATTATATTATTATATTATTATATTATTATATTATTATATTATTATATTATTATATTATTATATTATTATATTATTATATTATTATATTATTATATTATTATATTATTATATTATTATATTATTATATTATTATATTATTATATTATTATATTATTATATTATTATATTATTATATTATTATATTATTATATTATTATATTATTATATTATTATATTATTATATTATTATATTATTATATTATTATATTATTATATTATTATATTATTATATTATTATATTATTATATTATTATATTATTATATTATTATATTATTATATTATTATATTATTATATTATTATATTATTATATTATTATATTATTATATTATTATATTAAGTTCGATTTTCCAACTGAAAACGAATAGAGCAGTTGTGGAAATACCTATTACGGTGCTAAGATGGGCGTTTTGGAGAAGTGGACCAACACTCTTACATGTGAGAGAGCAAGACTAGTGTACCCAACGCTGAAGTTAGCAATTTTTTTTTGTATGAGAAGAATAATTACAATATTATCAACATATGTAGTAGTACAATTCGTTTAAACCTTCTGACAATGTTCGAATTGTCTAGAAGCTGTGATGTTCCTACGTTAAAATGCATTTGCAGTCTCTTTTGGTGACTTTGCCCAATTTTGTAGTTCCCTGCATAATCTTTGCATTACATCGATATTTGTGTTTGGAGCAGCCTCAGAGTTGAATTAAGTAGGTCCAAACGAGTTAAAGAGTCTATTTGAATAGCATGTAGTTTATTTCTATAATAGACATTTGGGAGGGTCTGTCGATTTATGAATTTATGATGTTTTATGCATTTTTAGAGGCAGCTCCTGGTTTTTCTTTTTAATATGGGGTTTGCATCGTAGTTTGACGTCTATACTTGGCTTTATTATCTGTAATAAGGTTATATTAGGCATTAAAATTCAGTAATGGTTTTAAAACACTTCATTGAGGAACTCCATCCATTATATTTATTAATTCAGAATATTTGAGCTGTTGTTTTATTCTTAATATTTCTCAGTGAAATATGATTCTAATATGCTATTTACTACAGTTCAATTTATCTTGGAGAGTTCTGGTTAGATGCCATTTATTTTCCGATGCTTTTTCCTTGGCGTATCAGTTATTTTTCGAGGATAATTTTGTCTTATAGTTTTATCTTTTATTATAGAAGTGCTTTCCCATGATGATTGCATTAAACATCTTTTTAAAATTGGTCAACTTCAGCATCTAGTTCATCTATGCTTTTCGTTTGAAAATAGTTCTAATTTGTGTGCTTATTACGATGCTTAGCTGTTGTTTTTTGTAATATGTCTTCACTGGATATAAAAATGATAATATGTGAGTGATCTGAGTAATTCCGTATCTTTCGTCCACTGTAATGTAATTCTTTGAAATAGTCCTTATTGCTAACTCAAGTCATCAAAGGAATTGAGCTTATTTAGTATTATTGAAACGTTCCATTAATACTTCAAGTACTATTTTTAAGTTATCTTGAAGTTTATCTTATTCAGCTGCGTCTTCTGTTGCATTTATGATATTTAAGAGACGATTAGGCTGAAATTTTTTTCTGTGTGCTGTATTTTTGCTGCTTATTTTTTGTCTTTATTTCTCTACAATTATACAGCTCCTACAGCTTCAGCTGCTGTATGATAATCTCCTTAGTGTACACATTTCACCAATGCTTCTATTAAGTCTGATTTTGTGTCATTAGGTTCATTTGGTTTAGGTGAGCAAAGCGTGTTGTTTAAATTTCTATTTTTCTTTGGCTCTTAACTCGTATCCCTTTATTTTCTATAATTCACCCTTGCCCGTAGTATACACGATATTTTTCGAAACTTCCAGATCAGTTTGGTAGTATATTTTTTTTACATTTATTAGTTTTTCCACTTCCCCCTCGAGGATTTGTATATATTCCTGAATCCATTTCATGTTTCTATTTAGTTTTTAGTTATATTGTCTAGATTCGGCTAGAGCTTAGATTTTACCTCAGTTTAGTTGTTTTTATAAATGTAGTGTACTATTACTTACATTTGGTGTTCGTAAAGTTCGAGATCAAAGTTCTGATACCATTTATTAATTAGGGCTACTTCATAAAAACGTAATGGTTTTTTGAGAATTTCAAAGAAAAAGCAGAATAGATTACATCATTTCAGTTAAATTTAGCGATATTTATTTATTTATTATTAGTTAATTAATTTTTTAAATATTTTAATATTTTAATATTTTTCTATTTATTTAATATTAGTAAATCAAAAAATTAACATAAAAAGGTATTTATCAAATTACAGGAAATGTATTTAGTATCAGTGATATCACACACCGATATATATTTATAAATTGCTACTGCCAGAATTGAACACACCGAAGTGAATTTTGTGAAAAAATTAAAAAGTAAACAAAGTAACCATTTATAACGATCAACCCCTATGATTGGGGCACCCATCGTACACGAGGACAATAAAGGTTGGTTCGGTGGGCTTTGTAGTGGAGATTTAAAGTGTATATTTAAAGTGTATTTAAATAAGATTTTTGGTGATTACATGACGTGTTGATCATTAAACGGTTTATTCAATTGATTTGTAATTTTTAATCAATATTTTAAAAGCCTAATTTGTATTTACTATAATTTTTATAATTTTATATTTTTAATGATGTAATAAATTAATTAATTGTAAATTTCAGGCAAAAACTAATCTAATTTATTACATCATACGGCTTGTAGAAATTATATTATTATAGTATTATGTTATTATATTATGAATAAATTATTTATAATTTTCAGGTAAAAATTAATTTAATTTATTACAGTCTACGGCTTCGAGAAATTAGCCCATTAATTGATTTGGTTTTAAAGGATTTTTCTGCAGATTACAGTTTAATGGTAACACACTGGAGATGCTGAGAAGAGATGACAGAATGCATAGCAGTTCATTATCATTGTGTTTGTCTTATGATAACAGTAGTTTGAATATTGGCTACCGGGAAACCAGACCAATTCTGTCCATACTGACATACCTTTCCTTTCCTAAATCTCAATAATTTAACTAGTATCTTGCCTTATCCTTCCAAGTATATGTAAACTCGAGTGTACGATGGACCTGGCACTTTCCGGGAGATCCTAATGCTTGGCGGTATATTCTAAATCAATTAATCAATCAATAAATTTTGAAAATGCAAAATCAAATTATTTAAGCAATAGTATTGTGGCAGCCAATCATTGTTCTAATGATGTGAACGCTCTATGGGGAGTACTGAAAATTTAGGTTGGCCAGTGAAAATTATATCCAAAAAAGATTGGTTTGATGAGGTGTGCCACATTGTTGAAAACCGTGTGTAAACAAATTTGTAGACTGAAAGCGCGAATGTTCAAAGGCTGAGGCAGCTGAGTTCTTTAAAAGATAATAACAGAACTGTACCATACCTTTAAATTTAGTCAATTTCCATTTAGAAGGAAGATGGAAACCTCCGTGGTAAAATCCGACTATTCAACATTGGTGTAGTTATTGATTTTGTTTACTAAAACAAACTCTTATTCTTATTTGTGGTAGTTTGCAGGCATCGCGTTACCTGCACAATTCGTGCCAAAACAACTGATAATTTTTTATTTTGTCCATTGTCTTGTTGATGCCCAAATGAGTTAATGTAAAACTTATTAACTCTTTTAGGACTTTTGTCTACAATCAACTGATACGTCTTCCATCGATGATCCACCAGCCTTGACTCCATTTTTGACTCATGTAATCGGCATAAGGTTATTTTAGCTTTCTGTCCTTCACTAATCCTCTATCCTCATTGATAATTTTGGTAAACATTGCTTTAAGGTTCAAGTACAAAATAGTTTGTCTTAATCTATATGGGCCAGTACCTCATTTCCTAGTGGTGTCACACTAAAAACCAAGTTGTATCTTAGTTAGATATTTTTTTGCATTCTTCAGTATAGTTTTTCTCTTAAGTCATAACTTGTTACCGGACAGAAAAGGAAGTTTATTGTTGCAACATTACTAAAAGTTATTCTTTAATTTTCATTACCAAAAGCAAACCCTAATCTGTTGCAGTTATTTCATAGTCGATTTATTCAAAAAGAAAACCTAGGACAACTCAAATTGTCTCTAAATTTTGCCCCACAAAGCTAGTGGCCCTTTGTTTTTATATTCGATACTTATAAGTGTAAGGCATGTTTGTCAGTTATCAGATAAAAACAATTGAATGTTTACGCCAAACTTTTTATTGTTATGAACGATTGTGTATGTATGTACGCAATTTGGTCCAAAATTTGATCGTAAACTAATGTCTATAAAATATTGCTTCGTTAACAATTTGTTGATCTCGATTTGTTTACGTTCATAAAAATAATAAATTTGACTTTGAAATAATGGTCGGGTCGAAATGATCTTCGGTTATTTTAGATCGACAATAACTAAATTAAACCAAATTATTGTGTGGATATTTTTTGGTAGAACCCAATCATTGTGACAGGTTTAATGCTTTTACTACTTGATTTAATTTGAGACATAATCCCAGTCCACATTACTACCGTAGCAAACCGGCTAGATGACGCCGACACAATTAAAAATTTAAAACGTTAAATCAATAACCGTGAAAACCGCAAATAAAAATTGGAACCACAAAAAACTGGTTACATTATATTTTGTACAGTCATAGTTATTTTATTAACTACATAATTTACCGGCACTATCTAGATATACTATAACATTTGTATTATCCGAAGTCAGCCGTTGAAATAAAACCGTATTGTTTATGGATGGTGTAAATGTGTTGGTAGCATCGTAGTTATTTGTTTTGGTTGGAAACTAAAATTGGGGTGTGTCCTTTTGAAAGATAAACCTGTTATCGAAGTTCATTTCTGCCATGTATAAAGATAAAATTTACTGTGCATCATCATTTATAAACAAAATAATACATTCATTTCAAGGTCATTGTGATTTTTTATTGGACTTTAGCTTTCTTGCCGTATTCGAATAAAATCAAGCAATATGTTAATTGTAAGCTAACTAAATAGGCATGACTGGCTTATTACTGGGCTTTGTACAAATTTAGAATTGATGGCCAAATTGATTACATGCATGCTAATTTTTGTAAAAACCTCTCAACGTGGAGCCTAATTATAGTTTTTTAGAATTTAATGTAAAAACGTTAATTTTTGTTGACCTTAAGCAAATGTTTTTATAAGACAACCTTTTTGAGTGGTAAAAATCCCTTTCACATACCGATTGTTTTAGATTTGTATTAAACATTTCACAGTTGTTTCACACAACAACTCCGTTGTTGCTGTGGTCATATATGATAGCAAATCATCGGGTGGCGAATTCATTGCACTAATGAGCTTCTAATGTTTTTTGTGCGAGATAGTACTATATTTAACGGTAGTTTCAGTACTAAGTGCGCTGTTTGACTACCACCCAAAAGACCGCAATTCCAGATAATGCTATAGCCTGTGCTATATTTTCTGTGGTTGTATCAAATGATTCTGTGAAGCCATTTCCAATTGTACCAATTACATTACATATATATGTTTGGTGTGTATACTGAATGTGTGAATTGAGATTTATTGCACGTTCATATTGGATGTCTTCACTTTATATGCTCTCATATTTTCAACAAATATCTTTTATATTTAATAATGAACGTTGTCAATATGATTGCAAATAACGTGCCTATTTGCATGTCTGTGAAGCTAGCACGAAAAGTTAGCACGAAAAAAACTATGGTAACACTAATGGTGTGGATCTTGAATAACCCATTTTTAGTACAAACTAGCACGAAAAATACTTCAAATAACATATGAAAATAAAAAGTTAGCACGAAAAAAAAGAAAATTACACTTAAATGGAATTGGTTTGATAAGAAATAAATGAAATTGGTTTGATAAGAAAGTAGAATCTACAGCAAACTCGTCAAAAACATATCAAAACATTCGTATGGGTCAGAAAGGAGTTCTAACACTTTGTGCTAGACCCTTCCAATCATTTGTCGGATATGAAATAAGTTTTATATGAGAGAAGAATCTACAGCAAATTTATCACAAACATTTCAAAATATTCGTATGGGTCAGAGAGGAGTACTAACACTTCGTGCTAGACCCTATTTTTCGTGCTAGTCATTAAGTTTTTACTAAAATTTTGTTAATGCTTATTAATTTTGTTAATTTCGATATAAGTATTTATATTTTATATTTTATAAATTACAATTAAAACGTTATTTTAGTGCTCATTAGTGAATCGTTTGTAAAAATTATGCAAATCGTATATGGCTATTCTGTTTTTTTATTAGTTTTAATTTTAATTTATTATCTTTATAATTTTTTTTTTCGTGCTATCTCTATCCAATACTCCAACCAACATTTTTTAGTACACAGAATTAAATGTATATTTAATTATTATGATTAAACAAATTATTTAAACTTTTAATATTAGTAAAGATAATAAACATCAAAAAGCTTTACATTTTTTTAATTATTTGCCAACAATTTGATTTGATTAAATTGTTTATGCCATAAACTATAAATATTGGTTTAAATCTTTGGTAAAAGTATTACCTTATGTACAATTTTAAAATAATCGTGCTAACTTTTCGTGCTAGCTTCACATCGGTCATATTTGCTGCGGTTGAGCAGTATTCGATACATCGAATCAGCGGGTGAAGTGCCAATTTTTTCAAGAAAATGTAATTTTTGGCAAGTAGCACTTATTCTTATAAGTAGCAGATGTTTGACCGTTTACTGTTCTTAATTCTTGGAAGGATGTCGGTCCAAGACGTATTTACCAACATCTAAAGTTGTCCCGTTGTTCTCAGAGTGAATATTCATCATGTTCACTGAGAGACCTGATTTAACTGCATGCTCAACTGCATATCACGTAAATGAATGTACTCTTTTCTGAACACAAATCGGTTTGATTTAAGGCCTATTTATACTTTTAGTTCGGTTCAGTTCCTAGAAGGGCCGTGACCGGAGAAATTACAGAAAAATTTATAAAGAAACCAATTAAATTTTGTGGCGAAATATTTGTTTGCGATATTTGTGTTGAGATTTTGTTGTTTGCGATCACCGTAGCATGCGGAAAACATATGACTAAATATTTCTTCGAAAATTTTTGTGTAAGCGAAATATTGATGCTACATTGTTTTTGTTTGCGATATTATTGTATTGCGGAAAAAGTACTGCCATATATTTGTACTGCCATAATGAGGTAGGTTGCAAAATTGCTCATTTTTGATGACATATGCAATATTTTTATTTGTAAATTTTAAAACGATTATTTTTCTACGATATTTGTGATTTACAATATTTTTGTTTGCGATATTTGTGTTTTACGATATTTTTGTTTGTGGAATTATTTTTTGCGTCTTTACTTAGAGCGATTTTATTAACAATTGATGAAAACGCATTCGACATTTTTGTTATGCGATTATTTTGCCTGCAATGTTTTATCTGCGAAATTTTGTTTGCCAAATTTTATCTGCTAGGGAGTCCTAATTTGGTACTGCCTACTAAAACATTTTTGTGATTTTGTGTGTTTTTACTTTATTTGTAAATATTAAATTCTTACGTAAATGATACGATCAAACAAAATTCAAACAAAAATTCGGTGAAGTATAAATTGAAGTATAAATTGGTGATGTCTAACACGGCCCGTGTAGAAAAATCGAACGGAATTTTATGTTAAAATATACCTTTAATCGTACGTAGATTTATTAACGACATTTTAAGATATAATTTTTACTATTTTCAATAATCATCAACGAATATGAATAGTATTTTATGGCATTGACTTTCTTATGCGTGTGATCCATAATCTATTTGTGCATTTCTAATTTTGATGTTGAAATAATATTTTCTCTTTGTCGAAATTAGATCGGTATATTGCAATCCGTCATACGAGCGATAATGTTCTGAAACTCGTTAAACATCACCATTTTTGCAATGAAGAATCAAATCAAGCAAAATTAAATTCTTCGCCAAATAAACCGATTAGTACTGTTACTAATTAGTACTGTTACTAATAAACCGATTAGTACTGTTACTGTTACTAAATAAACCGATTAGTCCTTCATCAATGATTGGTGCATTGTAGTGTCTTTCTTGAAGACCGCCAGGTGTTTTGTGTTGGGTTGGATTCGGCAATTTTGATCGATTTGTCTATCAGTATTAGAAAATAGTAGCAGTGCTTATGTGATCCCCTAATTGTGTATGCGATATTGCAGGTCATTGAAATAAGTGCAATGGGAATAATTCTTGTAAAAACTGGAGAACGCGTAATGAAATAATCATTGGGCATCCAAAGACAACCGAAATTAGAAAAATCTAATATGTATCAAACTGCGGTTACAAACAAATTACAGGAACAGTACTAATTTCAAATGGATTTAACGATTATTTCATGCATGCTGGAAACTCAAGCAATATAATACTTAGTACAATCTCTTAGTATTATGATTCGAGCTTGGTTTAGTCGGAGATTTCGTCTATAGAAAACAAATATTCTCCTGATTAAGATAGCATCTCAAATAATGTTGTGAAGAAAATTGTTTTATTTTTAGTAGATATCTTTACTTTTTTTTGGAAAAGATTGGAAACCGTAGTTTTTCCTGAATTCCTAAAAAGAGCTGTAGTAGTTCCAATATTTAAAAAGAATTGTAAAACTCATCTAGACAATTTCTTATCAATATCACTTATTTAATATTTTCTAAGTTCTTTATAAAAATCATTTAGAGCAGCATTGTATCGTTCTCGGAATTGTATCTATAAAATAGATTGTTAGGTCGCCTCTATAATATGGATTCAGAAAAAAAAAAATAACCGAGCAATTGGCACAGTGGTTAAAGCTGCGGTGTTTGGGACTGAAGGTACCGGGTTCGAATCCCAACGGGGAAGGTTGCAAAAGGGATTTTTCATCATCTGATTTCGATCGGAGCAATGCAATGTGCAGATGGATTTAAAATCGAATCTGTATTCATGCGTCCTCAATTTGGCCAGTGACGGCGTAAGGCAGGACGTTAAAAATTAACCGCGAAAGAGTTGAGAGAGCTTCGGCCCCAGAAAAGATTGCAGGGTTCAAAAACAAAAAAATAAAAATACGGAACAAGCATTGCTCGAGTTTTTGGAACATGTAACTCGACATAGTGATAAAGGAGTAAAAATTCTTGTTTATCAATCAATCATCATACTTGTAGCATACTTAATAAGCAATTTTTTATCAATGCCTTTTACAGAGAATAAGGTACAACGCCGCATAAAAAAAAATGTTGCTGCGCATTTTAGTTATAAACAGAACTTGAGATACAGCATCAAAATACATCGACAAAATACATTTGTCTCGCGGTGATGTCTGGTTAGTAAACATAACAAGAGCATCAAATCTAAAGCGACGAAACAAGAAAAGAAAAGGATCAATTTTATTTATGGTAGGTAACTGGAAACTCAGGTAAGGCGTATACTTTTTGCTTACATGTTTGTGCGTCTAATGTTTTTAGGAGGGGCGAACTTATTTTTCCGGAAAAATCCCATTTTCAGGGTAAATTTAAAAACATTTAAAACAAAATTGTTCAAATTGTTTTTATAATGTATGCAAGATTTTTTAGAATGCTTTATTGTATTATTTTGTGTTTGACGTGTTTAGAAATTGCAAACCAATTTTTCCGGAATGGGTATGAGTAATCCTAAAAATATTTTAAAAATAAATTAAAAGGAACACAATCTTGTAAACAACGTTTTTAAAAAATAATCTAGCCTGCTTTTTTAGTTACTACCCGTTTACAATAACGTCAAAAGAAAACCAAACAGCGTAGATCTAAAATAATAATCTCCACAATAATTGTCTCTTTGATAGTTTTTATCTATTATAGAAGATTGGGTTACCTCGTAAGATCGATTAGTAAGACATTATATTTTGACATTAGAACAAATCTAAGTTTAAATTTTAAATTTGATAGCAACATAATAATGTCAGAAATTATTTGATGTCATGTCCACGCCGACGACATTAAGTCAAAACGGAACAAGAGCGTCAGTGGCGGGCGTCGACCTTTGTCAAATTAAAATATCCAAAAAGATGTTAGCATACTATGCTAACAAAACGTGCGACGGTAACGACGACGATTTTTTCCCAACAGTTTTTTGTATTGTTTGGTTGGTACTGACTTGTCAAAATTTCAAATGTAATTTTTTTCTGTAAACAATCGTGTTTGGTGTTATATAAAACGTTCGTGATATATTTAATAATAATAAATAATAATGTCTTTTGAAGAAAAATTAATTGAAGCAGTCAGAGAACATCCCGTATTATTTGATTTAAAAAATAAAAACTATAGAAGAACTGATATAAAAGACAAAATTTAACGATATAGCCAATAACCTCAAATCTACAGGTGAATACAATTGTTTTTATTTACGATACAATTTGAAAATAGCATAGTTTAAAAAAATATTTTAGAAGAAAACTGCAAGACAAGGTGGAAAAATTTGAGTGATACATTCAAAAAAGCTCACCGAATTATACCTTCTGGGAGTGCCGCACCTCATTCTGAAGAAAGCCAAAAAAAAAGTGGAAATATTTTCAATTAATGAATTTCCTATCTTCGATAGAAGACCAAAGAGAGTAAATCTAAGCCTGAATAAATTTCTATTAATAATACTAATTAAACTATTCATATTTATTTTTAGTTCGACTGGCAACTTTGAAAAAACTTCCTACTCCAACACCGATGAATATTTAGATAATGAGAGCTAATATGATTTGTTTTCTGAAACAAGTGATACACACACAAATTTTCCTTCCGAAACATATAGTGCTTCTGATACAAGGCTGGACGATATTGTTTGCTCCACTCCAGCAAAAAACACAAAGACTTCTGCAAACAGTGATTTTTCCGATTTTTTGGATTAGGCGTCTAAGTCGATAAATGAAATCGCTTCTTTTGTAACATTCAACTAATAAAAACACAATATGCACAAGTTTAATTATTTGCGCTATTTTTAAAAAACGTTAATTAGAATTCATATTGACACTTTATAAAATTTTTTAGGTTATGTAGTTTTTTTGTTTGTTACATTTTTATCGCCATTCGCTGACGCTCTTGGTATGTTACTAGCTGCGATATTACTGCGATATTTTTGATTTATTCGTTGACGCTCGTCGTTGTCGCTCTGGTTCTGTTTATACCTATAGAGTCTATTTCTAATTTTATCGCCAGCGAAATAATGTTGCCAACTTTTTTTTTTTTGAGTTGGCTTTTTAATAAAATAGGTCCCAAGCAACCATGATTTAAAATTTGTTATTGTTATTTTTATTTTTATGTCGCGATACGCTGATGCTTTTGTTTGTTATGTTTACAACAGCGATATCGCTGGCGAAATTTGTATTTATTCGTTGACGCCCGCCGTTGACGGTCTTGTTCTGTTTTGAACTGTAGAAATAGTTTCTAACAACAGTTCAGTGATAATGTCGCTGTCAACACCAACACTGGTTGTGTGAGCAGCATATATATTTATTTATTTTATTTTATTTATTTATTTAATTAGTCGTAGTATGATTTCAGTATATTTGATTTTGACAAGTGTTGTATTTTGTTGTTGTATATCTTTGGTTCTGTCAAAACCAACAATAATTATACAAGCATAAAAAAGTACAAAATAAATGTTTTTATTTGGTTTATAATTACGAAACACAATACATACGCAATATAAATGTTCGTTTTGTATTATATTTGAGTGTGAGTGCATTTTATATACTTTTTACTGCACTTATACACATTTTGAACCGTTCGAACCGATTGCATTGGTGTATCTGTCTACAAAACTTACAGCACGGCATGAATAAATATTTGTGTTGGGTTTGGCTCTGTTTATATGTTTATGGTGCCTTCATAAAGCAAGATTATAAGTAGTGAAAAGATAAGTATTTTTCAACTAAACTAGGATTAAAATAGGCGGGACTTAATTAAATACAATGATTTGATTATCTAATAAGTTGGATTAAAAATAATCTCGCTTTCTGAAAACGTCATTAGAGGTATAAAACATAAATTGTTGCGCAGTCGTATTTCACGGGACGAGTGTAAATAGTAAACCAGCACCTAACTGATGAGTTGCCAATTAACGCGGTGGTACCACAGGGCTCTGTATTGGGGCTTTTATCATTTTTAATTTATGTAAACGTAATATTTCGACAGCAATTTCATAGGTCTCATACTTCATTTGATGAGAGTTTCTCATTTAATGCTAATCCTAACCTACAAATAAATGTCAGTCTTATGAAACAAGATCTAAATAGTTTATCAGTATGGTTGAAGGCTCATAAATTTGTTTTTAGTCACAAAATTAAATTCCTGGATTTTTTGGATACCTATTTATATCCCTTTAGGCAAGATACCGTACTTGTTTTATAGTAAACTCAGTTAATGAATTTTGATAGTTAGGTAATTACTAATATTATTAATAGCTAAGCTAATTGACTGAGATTTAAATATTTTGAATTTTACTTAATTCTTTTTATTCCCAATCCTAGTTCCGCACCTTGACCTATGTGTCAATGGCTCGATTATCATATTCTGTAAATTGCAATTTTTTTAATTAATGTTTATGGTTAACACATCAAACGAAGTACATTAGCATTTGCACGAAACGATTTGTTTAATTAACAAAATTCGGTTTCATTGTAATTTAATTTGATAAGATTAGAAAACATTGGTAATTTTACGTTTAAAAAATATCCTAATATATTTGAAATATGATTCTCCCATAAAACATGATTCTTAGTATTCGAACAACACTTTAAGCTTCCGCTTAAATTACCAAAGTCAATGGATATAGTGGAATTGCAAAATCGCATGAAACGGTAAAGTTGAATATACTTGACGAAATAGTTAAATTTATTTCGCACAATCATGATGAATTTCATTTGGCGTTAATATTTTCTATTAGCACGCGTGATGTCATATTTGCGACTATAGGTAGGCAACACTGTATATATAAATACTGTGTCAATTGATAAAAAAAACAAAACACGGAAATTATATTTGATAAAAGTGAACGTGTCAACTCGTGAAACGCTGAACTTGTACCCAGAAATGTTTTTTAACAATAAGTTAATTAAAAAACTGTACAAAATATGTGTGGTATCTGACAGATCGACTCTATTGTATTTTATTTTGATTACACATGTTTTGTGGGCTTGGCTCACCATAATGCAACGTCACGTATTTATTGCAACAGACTTATTTTGTTTTGTTTATAAATTTACAGTGAAATGCAATACCCAATACCACCTATGTCAATATTTATTGTATACGAATGCGTATTTTTGGTTTCCTCGGAAACATGTTTTGGTTTTACCTCCATTATTGAAATTAACTTGCAAAAAATTAAAGATAAATAAAACAAAAAAAAACAGTCACCAGATGATGAAACATGCATGTGACGTCATATGTTTATTCATATTACATTATTTTATCATTCAACCATCAACTACAAAGTCAAACGAATTAAAATGAATTTTTTTTGCTGACGCAACCAACGTATCACATTCAACTCAAATAAATTTATGTATGATATAATATTGACGTTGGCTATATGTATGTGCCGAGGAACACACCCCCAGTATTTTGAACTCATACATAAGCAGATGTTTATTTGGTGTGCCTTCGCAATTCGCAATTTGCTTCGTTATTTTTACTACACATGCTTATTTCTAATGATTTTCTGATAAATAATATGACTTATTCATGTGAGTTGGTGTGTGTTTCAGTTAGTCTGCTTATGTGGTCGTTAAGAATGTCTAAACAAAATAAGTCGCACAAAAACGTAAAAAAAAAAATTGGAACGTGTAAAAAATCACAGACTGTATATATTATGCTCGTAAAACGACGGCAAATTTATGTATATGCATGTTTGTCTCGGGGCTATTATTATGTTGTGATATATTGAACGCATGCGTATCTATATCCATTTATGTTACATGGTTGGTTTTTAATAGATTTTTGGTAATTTTACGAGAACACGCTGTTTTAAATATTGATTCTACGTCTGATGATGAAATAATTTAGGAAATTATTTTTACCGGGATTTATTGAGTTTATGTGATGCACAATCACTAATTTTTTCTTAGAACTAAGCTATTAAATATTTTTGTAGTAATAAATGGTTTTTATAAGCCATTGCTGACTTAAGCCATATTAGCAATGTGGGTCCTTGAGATTCAGTCGTGAGATGGCTCTTCGTGAAGAGTAGCGAAGCCCTCCTCTACTCTGTGGGGCTATTGTCGTCGACAATGACCCCAGTACCTGCTAATGATGGTTTTCCTCTCGGAGATCGGTGCACCATCCGTTTAGCTAAGTAGCGGGTAGCAGATCTCTGATATATAATAATGGGTCCAATTAAGTCTTTGTATTTCAAATGATCGGCATTTGCACGGTATTCAGACTTTAGTAGTAGATGAGGGGTATACGAAATACGGTTTTATGAAACAAGACGCACATTAATATCAACATTAATATCAACAGTGTTAAGTGATTCGATCTATTCATCACTCTTTCAAATGTGTTACTAAAACACTACTAAAACTCATCAGTCTCAAAAATCTGCGATAATGTATTTTGTATTAGACTCAGTGATATTGCGACTGACGAAAGCGAGAACCTTAGAAGTGGATCCAGTAAGTTTTGTTTTGCAAGTCAGTTAAATTTTAAAGAACGATCGCTAAATATATCAACCTTTCCTCACTATAGGTCGCTAGTTTAGGACAGAAGTTTGTTTATTTTACACATAAGTAGGTATGATATATTTTACCAGGTTTATTCTTAATATACTTAATCAATGGATTGGCTAAATTCCTTGAGCGACTGTTTTGAAATCCAAAATATTTTATTTACCTGGGGCTGTTGCAGAAATTCAAGACCTCCAATGCAGAAAATCGCATAGCTTTCAAATTCATGGTGTGGATTTTATAGCGGCTGCTAAAATTAAAAATTATGGTTAACCTACCTACTGCAAAAGAAAAGGTGAGTTAACTCGTTTTTAGTTTAGTCATAGTGCATAAAATTTTGTAAACATTTAATAAAATAATGAATGTTGTTGGCAGGATTGACCATAGCACTAAAATCTCTGTAAAAAACAAACTCTTTAGTTGAAGAGTTTGAAAGTTGCCTGTTCCTTCGACGTTGAATGTTGACTTTTGATACCATTTTTATAAAACGTCTTCTTGAAAATATGTGTCACCTCCTTTTGACATCTTTGTTATTACAAAACGCAAATCGATTCTATTATAAAATTCACATGCATAACTGATTGGTTTACACTCAGCTACATGCTCCATTACAATTACCGATGAGCCATGTGGTTTTGTTGTAGAAGCAAAAGAATTCAGATTTAACCGAATATGAGGCTGACAGCTGATTTTTGAGGCTTTTGTTAACAGTGATTGGACACTATTTTGATTATGAATAATTCAGTTCCTTCGTTTAGTTCTAGCACACTATGCTAAACTTTACGTGATATTTGAGCTTTGGTGTATTGACGTTTGACTCAAACAAGCTCATAATAACTCATTTGTTAGATTGCCAACTATTCTTAATACAATTTTTGGACTATCTTATATGTAAGAAAAACTATCTAAAACCCTCTATGATTTAACATGGCATTTTTAAGCATTTTATACAATTTAACGTCTTCCGTATTTTCTCTCGTAAGTAAAAGCAGATCTCGTTCATTTATTCTTTTTTAGGTCTATGTAATACTGCTCACATGCTGTTGAGTTGAAAGCCCTATATATTAAATTTTAAGGTTATAATACTTGCATTTAAAAATTAATTTAAATTGTTATACTCCGTTTGGCAGATATTCCTCTAAAGTAGCGTTGAAATGTTATATGACTTGATACTGGTAACTACCCTTCTAATTCAATCGTTTGTTGCAATCGAAGCAATGTCTTCTGCACAAACATCATTTTAGGTAAAATATCACAGTTTATCGTTTCTCTTGATTTGATAAACGACACCATTCACGTTCCTTTAAAACACTACAATGAATGCTTTTACGGTCAATGTTTAGCTATCGCGGCTTCTATAAAAAATTATTTTTTCATTGTAATTTCATGATTCGATATACATATTTGAGTTATTGTGACCTTAACTCGGTGAACTGGGCGTTACTTATTTTAAATGCGCTTAAATAAAACAAGAATGTTATTTCCTCGATACTCTGTATTAGTTTGACATAACATTCTGGTATTAGCAGCCTGTGTTGGTGGGTTGACGAGGGTATGTAGTAGCCTTAGACTCACTTATACGACTTACAGATTCCATTGACTCACGAGTTAGTGTTCAATAATAATGATATTTGATTAATTCTGGTTATTACTGATTTCTTTATTGGTTTAAATATTTTTTAGTGTTAATTCCATGCAAACTGTTCTGAGGCCGGAGCCCTCCCAACTCTTTCGCGGTGAACTTAACGTCCTACCTTACCCCATTATTAGCCAAATCGAGGACGCGCGAATCCAGGTTTGCTTTTAAATACCCATCTGCACATTGAATTGCTCCAGCCAGCCTGTACTGGCTTAGACGATGGTTCAGCCCATGGATTCTGCACTCTAACAGGGGTCATAGTTATGTTCATCGTCATCACCGATCGTAATCCCTTTTGCAACCTTCCCCCGTTGGGAATCGAACCCGGTACCTCCCGTCCCAAACACCGCACCTTTAACTACAGCGCCAATTGCTCGGTGTTTAAATATTTTATTGCTATAAACCAGGTTAATGCACACTTCATTTTGGATTAGTATATGGCGCCTTTGATGGTACTAGCAGTCATGAAAGATTATATTTTGAAACTCATTGCTCTCGAAAACACTCGGTGCCCTAAAAGTGGAAACCATGCGTGACCCGTTGTTTTACAGTTAAGATGACCACGGTAATCTCGAGACCTCAAGTGAGAAAGGCTGTTTCGGATTTTAAAGCAGTAGATAATTGTATGTGTAAGCTAAGTTTACGTAAATGACTAGTCAACATGTCAACATCATTTGAAATTCATGCGCCAACTGATGTTAGCCAGCTCAAAGAAAAGAAACTATTTTCAACAGCTTGGATGATCAGAGCATGACATTAGAATAGTGAATGGTGACTAAAGTTGGCAAAAATCAGACTGACTTTAAAGTGAAATTAAACTTCCAAATTTTTGACACAAACTAGCAACCGATACTAAGGAAATGATTTTGTGAATGCACACGATTTCTTGTAGTTTCCTGTAAAGCTATGATGACAGTTTCCTTACCAGTGAAAAGAGTACCCAGAAAGACCTATATCTCACGTATCAACTATAAAGGTTTGATAAACGAACACGAGAAAACTCTTTATCAAAGTCTCGTTAGCAGTAGCATTTTGGGATCCAACTACTATTCTGGTTATGTAAACTCTCTATAGTATTTAAAACTTTGGTTGTCAGTGCCGCCTAGACCACTCCAGGTATGGCAGAAATTATAAATAAATATGATTCGTTTGATTAGTAGTATCATCTTGCTGTCGAACAGCAGAATACACCCTATAGAGAAATGCGAATAGATTTCACAATCGCACAATTTTTTTACATTTTTTTTTAAATTTTTAAATATAGACTGCAGAGAGGTGAATAGAGGCCCCATCCTACAAGGAATTCACACTGCTCACGCGGATTCTAAAAAGCAAAGTTATGCCTGATGAATAAAAAGTGGCTACCTTATGCGGTATTCTTAATAAAGAATACCGCATAAGGTAGCATCAAAATATTTATCTTCCGCATATAGTATTAGAGAAAATCTAATACGATGGAGTTAGTTGTCGGATTTTATCCGAATTGATTAGTTATCGATCAAGTTTTTTCTCTGAGGAAGATTTTTTTTTTATGACACATCTCGTGCCATACATCAGGTGTATTAGAATTTCCAACAAACAATTTTTAATCCATCTGGATTATTTATGGCTTGCTTGCGGTGATGTTCGGGGATACCAGAACACAAAATAGTTCCATAAAATTGAGAACAAGTAATCAGTGGACTGATGGGCAATAGTGTAAAAGAACTTATGGTTCCATTTGTAAGATGATCAGCTTCGGTTGGTTAAATATACTATATATGATCACAGGTTTTAGAGACTAAAACGTAATGGATTTACGATCTATTGGATACATTTGATGGAAGAGTCATAAGCAAAAGAAAATGTCCCAAAGGCGATGGCACTTACCAAGTTATGTTAAACTATTAAACAAGAATTTGATGAGATTTCTAATGTCACTACATGCAGCTTATGAAATCAAGGGACAGTGAGTTATATGGCTATAGCGATCTTTCCTATATTTTTAGGCGTAGAGGTCACTTTCAATGACGATGACCCTTAGGTGTAGAGAAGGACTTTGGCTTCTATTCTCTAACAACAAGTCTGTAAAACACAAATGTTATTATTAGATGGGTTTATAAGATATATAACCCTCCTCCAACCTCAAGAGTAAAATTGAAATATACCATAAGCTTTAAGTACCTTGCTACTAATGAGTACAATAAGAATTTTCAATTACATTTTGATTGGTTTAATTTGTACGTCAAAATCGTTCAATATTATTTCTATATCTTTTACGAAATATTGTACTTTGTATTTTTTAGTTTTACAATCATTCTAAAACCAAAGCTACTCATCTCTGGTTAAGTGTAATATAATGCACTAACATTTCCTCACAAAAAATTTGTTTCGTTCCGTTAACATACAATTTTCCCCATAAAAACTATACAACTGAGGAAAATATTTTTTCACTTAAAAACGAGTCCAACATAAATGAAAAAAAAATAGAAAATTGAAACAACATGATACACAAATCGAAATATTGCTGACTGTATCATACACGCTCATATTATAAACATATTATGTATATGCAAAAAATACGAGCATACACCAACAAATATCATTACCAATGTACAAATGTCAAAAAAGTCGAATTTGACACAACATAAAATTTTAAATTTCGTTCAACCAAATTTTCACGACGAGTGATGAAAAATTACCAAAATATTAATACTAATTAATATTAATTTTTATGTGCGTGTGCATCTAAAAATTAAAAATCGATTTTGAAAGTGAGCATAAACACTAAAACATGAAACATAAGTGTAATTTTAAAAATTGTATTTAGACAAAAAACCAAAAGTGTTTTTTTTATGTTGGGCTATGTTTAAATTTAATTATAATTTGCAGAAAAAACAAAATACCAAGTGAAAATTAAAAAAAAAACAATTTTTTTATCTGTCATATTTGTAGTTCGATTTGTTAATTCAGTGGCGTATTGCAGTCAAATTATATGAATGTAAGTTTTAGGTTACATAATTTTAATGTTAATGTTGAATATGTTAGCAGACCGATCGAAATCCCTAGAAATTATACATAAACAGCGCAAAACTATGTCATACAGTTGTTGTTATTGTAATTTTTTGTTTTATCCATCTGACTGTTAAACATTTTGTTGTTGATTTTTATCGAGAATACAATACAGCCAATTCTGTGGGTGTGTGTCTCGCAACCAATCATATCGTCGAATTGTCTTTACGTCACGATGACGTAGCATTTTGCACAAGAGAATACGCCAAAAATTGAATACAACAGCAGAAAGTTGAAATGCATATGTGTTTGTTTGTAACAAGAAATACGTAAAACGTGCACACATATTTTGTAAACAAGTTGAAAAGAAAAATGTATATATCTAAAAGTTTATATAACGTTAAGATGTTAAGAATACAGAGATTTCAAGGTGTATAAGGTGGTATAAGACAATGAAAATGTAAAAGTCGCGAAGAATGTTTTTTCGATTTAATCGCATTAATTTTACTGCTAAATACTAATACAAGTCATTCGACTGGTTATCATTTTGACATCATATACTTATACATGTAACTCGATTTATCAAAGATGTTAATGTGTTAAGCCGCAGCCAGACGATTGCAAATATATGACAAATGTTCGTGATTTGTAAAACAACAAATCGTATGGACACAAAACAAATGTCGAATATGCAATCTTTTTTTTCAAAGCGAATTTTTTTACGAATATTCGTTACACATTTGTAAAGTACAATTGTTGTTTATTTGCAATCGTCAAGCTGCGGCTTTAGACTACTTTCCATAAACTTAACCTTTCGAAGACACTATTTTAATTTATACAGATTACCGTTGTGTACATAATATATAGTATAAACAGAGACATACAGTCAAACGATTCACGTGCGTATAGTTTTTTGCATTGTATTATTTAGTTTTGCATATCTATTTATGTAACTATGTGTTCAACTGTTGGGGACTGGGGTGTTAAAATGTGTTATGGTCCAACTGTATATTTAGTATTTATGCATGAATGAAGAGAGACAAAACTAATACAAAAACAACAAAAACGTCAAAGTAAAAGTGAAATCGCCATGAATAATTTGAAGTAATTTAACCTTTTCAAATGTCGAATATCGACTTTTATTTATGTTTGTGAGACACATATAATAGTTTTAAGTTAAAACGGGTAATAATTCTGAAAGTGAAACATCTTTTTTAAATTCTCAAATTATGGCAGCAAATAGAAATCTGGCAGCTGTAATTCTATCTAAATTTAATTTACATTTGTTGAGATGTATCCCATTGACTAGTCCCTAAGATCCAGCTTACGACATATCTCAGTGTTTTTATGTTGTCAAAGGCGTGAACATGTCTGGCAGCATAAAATGCAATATCTATGTGTTTCACCTTTAAGTTTCGGTGCAGATTTTCATTCTCAATGAAACCATTTATTATGTTTAGATAATTCAAAGGTATATAAGCCAATAAATTTTCCTGATTTTGCTTTTTATACCGAGTTATTTTCATTTTAATTTGGCATCTAGCGTCATACCGTCACGATCGATAATATTACGTGTCCCGGTTCCTACAATGGCACTTTCCACTATAGTTGTGCTAATATTGATCGTGTTTCATATAGGGCCAGTGTAAAATGTCCAAACATGGTGTGGTTTTGTAATGCGTACCGAGATCTGTTAAAAAATAAATCGTTCCGCAAATTACTTACTAATGCTGATTCTCGTAATTGCAATTGTCTTTAACACGCGCAAATTTAATGATGTAATAGAAAGGTAATGACAAATTTAATGATGAAAATATTAAAAAACAAGAGGATCCGCTCATGGGCGCTGGCGCGCCCCTACCCCAGGGCTGCTTCGCAGCCTTTCGGATTTCTTTCTTAATCTAACAATGAAAGGACTGCTTATGATACCTAGTGGCTGTCATATAAGCTTCTATACATTTTCGTCACATTAGATGGCTTCGAAGCCTTCTTTTCAACATAAATTATTGTATATAAAAATATTGATAGTTTGTACCTTGGAGTAATATCGAAGCTTCGTTTCTCGAAACGTGCCAAGAAGAACCAACGGAAGTGTGTTATTGTTGCGGAAATTTGTGGTTCACGCATAAAGTAACTCTATCCATAAAGTAACTCAAGCACAACCTCTAGCCAATAATAATTCAAATGAGTTTGTACACCAAGTTATGGCCCTATCTTCCACTGATTTAGAGTTCAAACTCTGTTCGACTTGTAACAATTCAATTAAGAACAGAAAAATCCCACGTTTATGTCTTAACAACGGATTGGATTTTCCACCAGTGCCTGCTGAAGTTGCATAATTAACTAAACTCGAGGCACGACTCGTTGCAGCACGCCATATTTTCCAAAAGATTTGGCCTGTTTATGGAGTATTGTTAACGTTCCTAGTAGACAACATGGTCAGCGCTTTACCTCGAATGCCTCATCAAGACGACGTTGTACATATTCGACTTGCTCGTCAGATGCATGTCGTACATAACTATACAGCAGGCACTTTTCGACCTAATAAAGTTTTGGCCGTAGCAATAATCCTGTCAGAGACTCATTTTTATCAAGGGTTCGGTATACAAATTACGCCACAATGGGTTACACAGGTAGAAGAAATGTTAGGTCAGCTCGAAAATAACAGGGAAGGTGACTTACAAATGGAAGAAGGAGATGCCAACCATGAAGATAGCACTATTTATTTCAATCCTGGTGTGACAGAAACACTAATTACGGGGGAAGAAGGAATTCGCCTCGCTCCAGCTCAGGGAAATCAACCGGTGTCGATTCTCTTCGATAAAGACTCGCCTTATCTAGCTTTTCTACAAATATTTGGTGGATCGCGACTCAAACCAGTTCACAATCGAAAAGAACTCAGCCGATCGGATCTGGTATCATCGATTGCTCCTCGTTACGACAGACGAGCTGCTGAAAATGCTGACTTTGTGCTTTTTATGGCTAAGATTTTGGAAATTCAACGAATCGTTAGCAACCGATCAATATATTGTTTGAGAAAACGACGCAATAATAATCACTCCGCAATCACGGCTCAGCAAATCGCACTTAGTGAATTTGTAGCTAATCTCGTCCGAGATGATATTGCCTACTGAGTATTGCAAGGTGTCTGCAGCTCGAGCCATCTTTGGCGTCAAGAAAAATTCAAAGTGAAGAAATGTATATTTCTTCCATGGTCTGTCAGTTCGGTTTGCCTAACCTTTTCATAACTATTAGCGCAGCCGAGTGCAAATGGCTAGACTTAATTGTTATTTTAAAAAAAGTGCTAGATAAGGAAACTATCACAATTGCATAAGCAAAACAAATGTAAAGCAATAATCGAGCTGTTCTAATTCAACGTGACCCGAAAACATGTTCGCTTATTTTAACAACATATTTATCGCACTGCTGAAGACATTTAATTACCCTCTAGGTCCTTTCGGAAATCGGAAACTAGCGCATTATTATTACAGGCACCGAGGAAGTCCGCACGTTCATATGACCTTATTATTGTATATAAAAATATCAAACTATCGTACTTCATCATTGCAGTTCAATACTCTATCACATGAGTGAAAAACGATTGTAAAATAGTGCCACAAGACTATCTATTTAAATAAAATAAAAAACCTGAAAACTAAACACTTTGTTATTTTTATCGTTTTTAAATTTACTACGAGAAAAGCAGCCCAGTCCATTTTTGTTTGTTTACAATATTATTACAGCAATGTATCAGTTTACGCGAAAAATTTGTTGCACTATGGTGTGTTAAATACTACAGCGATATTAATTTGATTATATTATTATATAAACTTATTATTTTATTTTATTATTTAGACAATCAGTAATTTGTAGTAAAGACGATGATATAAGCTGCTCTACTTTGTAATGTAAGTAATATAATATAATAAAAATCACGTCATGCAAAGTATTACTGTAGCATACAAATTTTTATGTATTGTGTGTATGTACAATCACATTTAAACTTTGAATTGCTATAACTCGACATAATCTTGGCGGCTTTGGGCTATTCTCAACAGCATCTATATACATACCAAAATATAAGTAGCTAGCTTTTGTAGTTTTCGCGTTGAAAAAGGACACGGACGGACAGACGGAAGGACGGCCAAACAACTTTTACACGTAAAATGTAAAAGAAGCTAAAAAATGTTGCACCTATAATTAAGTATTGATAAAGAAGTACTTTCTGTAGCCAATACATGTTTGAGGATCACTACTTGCAGAGTGTTAAGGTTGGTCCCTAAACATAGTACCCTAAACTAATCAAGCAGAGCTGTAAATATATGTTTGCTTCAAACTTTGAATCGATGAAGATTTGGGAGCTAAAGCGCTAAATCTCTAGGTTTTTAGCCTGTTCGTGGTGTTGTTTGACCGGGTATCTTAGTGCATTTTTCTAAATCATAAATCATAAATTTTTAAATAATTTTAATTGTTCAGTTAGTACTAATATATATGTATATGTCTAGATCTATATGTCAGCTAAATGTGAGCCTGGCTTAACATTTAAATGTGCTAACCGTTCTTTTGCACAAATTTTAGTTTGGTTCTCTTCCTATTTTTATGACCAAATTAAATAAAATAAATTCACCAAAATCTGGTAGTATTAATAATTATAAGTAACTACGGTCAATAAAACTACTAAACTTTTTGAATAAAGCTATAAGTATTTAAGTTTTATTTTAGTGATATTAATTAGTAATTTTAAAATTACCTAGAATAATTTAAAAATATTGGTGTTTATCGTTGTTAAAATAAAGGTTAAGTTAAAATATCCTGTAAAGGTTATTTTATAAAGTATTTCTAAGTTTAATGAATCGCTAGTTGTTCTGCCAGTACCATTTACTAGACCTGAATAATGTAAATTCATCTATTGTGTTAAGTGAATATTTTCATAATAATAATATCTTAGTTGTTAGACTGAATGATTTAAAGATAAATATTATTGCAATTTATCTACCTCCAAGTAATAATTTAGACAACTTCTTGAATAAAGTTGGCAAAGTAATAGGAAAATTTCCGCATAGTTCGTATTAGGAGACTTTAACATTAGTATTTTGGTTAATGATACTTGCTCATCGAGTTATAAAGATAATTTTTAAACCTATTACGTGTGTTTTCAATTATTAATAAAATTTGTAGTTATTTCCCAACAAGACAGTCTACTTCTGTTAATACAATTATAGATCATATAATAACTGATTTATATGATCTCAATTATGAATTTTACCTAAATGATTTTTATCTGTCGGACCATAAAGCCATATCGTTCAGATTTAAAATAAATATACCAACAAAATCTACTGAAACTTGTAAATACAAAACTATTTTTATAAAATTTCTAGAGTAGTTTATGGTCTCAAATTGATGAAATAAAAACGTTTGGAGAATTAACAACTTTAATTAAAAATATAATATCTAAAAATATGTGTAGTTTCTATCAACAAAAATATTAAAGTGAAAAATGCATGGACATCAAAGAGACATCATATAATCACAATGAAGCAAAGAAAACGATTTTATCGTTATAGAAAAAAGTATTTCAAGCTCGGTTCATAGTGTCGGACGAAAATCAAAAATTTTTTCATCTAACGTTTTATTAGCCAATAAAATAATTTAAACAAACGAAAATATACGCTCACAATAATTTCAATGAATTGAAATAATTTTAAATTTCAGCAAAACATCCTACAAACATAACAAAAAAAAAACATAACAAAAAAAAAAAAATAAAAAATTTATAGCATAAATATTGCTCAAATATTTTATTGTGTTGCTTATATATGACAGGCATTTTCCTTTTTCTTTGTGCGACAGATTTAGTATACTTAAATATTTCTTTAAAATATATAAATATTTCATTTTTGCATTACGGAAAAATTAAAAAATCTATTTTTAAGGAAATCAAATATTTTTTATTAGTTTTTTTGATTTAAATAAATTTTGTATCTGAAATTTTGCATTTGTAATCACTAAATACTTTCTTAATCGAAAAAAATCATTGATAACAAACTGGTTGGATTTTGACAATAGTCGAATACACTTGCAGTTTGGATAAAAACAAAATATGTTAACGCTATTTTTAGATTTATCTTGTCAGTCACAGAATTATATTATAGAAACTACAAAATATAGGATTCGCAGAAAGTACAATTTATCACTTCCTATTTTGAAAATAGGCAGCAAATAGTCAATGTAGGTAACTGCTAAAGCAATACAAAAAAATTTCGCTAGGTAAACCGCAAAGAACATGAGATTGTATTAATGTATGGAAATTCTAAACTGAATTATTTACTGGCATGCAAATTGATTTGAATTTATTAGAAATATTTATTTCTAAACATAAATTGGTTCTGGATTGTGCTAAAACCAAATACATGCTATTTGAAAATAAATTCATTGATCCTGCTATTAAATTATCAATGTTACTTAAATATAATAATACTTAAATATAATATATGTAATATAATTATGGAATAAACTAAATTTTACACTTACCAGAGTTTAGTAGTGGATTCAAAATTAAAATAGATTTTGCCTGTCGAAAAGGGCACGAAACATATTTAACCATATTTTTTTGCGATATACAAAACTGAAATGTGCTTCCAAAAAATATATTAAAACAAATCTATAATGCGTATGTCTCGGATTATTTATTTGGATCCTATTTGGAGTGGCGCATCAAAATATTTAGTTAACGCTTATACATCCTTCGAAAACGGTCTTTACAAAATTTACATTTACGAACACCAATTGAAATTGTATTTCGGGCTTTCATTTCATTAAATATACATGGATTAATCGTACTAAATGTTTTACAACGAGTTCTTCTAAGTAAAATGTGATTTGCATACAATTATATAATACACTACCCCATAAATAATAAATACAAAATAAATATCTGGTTACAGTCATTTTGACTCTCCAGTGAACCATTATATTCCAGGCTATTAAATAAATATACCTAAAAATTTATATGTAAATTATAAATTTATAAATTATGTAATTAATTAAAAAGGAAAAATATAAAAAAACTCCCAATTCTTACGCTTGTCATGTACTATGAAGCCGACTTTAATCTCTTTTTAAAAAGCCTGCATGTTCTCATCGTACGCAGATACCATATTAAAACTATAACCTGTTGACTGTATTAGTGCGACAAAAATCCGTATGAAAAATATTTTATTTTTGTTTTGAATGGTTTAAAATAACCCACACTACTAGAAAGTCATTAAATCCTCAAAGTGAGAGTGAATTTTATATTATCTATACAAAAACAAACAGTTGAAATAAAACAAAAAAAAATTACTTAAGTTTGCTCATTTTTTATTTTATTTCCTCTTTAGTTTACTGTTTTTTTTCTACACTGTATTCACAATCGTATATAAACGACAACATAATCTAACGCATACATTCAATAGGTAACATGTTTCTCATTTTTTTACAGCTTATGTATAAGTCAATTTGGGCTTCCTGCAAGGGATTAAAGACGGCTTTGATTAAAAAATAAATAAATAATAAATCAATTATTTTCACTAATATTTTTAAATAATAATAACAAATCAGAACGTAAAGATACACATTTATTAGATTTTGCTATCAAGTATTATTGCAAATGCAAATTGCATTTTTATTAATGTAGACTGAAGGATAATCGAAGCTAAAAGGCCGTAGATGACCTATACAGCTGGCGAAAAATCCCTGGAGCGAACTCAACTTGATTTTACCTTAAAGGACCATTTAAAAACTAAAAGTTAGTCTTCAACTATTCAAGTTACAAAAACCTTAACTTCCACAATACATGAAGCTCGTAGTTAAGTTTAACAAATCGATCAAATTTAGCTGTACTATCCGTTTTCATTAAATTTCTAATCTCGTGGTTGAATAAAACTCGGTAAGTAATCGTAATCGCCTAAATTCATCTCATTATGAAATATTGTAGTAGAACAAATTTTTTTTGGAGAATCAAAACGAGACAAAAACAAATAGATATAGTTTCGCTGGGTGAGTGAATGAGTTCGACAACTTTTCCAACACAATTTTGTTGGTAAAAACAAAATAAGGTATAGCAACACACTAACATTTTTATGTTTATGTTAGTGTGTTGCTATAATATCCTATAAAAAAGTATCGAGTAGAGTCTTTTTTATAGCAACATTTAATACATATACGTAAAATTTGTGTCTTGATCAGAAATATTTTTCATATACACAATAATAATTATTATTATTTTTTTATATCGAAATGCAGAACCATTCGTATTACAAGCCGTAATCATTGCATACTAATGCAAAATGTAGTTATAAAAACAATTAAATAAAAAAACTGTCTTTGTTACTCTCACGCAAGTTTTTTTTTGTCTCGTTCTGGTTCACCAACAAAAATTGGTTGTAACCACTGTGTTTACAAAATTAAACATAGATTCAAATGTTACTCAGAATTCTTACTGTAACAAAAATATTTGTTAAAATAATAAACCTTTAATTGAATTAATTTTTTATGTATTTATCAGATAACTGATTCAGCAAACACATATTTGCTTAATATGGTATATCTTAAAATAATTAAGTTTGTTATTATCTCGACTATAGCTAGTCAGAGATATTTTGGATTATTCATTAATTCTTTAATGACGCATAAGCTATTTTTGCGAAATTTTGATTTTACGGTCAAGTTCATGTAAACAGTAAATTGTTTAAGATGCGAAATGACAAAGTGGTAATGAAGATACCATTTTGAGACAAACCATTAAATTTCATTTCATCAGTGTTGATTATTGAACTCTTTATTACTATTTTCAGTATGTTTTGCTAGCAACATGACGTAGACGACAAGATTATACTAAATCGTTGGATATTCCGTAGATCCTTTTTTACGACTTTTCGATCGAATGTCGAATGTTATCGTACATAATTATCAAAACAGGGAATTTTCTGATTCAAAAATCCGTTAAAACTTCAAATGTGTGTTCACCGCTACAAAATTTGACTGCGCCCAGTGCTCTGGAACCTTTAATCATATGTTTGAAAATGAAAATTGCACAAGCTGATATAATTATTACTAAATAGTATAAGTGGATGTATACAAAGTATTTCACTTTTACGAAACATAATCTATTTTGAACTACTAGTGTGCTACTAGAGCATAAAAACAACAGTTTCTATTATTTTTCATGTTTTTCCGGAAATAGCCAACAATGCATTTGTGTGATGACTTAAATCAATGTGTGACGAATTTAAAACTGCAATTCACAGAACACCACAAAGACACAAACCAAACTAGGGAACTGCTAAAGAAGATCAAATCGAACATTACAAATTATTGCAAAGAAACATTCTTCTTCACCACAACAGTAAAGGGCTGGACAAACATGGCAATATTTCATTAGTTAAAAAACAAATTGTTCAACCCTTACCATGCTTTTCATATTTAATTATTTTTAAAATTTGACTATTGCATGAAATAAAAATTTTTGGATCCCAAATTGAAAAAATTTAGGTGTAAATGATCAATTGTTCGCATAAAAACAGCAGTAATAACGGAAATGTTTCACTAACGGTTCTCCCTATTCCATTAATTGAACATAAGACATAACTTCTCTTCAACATACAACGTGAGGGTTTAACGGCATACATATACCACTCAAACACTAGCAGTTCATCGCTTAAGGTTAGTTACCTCTGCGCAGTCAAAATTAAGTCCTCTTTATTGTAACCTTAAATTTTTTAAGTTTTAATATACTCCCATGTTATTCGGCTAATTACCATGATAACTAAAATTTAAAGTTCATAAATTTATATCGACGCCTATAAATAATATCAACAAATTATATAATGTCAACGTTTCAAAAATAATTTATCAAAGTTTTTGACAGACAATGACAAAACCATAAAAGTTTTAAATTAAAGTATTAATTTTAAGGCAATTATATTTGCAAGACAAGATAGTCAATTTTGTATTTTTATCAGTGCTATGGATAAATATTTGATGCCTGTTATCTATTTGGGATAATTTATTTTTTCAAACCAAAAAAAAAAAATTTAAATTCATGCTGATCGCCAAAAAAATAACTTTAATCGAGTCAATCCCCCGTTTTGTGTTGTTTGCCACAAAACCTTCTGTAATAAAAGCCGAATTCATCCAAAACCTAGGCTGTACAAATTCATGATTTGTAAAAATAATAGTGGAAGTGAAAAATATGAATCAAAATTAGAATTGTCATAGTAACGAAAAAATGCAAATTTTTGTTATATGATTTTGAATGTTACTAACACCAAACCAGATCGAGAATTTATATATCCATGCGATGAGTTAAGCTTGGTTTGGCTTTAATTATAGAACATTTTGTTTACCCCCAAAAATGAAACTGTCCATGTATTGGATACAATAAAACAAATTCTATTCTAATTCGCTAATTGCAATTTAAATTTAGATTCATGATTTAAAAATGTGTTGTTGTTTCACTGTACTGGCACAAGTCACATGTTTCATAACGTATATCTGTAATTAAATAATATTCATTGATTCGACTGTACGTCCGAAGACGAAAATATAAATATAATTTTAGTTTTTGGCTATGAACTAGAATATGGCAGATTTTTATTTTTTTTTTTAAATTCGTCGAATGTGACAAATACACTTTGAACTTGATTTAATGTCAAATTAATTGTTCTCAGATAGGAGCATAAAATATAAAAGATTATTACGCAAAGCATCTGACTATTGCCAGTAAAGTACAATATACAGTTTAGATTTAGTAATTTAGACATTAGTAGTGGTCATTGGCCCTTGTGGTCGATGGGTACTCATATGTCTTGTGAAATACGTATAATCGAGCAAGATATGTTTAGAATTAAACTATAGTAACTTTTGCTTGGCGTATAGCAGGTGACTAAACGATTGGACCAAAAAGTTCACATCAGTAAAAAATATGCGGATTTAATGGTAGACTATAACAGCCAGCAAAGGGAACCAGATTTCAAAGCAGTCAAAAATCTTATGTGTGAGCTACGTTTATGAATGTTACCTGTCAATTTATATCAATCATTTGTATTCAAGTTCTAACGGTTTCTACTGTCTTTGAAACGAGGTCTATTTTGTTGACAGTGAGTATAGAAAATGACTTGGATTCTTCGGGGTGACAAGAACAATACAACAAATACAAAATCGATGAAACCGAATGTTGAGCGACAAGCATATTTTTGGTGATTTTGACACTTGATGCAAACATAATGTTGTACAGTCACGTCAGTATAGAGCAATTGCCACGCGTTTTCATTGATAACATTGAGTTGGAAGAAGGACTCAAGCTTAGTGATACTGCTTCATGTGGCTAAAATTGCTTCTTTACTTCCTCCAAAAAAATGCTTTGCTCATCGGGTAGATTCACAGAAAAGCGATATTTTATATTATTTTTTACCAGATAACCGCTGGAGCATGCATGTGTCGGCAACTTTACTGTTCAGTTGTACTTGAGCAGCAAGTGGAATGTAAGCACGACCTTAAACTATTGCTTTCTTACCTTGGAGGCAGCAATAGACAAGAGATAGTCACTCACATTTAGTATTGTCTTTTCGAAGGAAACGAAGTTGTACTTCAGCAACAAGTGTGGAACGTAAGGCATGACTATTAACTACTGCTTTCTAACCTTGGAGGCAGCAATAGACAGGATTTAACCGCTTACATTTGGTATTGTCTTTTCGATGAACAATTTCGGAAATTACTTTATGCAACCTCTGTTTCTCATGCACGGTGTTTAAAGGTAATTGGTCCCAAATCGTCCGTAAACCATTTTCGGCAGAACGATTTCTTGAATTTTTTGAAAAAAATAGCATTAGTTCTTTTAGCAGTTATTCTTTTTTTACGTTAAAAACGAAATAAGGAACCTTGTTTTAATAAAAACAAAATCAAATATTTCTTGTTTTGTATATAAAAATAAAAATTATTTCAAAAAAAAGTAAAATTTTCTTTAATGTGATAATAAATATTTTTATATTTTTTTTTATCCAAATTTTCTAAAAACAAAATTTTTTTTATAAATATATATAAATTAATCTTTTTGGTTTAATAATATAAAAACAGAATAATATTTAATATAAACAGAATTTAATTTTGAGGATTACTATCCTCTTAGCCTGTACCACTTTCATTATATTATTATATATATTTAGTTATATAATATTATTATATTATTATATTATTATATTATTATATTATTATATTATTATATTATTATATTATTATATTATTATATTATTATATTATTATATTATAATATTATTATATTATTATATTATTATATTATTATATTATTATATTATTATATTATTATATTATTATATTATTATATTATTATATTATTATATTATTATATTATTATATTATTATATTATTATATTATTATATTATTATATTATTATATTATTATATTATTATATTATTATATTATTATATTATTATATTATTATATTATTATATTATTATATTATTATATTATTATATTATTATATTATTATATTATTATATTATTATATTATTATATTATTATATTATTATATTATTATATTATTATATTATTATATTATTATATTATTATATTATTATATTATTATATTATTATATTATTATATTATTATATTATTATATTATTATATTATAATAATTTATTATATTATTATATTATTATATTATTATATTATTATATTATTATATTATTATATTATTATATTATTATATTATTATATTATTATATTATTATATTATTATATTATTATATTATTATATTATTATATTATTATATTATTATATTATTATATTATTATATTATTATATTATTATATTATTATATTATTATATTATTATATTATTATATTATTATATTATTATATTATTATATTATTATATTATTATATTATTATATTATTATATTATTATATTATTATATTATTATATTATTATATTATTATATTATTATATTATTATATTATTATATTATTATATTATTATATTATTATATTATTATATTTTTTTTTTTTTTTTTGCGTAGGTGAAAAAAACCTTCAAAAGGCGAAGAGTGGAATTACACTCCACCCAACAGTGTGAGATTTGACTCACTAAAAAATCACCTATCAGCCACGGAAGACCCAAACCGGAACCGCTTTCGCATTACTTCGGTCTGGCCCGTCTTTCTAATGCCCCTCCTTCTATTTTTGTCCTCCTAAGTGTCCACTAAGCCGCACTCCTCTTTCTTCCGTCGCAAAACTGACTCTACATAGCGTGATGTTACGTTCCATGCCTCTTCCGATCGGAGCATTACCTCCACTATTATGTCCGGCGTTAGTTCTCCCACTGCTGAAGTGAGCCGTCTTCGTTCAATCACGAATCTATCGCACCCGAAGAAGGTGTGATATACATCATCCCACTCTTCTGGGCAGTACAAACACTGAGGGGACCTCACCTTTCCCATCCTATATAGATATGCCCTGAAGTACCCATGTCCCGTCAGGAATTGGCATATAAAGAAATTTATCTCTCCATGGGCCCGATCAATCCATGGGCGAAGGTTACTGATCAATCTGACCGTCCATCGGCCCTTATCCGTCGTCTCCCACCTATGCTGCCATATATTCATAGTCTCGCTCCGAGCTCTGGTTGCAGCCTCCTTTCTTCCATCGCCCGCACTACTCAAGAATATCTTACGACGCTCTTGAGCTAGCAAGTCGATCGGTATTACACCGGCAACGGCTAAAGCGGCCACATCAGATACCGTCCTATAGGCGCAAGCCACCCTCAGTGCTCCTTTTCTCTGTGTCGCCACCATTCTCATCCGATACTTTTGATGGGTCATCGCGCCAGCCCAAATCTCAGCACCATATAAAAGAATCGACTGTGTAACTGACATAAGTACTCTTCTTTTGCTAGAACGAGGTCCTCCCATGTTAGCCATCAGCCTACTCAAAGACCCCGTAACCGCCGCCGCTCGCTCACAGACCCTTCGAATGGGCTCTGCGTAGCTTAGACGACTGTCCAATGTGACGCCAAGATATCTAGCCGCTCTGCTTGTGTGAATCAACTCTGTACCCACTGTCATGGGGATAATTGTAGGTATTCTCCTCTTGGTAAGCAAAACTATTTCTGTTTTAGATATCGCCAGCTTCAATCCATGATCATCAATCCACGTTTTTATTCTTCTCATCGCCTGGTTGAGCCTATATTGGGCCAATTCAGCACCTCGAGCCATAATAACCATGGCTATGTCGTCCGCATAACCCACCAAGGATACACCCTCTGGTACTTCAAGCCGCAGCAAGCCGTCATACAGGACACTCCACAGATCCGGACCTAGAATCGAACCCTGTGCTACTCCAGCGGTGATCGCTTTCCTTTTAACTCCATTCATAGTATCGTACAACAAGTTTCTGTTCTTCAGGTAGTCATTCATCATTATCAATAGGTAACTTGGGATCTCAAAACCCCTCCGAAGCGCCCTTAGTATGTCCTCCCATCTCGCTGAGTTAAACGCATTCTTAACGTCGAGAGTAACGAGAAATACCAATGATCTTGCTTGGTGATTTGCTTTCTCCGCTCTTTCCACTGCGTTGGTTACTTCAGTAATAGCGTTGATGGATGAGTGACCTTTCCGAAAGCCATGCTGCCTAGGAGAGAGTCCACCCGCCGCTTGAATGGCTGAGTCCAACCGTAGTTTCAACAGTATTTCAAAAAGCTTACCCATCGTGTCAAGCTTGCAGATAGGCCTATATGTTGAGGGACAGTCAGGATTCCCTCCCTTACCCTTTTCGATCAACACGAGTTGGGCTACCTTCCAACGTACTGGGAACACTCCCGCTACCAGGCAATTATTGTATAGAGTGAGCAGTAGCTGTGGGCAACCGCCGACCACCTGTTTCAACACTTCGACGGGAATGCCATCTGGTCCCGGAGCCTTCTTATTTTTTAGAGATGCTACCGCACTGGACAGGTCCTCCTCTGTAAATGCGGGAACAATACCGACCTGCGCAGGAATATCCTCCTCAGTCCTCAATGCATGTGTTGGGAAAAGCGTGTTCACGATGTTTTCCATCACCTTTGCATCCATCGAGCTGCATAAGTTTGTGGTACCCAATCTGTTATTGACTATTTTGTAGCCTTTGCCCCATGGGTCGTCATCTACCTCGCGGCAGATATCTTGCCAACAACGAGTCTTACTAGACTTTATTGCTATGCCAAGCTCTTTCTTTGCATCCCTGTACTCAACTGATCTACTCGCAGCATCACTTCTGTTTTGTGCTCGTTGTGCCCTTCGTCTGAGTTTCAGGGCTTTCTTCCTGAGTTCTGCTATTTCGTCCGTCCACCAGTATGCCTGACGTCTTCCACTCCACTGTTTTTTCCGAGGCATTGCTGCATCGCAGGCTCGTTGAATAAGCTGAACGATCTCATCAACCTTAGCCTCGATTTCATTCCTGGTTGTATTGCTCTGCGAAACTGGACGAACATTTCTCAGTTTTGCCTCCAAAAATGTAACGAGTTTTTCTCCTTCCAACTTACTCGTGATCCAACCACGTGATTTCCGGGTACTCTTTCGATTCACTGATCTTTCATCGAGTACCTGAAACGTGATGTAATTATGGTCACTCCCCGTGAAGTCCTCTATTACCTTCCAGTTTACTGCGTTTGATGCCAGTCTTGACGATGCAAATGATATGTCAGGGATAGAATATCCAAAACCGGGTCTTCTATATGTAGGGACTAAGCCACTGTTCAACACGGTTAGGTCAAGTCTCGCTGACATCTCCATAACCAGCTTCCCTCTGGAGTCCTGCTGTGGCATACCCCATTCCAATGCGCGCGCATTAAAGTCGCCGGCTACCACTATTTCCCCCGCTGTGTCACGAAGTGCATCCTCAAGTTCTTTAAGCTTAGAACGGAAGACCCCGATTGCGTCATTTGGTGAGAGGTATACACTAAAGATGGTAGTGCCTCGGATTCTAACCCAAACATAGCCATTACCTGCGCCATGATCGTCTATGCAAATAGTACGAACGTCAACCACCCAAATTGCAGCAGTACCCAGGCGGTCTGGAAACCAGTTTCTTGGATTCCTGTCCCGGTATTGCTCACTAATGAGCACTATCTGAGCTTCCTTTTCATACACTAGCTGTGTTAAAAGGTCATCTGCAGCCCTGCATCCGTTCATATTTCCTTGAAGTACTTTCATCCACGGTGGTCTCTCTGCTTAACCTGCATAGCCTTCCTAAAGACTTCGCAGGCACCTGACCCCTGTACGTGATTAAGATTTCCACCGGGCTTCTCAGCACATAGAGAACACCTCGGTGCGGAAGTGCATTCTACCGCCTTATGTCCGCCTTTACTGCACTTCCAACAACTACCGCTGCGATCTGGGCCCTTGCAATTTCCTCTGATGTGTCCATACCCAAGGCATCTGAAGCATTTTAGAACTTCCAGCCTCCTCCTTACCCTAGCGAAAACCCAACCGATCTTCATCCTCCCCTTTTCTAGCAATTTTAAGGCGGCTCGTTCATTTAGTTCAATGACTGCTTTTTTTTGCTCACGCCTATCAAACATGAAAAGGGATACTTTAATATCCCCCAGGGGCTCCTCTTCCGAGTCACGTCCGACTGCCATCTTAACCTCCTCAATCGTCGTGAGGCTGTCCAGGTTCAGAACCTCTATCTTTATACGGGGTATCAATCCTCGGACCTCACCATCCTGACCTACTGCTGTCCGTATAATTTCTTGCAGCTTGGTCGGATCTTTGCAACGACCCAGTTCTAGCAGGACTGCCCCATCAGCTGTTTTTCTAATTTGTCTGATTTCGGCTTCCTCTTCATTAGGGCAGGTACTACCTCGAATGACACTCAACACGTCCGCATACGTCTTACCCTCGGCCGGTTTGATTACCACTGCACTGCCCTTTATTTTTCCTTTCCGCCGTTTCTTTCTTTTACGGTTCTTCCCTCTATTATGGTTTTTAAATACCTCCTCCTCAAGAAGACCTTCACCATCTTCGACTGTGTTGGAAGGGCGTCTATTAATTTGTCTTGTCTTTTTATGAGCGACAGTGATCCATGTGGCGTTTTCCCCCACAGGCCTATCAATTCTGGCCCCGACTTCCGATTCCGATTCTTCGGTCTGCAACGCGTTCTTACTTCTTTTTGGGACCGGTCGGATAGTTTGATGTCGCTCAGCCCCTTGACTCCCTTGCGAGACGGTGTGCCTTCTATCCTGCTCGTCGGACTCCCTTTCTACTTTTTTTTGATTAATTCTCATAAAATGAATCACTTCCAGCACTTCTTCCAGTTCCAGCAAACCGTTCTTTACGCCCATAGCAGTGTTTTTTTGTTTCTGTGCTGCTGCTAGCGTATTTTTTACGATTTCCCTACACTTTCGGAATTCGTCCTCCTCCTGTTTTTTCATTTTCTCGATGACTCGTCTCATCTCATTTTCTGAGTCACATTCCAGAGATGTGAGTCTCCTTTTGCCTGTCTTTTTCTCCTTCCGGATCAGGTCTATATCCATATGACCCTCGGAGCCCTCCAAATTAATTGGCAAAATTGATACTTGATCGATACCCGATCCACCACAGACCTGACTGTCGACCACTTTTACCTGCCTATTTTCTTTCATTATTGAACTAGATTGTAGTCTAGAAGTTATTCTAGACTCCGGTTTTGATGCTGTTGGAGAAGCATCACTCTCATTAATTTTATTTTGAGTATGACTATCCATATTTTGATCCCACGAGTAGCACGAGAAATAACGGTCACCTATGACAGAGCTCTGCATTATCATAGGAAGGCTATGGGTTTAAACTGACTGTCGCCAAAGTCAGAGTTCGACATACTAACGACCAAGCACCCCCTTAGCCATGCAGCCATCGGCGTATGTAGTGCCACCTTAGCTTGGGTTTGCTAGATTTTTTGGTCCACCCCAAGTATTTGATTTCCTCGGTACCTGCCATATCTGGCGGGCTTTCCCCTATCCGCCACCCGGGGAGGCGCCCGATGGGGGAACAAGCAAACCCCACACGGGATATTATTATATTATTATATTATTATATTATTATATTATTATATTATTATATTATTATATTATTATATTATTATATTATTATATTATTATATTATTATATTATTATATTATTATATTATTATATTATTATATTATTATATTATTATATTATTATATTATTATATTATTATATTATTATATTATTATATTATTATATTATTATATTATTATATTATTATATTATTATATTATTATATTATTATATTATTATATTATTATATTATTATATTATTATATTATTATATTATTATATTATTATATTATTATATTATTATATTATTATATTATTATATTATTATATTATTATATTATTATATTATTATATTATTATATTATTATATTATTATATTATTATATTATTATATTATTATATTATTATATTATTATATTATTATATTATTATATTATTATATTATTATATTATTATATTATTATATTATTATATTATTATATTATTATATTATTATATTATTATATTATTATATTATTATATTATTATATTATTATATTATTATATTATTATATTATTATATTATTATATTATTATATTATTATATTATTATATTATTATATTATTATATTATTATATTATTATATTATTATATTATTATATTATTATATTATTATATTATTATATTATTATATTATTATATTATTATATTATTATATTATTATATTATTATATTATTATATTATTATATTATTATATTATTATATTATTATATTATTATATTATTATATTATTATATTATTATATTATTATATTATTATATTATTATATTATTATATTATTATATTATTATATTATTATATTATTATATTATTATATTATTATATTATTATATTATTATATTATTATATTATTATATTATTATATTATTATATTATTATATTATTATATTATTATATTATTATATTATTATATTATTATATTATTATATTATTATATTATTATATTATTATATTATTATATTATTATATTATTATATTATTATATTATTATATTATTATATTATTATATTATTATATTATTATATTATTATATTATTATATTATTATATTATTATATTATTATATTATTATATTATTATATTATTATATTATTATATTATTATATTATTATATTATTATATTATTATATTATTATATTATTATATTATTATATTATTATATTATTATATTATTATATTATTATATTATTATATTATTATATTATTATATTATTATATTATTATATTATTATATTATTATATTATTATATTATTATATTATTATATTATTATATTATTATATTATTATATTATTATATTATTATATTATTATATTATTATATTATTATATTATTATATTATTATATTATTATATTATTATATTATTATATTATTATATTATTATATTATTATATTATTATATTATTATATTATTATATTATTATATTATTATATTATTATATTATTATATTATTATATTATTATATTATTATATTATTATATTATTATATTATTATATTATTATATTATTATATTATTATATTATTATATTATTATATTATTATATTATTATATTATTATATTATTATATTATTATATTATTATATTATTATATTATTATATTATTATATTATTATATTATTATATTATTATATTATTATATTATTATATTATTATATTATTATATTATTATATTATTATATTATTATATTATTATATTATTATATTATTATATTATTATATTATTATATTATTATATTATTATATTATTATATTATTATATTATTATATTATTATATTATTATATTATTATATTATTATATTATTATATTATTATATTATTATATTATTATATTATTATATTATTATATTATTATATTATTATATTATTATATTATTATATTATTATATTATTATATTATTATATTATTATATTATTATATTATTATATTATTATATTATTATATTATTATATTATTATATTATTATATTATTATATTATTATATTATTATATTATTATATTATTATATTATTATATTATTATATTATTATATTATTATATTATTATATTATTATATTATTATATTATTATATTATTATATTATTATATTATTATATTATTATATTATTATATTATTATATTATTATATTATTATATTATTATATTATTATATTATTATATTATTATATTATTATATTATTATATTATTATATTATTATATTATTATATTATTATATTATTATATTATTATATTATTATATTATTATATTATTATATTATTATATTATTATATTATTATATTATTATATTATTATATTATTATATTATTATATTATTATATTATTATATTATTATATTATTATATTATTATATTATTATATTATTATATTATTATATTATTATATTATTATATTATTATATTATTATATTATTATATTATTATATTATTATATTATTATATTATTATATTATTATATTATTATATTATTATATTATTATATTATTATATTATTATATTATTATATTATTATATTATTATATTATTATATTATTATATTATTATATTATTATATTATTATATTATTATATTATTATATTATTATATTATTATATTATTATATTATTATATTATTATATTATTATATTATTATATTATTATATTATTATATTATTATATTATTATATTATTATATTATTATATTATTATATTATTATATTATTATATTATTATATTATTATATTATTATATTATTATATTATTATATTATTATATTATTATATTATTATATTATTATATTATTATATTATTATATTATTATATTATTATATTATTATATTATTATATTATTATATTATTATATTATTATATTATTATATTATTATATTATTATATTATTATATTATTATATTATTATATTATTATATTATTATATTATTATATTATTATATTATTATATTATTATATTATTATATTATTATATTATTATATTATTATATTATTATATTATTATATTATTATATTATTATATTATTATATTATTATATTATTATATTATTATATTATTATATTATTATATTATTATATTATTATATTATTATATTATTATATTATTATATTATTATATTATTATATTATTATATTATTATATTATTATATTATTATATTATTATATTATTATATTATTATATTTATATAAAAAAATTTTGTGTATGTACATAAATAATGGCAAACCTTTTTAGACATTTATACCTATTTTCTGTATCATCAGTGTTAAATCCCTTGTTTGTTAGGTCTTTATTTATATCCTTCTCTGTTCATGTTGGATGAAGGCATCTAAAGTCATAACTTTCGTTGGCGGTTAGTTTAATCCTATAAAGAAATCACTCATTTCCAACAGCATTAATTTAGCTTTGTACCTTAAGTTTAGGTTACAGAATCAGATATTTAATTGTTTAAAGGATGCAATTCTTTATTATTTATTTAGTGACTGGTTTTTTGCACGAAAGTAATTTGGGATAAGCTAATAATAGTATTTGGTGGTGAAACATTTCTTTAAATTTAAGTGGTTGTTTAACTTTTTCAATTAATTTTGTCCGGGTTTAGGTGCCAGTTTTCCTGAAACTTACCACATTATCATTTTCTTTCCTTAACAGCACAGCTTCGTGCTTAAATTATCCTTTTGGGGATGTTGATAATCTTGTAAGCAAAGGGCCTTTTGAAAATGGATTATTATTTGACCTATTTTACACCTTGCCTTACCTTTTTTAACCTCACAATATCATATGATATTTAAAAAGTTTTGTTGTGGAAGATATTTGAATAACAAATCACTTTGTCAACAGATTTAATTAAATAGTCTGAATAAATAAATCATTTTAGTAAACTATTTTTGTAATAAAACTTAATTTAAAACAACATTTATAAGGTTTTTAAAATAGTTACAGCAATCGGTCAAATTGAAATAACTGTCATTAATTGTTATTCAAATTCGTTAACACGCTATGATTCCAAGTACAATTGTCGTATTCGATTTAGTGATCACTAACAACGTATACTCACTGCTCGTAACAAGTGGAACGAAACGAAGTATTAGCCAAAATCGGCAACCTTTTACCCAGTAAAAAACATCAGTCCCTTCTAGTAACTTCAAAAATATAACTTTGAGCCAAATAGTTTAAGAATTTAAAAATAATTCTATCGATTATGGTCTTTTCACTGTAAGTATATATAATATATAGAATAGAAAATAAGTCTCGTTCCAAAGTGAACAAATAAAAAACTTCCTCCATACTGGATTTATTATTTAAGTCTATTAACGACACAAAAGAAAATATGTTGTATTTACTCGATGTTAAAAACTAAGAATAAATGAAGAAAATCCGGTCTTTCTAAATATAGAAAAGATAAGACATCTTTATATTAAAATGCATGTATGGGAATGTTTGGTATTTAGAAAGTACTTACAACAAATTAAACAATTATATATGTAGTATCGGACGGAAGGAAATCCATAATGCGACGGCGGGTGTTGAACTTATCATAAATGTACATATAATTTGTTCATATAGAGGTGTAACATATAACAGATAAAAAGCCAAAAAAAAAATCTTTGATGCCTATCCGTCAACAATAATTCTAGTACATACGAGAATGTAATAACTGAGTGGTTTACCACCTATACACCAACGCTTGTGATTCATAGTCAAGATATACAAAAAAATTTAGACGTAATTATCTTCGTTCGTATGTGGGTGTGTTTTCCCAAACAAATAAATTACGATTTTTCTTTTTGGCACGATGACGTCAATATATACCCAAAAATATGGACTATTCTAAAACGTGTATGACGTCATAATAAAAATCGATTTTGTTTTTTTTTATTACTTTTTGTGTTGTTTGTGACTGGTTATGAGCTAATTTCCAATATTTGTTACCTTGCACTTAAGATAAAAATGATGAAATATCGAAAAGGATTACATTTGCTAAAAATTAAAAGACGGTCGTACATTAAGACTAGAACATAAAAATTGCATGTAAATTAAAATTAATTTATGTTTATGGTTATTGATTACAAATTGACTTTTGAAGTGGGTTTATTTGTTATTTTTCTACATTTATAGCGCAATCTGCAATAAATATTTTTTTTCAAAACGAAGTATAGAGTAATAAAATAATTTATAAATGAAAATTGGATTAAAAATTCCAATATTTAATGAAAATGTGTAAATTTTATCTATTTTTCTATTTAAATAACTTATATGTTATCGTATGACTAACCAATGATTTCGACTCATTCAAACAACCGTTTTAAGGCCTACTTTACTGCTACATAGCGATGATTTGGAAGTACATGTACTACATAGTATTGATTGAAAATAGGGGCACATATAATGCTGATTTATGGATACTAAGTTTTTAATGGGGTTACTATAGAAATGGATACGACAATATTGTGTTCAAATCTGTATCCATTATTTCATTCTTCCCCATCGCTCAGGTGGGTTGAGTTGGTCACCTTATCAAATTTTATTGCTAAGAATATACAAATCTTTAACAGTCCACTGAAATAAGGCCGACTTTAAGAGCCATTGATACCTTTTTGTTGGTATCTCTAAAAGATGGTCAGGATGGTTACTATTATTGGGTAAAAGCACATTGTGAATAATCCACCAAAACTCTCATAATGTATTAAAAATGTTACAAAATGTTTAGTGGTTATTGTTACCAAGGTGCGCTCGCAAAAGCCATGTGTTGCAAGGTTTCTTTACAGTGGAGATAACCTCATGATTCTTGGTGTTGGATTTTTTCCATTTTAACTGTGAAGGTGTGATAAATGAAGACGAGAAAACACAATTCCAAAATCTTGTTATCAGTGGCATTATGGACACCAGTCACCATTCTGATGATGCGAATGCTTGAATCCCATGAACAACAAAGTAGGCCTTGCTAGAAGAACCCCTAAACGAGTGGCTTACCTTTAGATTTAGGTATGTTGCCATTACCAGGATAAAAACATTAAGAGTTTTTTGAAATGCGGTCTAGAAACATCTGAAAAACATCTGATTTTTCATTAAGATTGCATTTATGTAAAATGACAATAATGCAATCTTAATGCTGTGTCCAAGTTAAAAACAAGCTATCAGGTGCAGTTAGTCCTGTTATATATACCATAAGAAGATGCCTTTATTAGTCTAACTAGGTTTTGGCATATGCACTAATTGTACGATTCTCGGCTTCCGTTGGTCTCAAAATCAATGGGTTTAAAACAAAATATATGATCACATGTTTTAGAGACTAAGGCAAAGAATTTTAATTTTGGTGACCCTGCAGCGACTTCGCTACACAAACACAAAACAATTATTCAGATATTTCGTTCACATTCATATAATTCGCTAACGCTACACGTACACTTTACATACATATATATATAGAGCGTAAAATAGCATTTACACATAGCACTTAGTCGCCATGGCCTGATGAGATGACAACTAATTTTTCCTCTAAAAATTCTTCAAAAGATTGAAACTGAGCTTTGCTTCGCACAACATCAAATTCTGAATAAATTAAAATAATGACATCATCCACCGTCGTTATAACCCACATTTGAAAGATTGACCGGTTTACCATACCTTGGACCCTTATGGTCACTTCTAATAATTGTGTGATAGGAGAAGCATCTGCAAACGGGGTTTGATTCTCTACGTCCACTAATAAAGTCTGAACACCTTGCAAACGTCGGCCAGCTGAACTAGTAAAAGATGTTAAATGGACCCGTTTTGATATATGCATTCTTAAAAAGAGTCTTGCGCATGATTTATGGTCTTAAATGCTGTCCTTATATCTTTGGTGAAGTAAAAGGACAGCGAAAAGGCTGTGCAGCAATCCGAAAGGCACAGAGGTCGCTGTCGACAATGATGTCTTCTCGGAATAGAAACTGATTGAAACCGATGAATACAGATTGATAATTTTGAAGAGGCCAATTACTTATTATTAAGTAATTGGCCTCTTCAAAATTAAGTTGGCAATAATACGGACGCCAGAGTCCGTATTATTGCCAACACTTCAAGTTGCTCTAGCTGTTGTTTAAATTTAGGTAATTTACAAAAATCCAGAACAAACATGATGTGGCTTATTAGAATTGTGAAGTTTAGGCAATTAATTGAAATTTTATAAAGTAGTTTAGCTATATAGATTAAGACATCGAGCGTCAAACCATCAAGGTAACTTTTAAAAGTTTCTTTACATTTTTAAAATGTAGAAAAAATGATTTGCAACCTTTAAACAAGAATGAAATTAATCTATCTTAAATTAATAACAACGCATTGCAATCACAATGGGAGACCATACCCTTGACGAATACTTTTTGTTAGGTTTATGTTGACGCTATTAACACTCTCTCTTTTAATATATAATTAGGTGATATTATATGATGCATTTTTCAGTTTTCAGTGTACGTATATGTGAACAAAATTACAATTTATCATTTAACAATGCGTAAGCAAACATTTAAATATGATAAATGAGACTAAATTGCAATAATACGACTACGGTCAGACGGTTTTTGTCAATATCACTGCTCATTATTTTTTGGGACGTCATTGAACTTTTTTTTTGTGTATACGTTGAAAGTTACAAATAATAAAAAAACAAATTAATTTCGACGGGTATACTCGTATACACGCGACGCCATTTTGAATATTTTGTCAATAAGAATAGTTAAAGGCTCGACTCGAAAATATTTGACCTTAACTTATATTTAATTGATTGGTTCATTTGAGTTAAATTGAACGAAACGATTTTTTTTTTTGGTTTGACGAGTTGTTCGTTTGATCTCTACACAGTCCAATGCATTTTCTCATATATTCTCATATATGTGTGTATGTGATTTTTTTTATATTATGATTTAAAACTATTTTAGTTTTATGGCGTGTTTTAATAACCCTTATCACATAATTAATATGATTGAACGTGTGATGCACGTTTCGGAGGAATAAATATGGGAATATAATTTATGAGCGTTTATTATCGTTGGCAGTTAGAAGGCGCGATAATAATTACATATTTACATTAATGTTTTTTGTTATCTTTTTATTTATAGTTTGCTAACATAATTGCATAGAAATTATCATAATCGTTTAATTGTGCTTAAGTACTTTGAATAAAATGGAAATTCATTGTACATATAGCTAGATAATTTTATTACAAAACGGCATTTACGAGTGAATTGTACAACTGGGAAATCTGTCTAATTATTAGCCAATAAAACTACTCTTGTCGGTACTTCTTACTAAATTAGGCCATTTAATTGGGTAGAGGCATAAATCGATAGGTTTTTTAATAAGTGACATAATCAATATAATTTTTAGAACAGCTTGGTTACATGTTATTTATATATTGAACTAAATATTATTTTTGTTATATTTGTTTAGTTTTAGATAACGTAAACTAATTTGTTAAAACTTGTTTAAAGATAATGAATTCTATTTATTGTGTTAATAATTGAAATCAGTGATTGTTAAACCGTATAAGCAACATAAATTCAATTTTTACATCTGTTTCTCTGTATCTTTGTACCTTTAAACCTTATAATTGGATCAATGACCTTAGTTTGAGGTGTACATTTTCTTGTTTAGTAAAACTTTGAACCTAAATTTAATTTGAACAGATTATCTAAGACAAATAAGATAAGAGGGCACCAGACCAATATTTATCAACAAGAATAACTTATTAGTTTTTACAATATTTGTCATAAAGGTTTAAACAGTCCATGTGAATTAACCAATTAACGAAGCATTTAGCTTTGGCTGCAGAAGATGCCAGGTTATTTTTATTAGTTTTATCTTTGAGTGATTAGGCGGAAATGCAAGGTGGATAACAAATCAATTCACTAATTTTAGTACACAAGTTGTTTAGGTCAAAGTGGCATTGTAGCTTGCATGTGAGACTTGAAGTTTAAAGATTTGAAGGTTACATGCTTCAAAATATAGATTGCGAATTCAACTACTTTAATTTTATTAAAGTTCTTCTTAGCATTCCAATTCCATTCCCAAGGCCCGTCTAAATAACTAACTTTTGCTAGTAGGCGACATGGATATATCTGTGTTATTAGAATATAATTAGATTTTCGTTTGTTGATAGTTTAGAGTTGGTAAATCGTGTGGAAGTTGTGCAAGGTTCAAAGGTTATTTCTTAAAAAGATTATAACTACTTCAATATAACCACACAAAATTTTCAGAATACATAGTAACATGATTCTATTGGTAGAGTCGTTAGTTGAAATTGAAATAAAAGTAATTTTAAATCTATTTACTTATAATTGGCCAGTACCCGGCTTATTTTCTGTATTCTCAAATTAATGAATTGGATTTTCATTTATATGTATACCAGAGATTGCAATATTTTCCTGAAAAGCAATACCGGTATTTCGGTATTCAATTCTCCCAAAACCGCGATCCTGGTTTTAAACTTGTTGGTGGTATTACTTCTTATGTTTTCAGCTTCAAAATAAGCAATTTCTTGATTAACTTAGCTTAAAAATTTCAGCTTCAAAATAAGCAATTTCTTGATTAACTTAGCTCACATATACGATTTTCTAGTTCTTTTAGTTCTTTACTTAGCACGCTATTCTGGTTCGTCAATTTTTTGTACATGCATTTTACCGCAGCGTTTGTACTTAATAGACTAGAATCTTGGAAGTAATAAACTTCGACAGTTAACTGTAAATAATTGTTGAAACTATAGAAAATTCAGTGATTTGAAACTCAGCATTCAAATTTACTTTTACTTTAATTTTACTTTAAATTTACTTTAATTTTACTTTAAATTTACTTATTTTTTTCTCTATGCAATGTTTTAATTGGAAAAGTCACTCAAGCATTAAAAGCAAACTGTTCCAGCGTGTTTTTGCATCTAAAACTTATAAGAACTCCTTCCTTTACGCATTTTTATAATGCTTTGTTATTTTTCATAGGCGAGCGACGAAATAGTTTCACGACTTTTTGTCAGTTAGTGAGTTAGTAAATAGGAAATTTGATTATTAACTTCACTTTTATATTCTATTATTGTTCGGCCATTTTCATAATATAACTCTTCATCTCGGTATTTATTCGTAAGGACTTTGTCACAATCACAATTAAAATCGCTTAAAGTATAACATTTTTCTCGATCTTGAGTCTGGATTTCATTACACTACTTCATTACAAGTACAGCACTTTAATGATGGCTAATTGTATACCGTGAACTATACATAGTTGTTGACTAGCTTTAACTAGTCTCCGTACCATTTTCTTTAAATTTTTTCTCTAAAAGCTCAACACATTTCTCTGCTGGTAATGAACCATGAACTCGAGCTAGTCCAAGGTTTCAAAAGCGTTTGCATGAGGTATGGATATTAATATTTAAATATCGCCTAGTTTCGATGGACGTCCATTTATCAAATGTAAGACTAAATCTTTGACCCTTAATAATTCTTGACGAAAAGTCAGTAGTCATTTGTTTATGAAATTTATTGCTATAGTCCATCACAATTTTTCTTATATAGAGTTTCGAAATGTTGGTATGTTAAGAAACCATCAAGCAATTATTCCTTTTCTGACGTCTGTTGAAGTGCTGATTACATTGAAAGCCAATCCATCTCTTGCTGTCATACGAGCTAAAATTGCAGGCATGTCTCAATGCCCGTAACAGTGAAACAGTTTGCAATTTGCCTTCTAGAAGACGAAGTCCTTGAAATAATTTCAGTATTATAAACAACTGTTACAGAACCGGTTGCATTTCTTTTACATAAATTAATTTTCTGTATACTTTTGAGATGAGTACAATTTAACTATAATATAATATATTTAAACCAACATTTTTGTAAATACACCTGTTTTAATAAACTTAAAATTAATATAAATGAAGAAAACTTCCAAAAATATTTTTCTGTTATACTCAAAACAAATTAATTTTATTTTGACACTTTTCAATTGGGAATCCCCCAAAATAACTATGAGAAACGCAAGAAAAAATTTATTGAACTAAAATAAGGAAAAATTTGCTTGTACATTGCATGTGAAATAATCTAAAACAAGCGTTATTTAACATAATACCCAATCGACGATTCACATCGAATTCCATAATAATATTTTAGTATTATTTTGCGACAACACAAAAATTCGCGAGAATCTATATATTAGTTATGTATTTAATATGTAACATAAAATATTGAATACGTCTGTACTTTCAGGTAAGACAAATATGCGAATATTAAAATCTTGTCTAAAATTAGTATCACTGTATGGGTGTGACACATGGAAGCATAGCAAATAAATCATACAGAATATGCAGGTGTTCGTAAATTAGTGCCTTCAATGAATATTATGCCAGCCGCTCGGCTTTAACACCAAAACAATAAAACTAGGATGTCATTGAATAATATATCATTAAAACGCTCATTGGAAAAGGATAGTCGAAGCGAAAGAACTTGGGAAATCATGAGTAGGAATAAAAACTAAAGTTTACAATAGAGTAAAATGGTCCAGCATATTAGATTCCCTAGATGCTGGATTCTATTAAACGTTTATAAAATTTCTTTTCAACGTTTTAATCAAAAGCCTACTACAAAATTAAATCAGTTTAAAGGTAGAGTTTTAAATGATTTTCAAGTTTATAAAATATTTTTCCACATGACTCTAAATACCTTTCAAATACCAACAAGTTAATGTTGTGCAGTTAGATGGGTCATTGAGTCAAAATTTACATTCTATTGCGATGAAGATGGCATCTAGAATTAAAACCGAAATAGTCTGATTGTTAATACGGGTCTTATGGGCCGATCGAATTAATCATAACTTACCATTTAAGTAACAAATATGTTATAAAATATATTGGTAACTAATTTCCCAAAATAGATATGTATAAAAAACTGGAACAACCACACTGAGATGCAATTTTACAATTTATTTAGATCCATAAAAATATCGAAAAATCCATGATTTAATTTAAAATAACTTCTTTTATTGGATTTTCCATATTTGGTTCGTTTGGTCACATTCCTAATGAAGTTATTACAAAATGAATGCTGAAACGGCACGGTTTAGTGGTAAACAAGTTTTAAATACTTTGCTTTACTTTACTTTGCAACACACCACTATAAATGCCTTCCGCACATGTTTTGCACTTGGATTGACAAATAGTATGCATAATAAATGACGCTGAATTAATTCAATGTTTGCTTGTTTCTTATGTAGGGCAATCGAGTATATATTGAGGCAAATTATTTAAAGCCACGTTTAATGTTATAATTATTTTGACCAATCTATAATAAAGTAAGCGTATCCGATCTAGCAAGATACAGGCCTAGTATTGAAATTATAGCCTCCGCTCTCTGGGCTAAACAGAGCCTTTTCTCCGGCCTTTGTCAACAAAGTATTCAAGCTTCAGCTGCTAATGTAATAATCTTAACCGAATGAGTTACGGCAGTGTTACCTCACCATTTTTACCTAAAACAGGTCAGTTCATGAAAAAAATCCTGAATTTGGAGCATAGACAGGTTATAGATGCATATAAGAATGAAATAATTTAACCTTTACGCCAAAAATTTGACTTATGCTGAATGCTTTGCTCCTAAATCAATGCTACTTAACTTCTCATTTGGTTAAAGATTCATTATCAATTGTTCTAAATTGTTCAGTCGAAACACATGAAAATTGCAGTCGAAAATAGTCAAATACAATATCAAACGGAATATTTCTCTTTGAATAGAATGAACATGGGGCTCCTTGCTTTAAATTATTTGGTTTAATTTATGAACGGAATATTTCCCTTTGAATGGCCTAAAATATGGTATTTGGTATAAAACGGTGAATTCGATCGATAATAATTACGGTGATTTGTGTGGACTTTGTGGAGTAAAGTGAATATAAATAAGATTTTCATGTAAATACTTGTCGTATTTACTTGTTACTTGTGCTAGTTTATTATTATATTGTTATATTATTTTATTGTACTATTATGTTATTATATTTTTATATTTTTATATTTTTATATTTTTATATTTTTATATTTTTATATTTTTATATTTTTATATTTTTATATTTTTATATTTTTATATTTTTATATTTTTATATTTTTATATTTTTATATTTTTATATTTTTATATTTTTATATTTTTATATTTTTATATTTTTATATTTTTATATTTTTATATTTTTATATTTTTATATTTTTATATTTTTATATTTTTATATTTTTATATTTTTATATTTTTATATTTTTATATTTTTATATTTTTATATTTTTATATTTTTATATTTTTATATTTTTATATTTTTATATTTTTATATTTTTATATTTTTATATTTTTATATTTTTATATTTTTATATTTTTATATTTTTATATTTTTATATTTTTATATTTTTATATTTTTATATTTTTATATTTTTATATTTTTATATTTTTATATTTTTATATTTTTATATTTTTATATTTTTATATTTTTATATTTTTATATTTTTATATTTTTATATTTTTATATTTTTATATTTTTATATTTTTATATTTTTATATTTTTATATTTTTATATTTTTATATTTTTATATTTTTATATTTTTATATTTTTATATTTTTATATTTTTATATTTTTATATTTTTATATTTTTATATTTTTATATTTTTATATTTTTATATTTTTATATTTTTATATTTTTATATTTTTATATTTTTATATTTTTATATTTTTATATTTTTATATTTTTATATTTTTATATTTTTATATTTTTATATTTTTATATTTTTATATTTTTATATTTTTATATTTTTATATTTTTATATTTTTATATTTTTATATTTTTATATTTTTATATTTTTATATTTTTATATTTTTATATTTTTATATTTTTATATTTTTATATTTTTATATTTTTATATTTTTATATTTTTATATTTTTATATTTTTATATTTTTATATTTTTATATTTTTATATTTTTATATTTTTATATTTTTATATTTTTATATTTTTATATTTTTATATTTTTATATTTTTATATTTTTATATTTTTATATTTTTATATTTTTATATTTTTATATTTTTATATTATTATATTTTTATATTTTTATATTTTTATATTTTTATATTTTTATATTTTTATATTTTTATATTTTTATATTTTTATATTTTTATATTTTTATATTTTTATATTTTTATATTTTTATATTTTTATATTTTTATATTTTTATATTTTTATATTTTTATATTTTTATATTTTTATATTTTTATATTTTTATATTTTTATATTTTTATATTTTTATATTTTTATATTTTTATATTTTTATATTTTTATATTTTTATATTTTTATATTTTTATATTTTTATATTTTTATATTTTTATATTTTTATATTTTTATATTTTCATATTTTCATATTAGTAAATTTTTATATTTTTATATTTTTATATGTTCAGTATAATTGTAATTATCTTGGGCTAATAGTAGTTAAATATTTAACTAGCCACCGGGAAACCGGACCTATTCTGTCATTACTGACTTACCTTTCCCTTCTCTCCACAACAACAAAAATACCAACTACCGATCGCTTAGGTGTCTGCAACCGGATCGAGTCGGTCATAACTAACATTCTATCCAATCCTTTGGTTTTGTTATATGTAACACAGGTGTACGGTGGTGAAAGATTTGAATAAATGAATGATTATCCCGAGCACAATTCTCGACAGATGACGGCAGAAGCCGGCATGGTTCATACAAAGCTTAGTCGAATGACATGTAAATGTAGAAACATTAGCTTTGGAACATTCTTTAAAAGTGTTGCTAAGGAAGGTTGTAAATCTATCATTTCAGGAGCCCAATCTGCAGCAAACACCATAGAATTGATTGAAAAGTGTCCAACAAAGATTCTATTGTATTCCTACATTTAATTTCATTTTTATTTTCTAAAATGGTTCAAAAATAATCTTTAGGGCAATTAACAAGGAAGTTCTGCTTATTCAAACTGATACCCTTTACAAAAAACTGGAATTTTATTAAAAAACTGGAAAACTGTAGATCATAACGAAAAACTTTAATATACAGAAAAAAAACTGCCGATATTTATTATTTTCACAATAATAAATTTTTGAATAATCGTGGCATAATTTCGCGGGAAAATATATTTACAAACACAATTATCGTAATTTCCTCGAAATGTGTGATAAAAACTAAACTGCACTCTGAAATAATAGCATATGTTCAATTTAACGATGTACAGTAAAAATCTAAACAAATCATAACCTAACCTAAGATTCCCTTTACGTTCTGTAAATAAAGTGCAATAAATTTTTTTAGTATTCAATGTTACACGATGTTGCCAGTGAAATGACCACTGCATTTATTGTGATCAATATCATTACTCGAATCGAGCACTCTTTTTCTAACCTCAGCCACAAATTGAAGTTATAGAAAATATTTGATGGCAAAATATGATTACAGCAAATATGGGATAGATAACCCTATCAAAACTAAATTGTATGGTACAATACTTAAATTTCCAAAATTCTTTAAAAAAATGAAGGTTAACCTATAAAAACAGAGCAATTGACGCCACAAATCAAATTTCCAAAATCCGATAGCCGTTAACGATATAAATCCAAAGCCGTTTTAGGATTTTCATTGCAACAAATATCTTTAAAGTATTTGCGCCTCAAACCCGACAACTTTAACTATTTCCTTGGCCACCAAGAAACTGCGTCAGAAGAAATCAATAGAACACCCACTCCGTACACATTTTATCCTGTGTTATCACATACATCATTTGGAATACACTAATAACTTAAACATAAATGGTGCACCTCCCCTAATCGAATGAAAAACCATCAATGAATATTGTTTTCAAATTAAAATTTTGTGTTTTCTAATTCATTATCAAATGTAAGTGTTTAGACTGTCCTAAAAGAAAAATAATTTGTGAGCGTAGTTTACTAAATTAACCAAAGTTAGTGGCAACAAATTACGTTTATTATCACTTCTATGAAATGTAGTTTTATTAATCGAACTTACTCATACATTTGCAATTATTTTGTTACGAACTTGATTCGCCTTGTTATTATTATGTTGTTCGTTTTGGTATTGTACATACATGTATACATACATACATAATATTATGCTAGAAAAAAAATCATAGATGTATACGTTAAGATTATATTCTTATTCGAACGTCAAGCCACAACGCGGTGTGTTAAATTTAATCGTATTTTAGTGATTTTTATTAAATTTTAAATTTATTTCATGTATGTATGAGTCTAAATAGTTTGTTACTCTATATTTTCTATTCACGTAGCCGAACGAATGACGCAAATATATACTGCGTTTTCAAGTTTGGGGGTAAAATATTATACAGTGGAACAAACATAATTCGATGTTTGGAAGTGATTTGTTTTTTTTTTTTACAAAGTATTTCATCATTTTTATATCGATTGTCTTTTTTGAACTCACAAGCATCTTCAAGGTGCTTAATAAATGATTTTTTTGCTGGTTTATGGCATTGAGTTCGATTGAAGGGGAGTTAAAATTTAACAAAATTCACTAATTCAATTACAAAATCGATTACAAAATAAACTCATCCGCAATTTTAAACGAAGTTATATTTCCTAAAGAGGAAGTAATCTTCAAGGTTAGATCTATGAAATATAAGGAATTGATTTTCTAAACTGGCAATTTTAGTATACATCATTGTTTTTATAGACTACTATATATTTCAAAGTGTTCTGAAAAAAAGGTCATATTTTAATTTCATTGATTACAAATTTTAAAAGTAATCCAATTTAAGATTTAAATGGTATCAAGAGCTTCGTTTTAGATAAACTTACTAAAATGATGGTACTAAATTCTATCAAATCGACCATTACAACAGCAAGAGTGTGTTCGCTTGAATAACTCGACTATTTCTAAAGCAATCAAAAATCAATGTTTTAACTTGTTTTATACGGCATCGCAGATAGCAGATTTCACAGTTATCGCACTTAGAACTTTATTTCGAGGAGTATTCGACTGTATACTTTGAAAAAGGATGTTGTTAGGTGCATGGTTCGCGGTGAACCTCTCGCCACTGTTTATATAGTGGTCACAAATTGCAGCTGTTACAATGAAAAGGGCAATAACAATGTCTTTTAAACTTCTACAGATTGATATAAACTGGCTTACTCGTTGGCGTAGTATTTCTGGATTTGTCAAAACGTTCCGCACACAACGTATAGATTTATCTTTGATTCCAGTGAAATTTGATGCAATATTGATAATTTTATCTATACATACTTTCTTTTTTACACATACGGGTCCATGATCGTTTAATTCAAGCAAACTAGGAGGTGAAATTTCAGTAACATTTATTTTTGTTTTATTAATTTTTGTGAATTAGTTTGCAATTAACACCGAAAATTATTATATTTTACCACTACACGAAACAATCATATTGATAATGAACGTGTAAAATATCAGAAAATAAAAACAAATTCAATTATTATTTACTGCAATTAAACAATTGATATATGAAATGATAGAAAAACTGAGCTACTATTTTAATTTTCTCTTTTTGGTATTTTTCCATGCTTATATTATTATGAACACTTTACTATTTAAATATTTTGAGTACCCATATACATTCTCGCAGCCTACTACATCGTATATAATAATTTCTTCGACTAAAACTAACCTTACTCGGAGTTTCGTAACTAAATTCATAAGACTATATTCCTTGAGTGAAATTTAAAACTAGTTGTGGAGTTACCCTAGACGCCACATCCTAGTTATAATTTTATTACCTGGCTAACTTGTACTTTCGAAAGTTACCCCACCAGCCGTAATTGTGAATGATATTTATATCTCGGGCATGAAACAGAACAACTCACAATCTGGTTGATCGTTCTGTAATTATTGATGACTCAAATTTTTGCTAGTTAGAAAAAGACGAAGATGTTGTGCAAAATAATTGGATGTTTTGACTTTTGGTTCGAATTTGTAGCTCGCTCTTTCCAATCTGCCGCCGAATTTTACAATTCTATTTTTATTTAAAAACGGATTTAGAAATTTTAGAATACTCTTTTTTTCTAACGTCAACCTTTTAGTCAACCGCCTGATGTATTTTTCGAAATCACCTTGCTGAACGATATATTGAATAGTAATGTCGATCGATCTTGAAAGTTAGAAAACTAGCCGCAAGTTCGTTTATGTTGTTGGAATATATCGCAATGAAATTGTTCATAAAGCAATTCAATCAAGCTTCCACTCTTATTAATTTTGAGTATAAGATGAATATTAATTATTTATTAATTTCGTTAAGAAAGTTTGTTTCAATTCTGCATAGAAAGTAGTAGTATATTTCTTTTGCATTTCTAAAGTAACTGCATCATTGGTGTAAATGCCACTGCAAATTGTTTTTCAATTTGGCCAAAATAATTTTGGTTGCTTCAACTATATTGGCTCTTACCGCATCAAAACATTTTATTTGCTTAACTGAGATGTAGTAACAAACCTTACGTTGTATTATCGCTGTACCTGATATTTGACCATTTTTCTTTTGGGCATAGCTGGAGAATTTGTGAATGTGTTCTCCATTTGCTTGTATGGTCGCTAAGCTAAGATAACAATTGATTAATCAGCCATGCAAATATACAATGATTTATATGCTCCATCCGTAAAGGCTTTACTGCCTTTAATAGTAATTTCGAAATTTTTAAATTTTCGAAACAATAGTTTTACTATTGAAGATAGTTGAAGGGAACAACTATCCCATTGGAGCATAAATTGTAAATGCATCAATTAACAGACATTGGTTCCTGTTCTAGATCGCAGTTTTCTCATCGCATATGTTTATATGTTCAAATGATTAATAGATGAAAGGCTATGATTTTACGTAAGCTTGTTTGATTTAAACCTCCTAAAGATCCAATTAAAATGGATAATAGAATAATAAAAAAAATAAGTTAGGAATAATAAAATATGAAATTAATATTAATGGTGCAATTTTTTGTCAAGTTATTAAAATAAAATTATTAGTTCAGTTTAATCCTTCTATCACTCCGGGGAATCAAAAGTGAAAAGGGGCTGCACCTATTTTAAGTAATAAACAGGAGTTAATTATTACAGTGTATATTGATGTATATTCAGTATAAAATCAATTTATATTAATTAAAAATATTATTAAAATAATAGAAAATAAAAGAATAGCAGAAGCTAAAGCTTGGGTTAAAAAATACTTTAATGATGCTTCAGAGGTTATAAGATTATTAAAATTTATTATTAAGGGGATGAACGATAATAAATTAATTTCTAATCCTATTCATGCTCTTAACCATGAATTCGAGGAAATTGTAATTAATGTTCCTCTTATTAAAGTAATTAAAAATAATAGTTTAGATGAATTTTTGAAAATTAAAAAGAAAAGGCTTATTACCGTTTGAATGGTTCATTTTGATAAATTTTGTCACCGAGCAATTGGCGCAGTGGTTAAAGCTGTGGTGTTTGGGACGGGAGGTACCGGGTTCGAATCTCAACGGGGGAGGGTTGCAAAAGGGATGACGATGAAATCGTCCATGTCAGTGCAGGCTGGCTGGAGCAATGCAATGTGCAGATGGATTTAAAATCGAACCTGTATTCGTGCGTCCTTAATTTGGCTGGTGACGGCGTAAGGTAGGACGTTAAAAATTAACTGCAAAAGAGTTGGGAGAGCTTCGGCCCCAGAACAGATTGCAGAGTTCAGAAACAAAAAAAAAAGACAAATTTTGGAATTATTTGCACTGCGGTTTCTCAGATTGAATCCAGTTAATTTTGCTATTTAATTTGATGGATTTTCATCTAGTCTAGCGGATCATCGACATAGAAATGCTTTCTAATTATTTAAGCTGCTTGAGTTTATTCATTTATGTTGTCTTAAGCCAAATTTAGTAAGCACCTGACGATACATTTTTCGATGTCCGTATAGTTAATACGTATTTAAGTATTTGGAATTGCATTAATACGTCCCAAAGAGATGACTTAGTTGCGGGATCAATCATAATTGTGTTTAAGGCGATTCCTGTTACAGCTGAACGATCCACCACGCTAACTTAAGTTATATATACTGCTACTATAGTTTTCACTTCGGTATGGTCAAGAAGGTAACATCTTTTCTGACTATAGCTATTCAAATATCTTTCCTGCTAATCCCTCCATGTGGGATACTTAAAGATACTCATGCATATATTTTATTTTTTTATATTCGCTTTTGAGTTCTTCGTTCATCTTGAGTTTACTCTTTGTTGAGGGTTGGGCATTAACAGCTTTGGTTGCCGATTTGGGGATTTAACGCATATTATTTTTTACCAATATCATCTGTAAGTAACAACACTTTGTGTTTTTTAGTAAACTTGAAACAACTTAATTTTTACTCAAAGTTCTTAATAAATGAAGTAACTTCGATTGAACATGAATACGCTGTTGGGCCAAGAATTGTCCAATAAGATTTGACATGATATTATTTTTTATACAATCTCTTTACATTTTTTTCCAAGTACCGTCATAGTTATCATCCAAAACTGTAACATGGTTTTTAAGGATACTCGCCGCTTCTCCATCTAAAATGTACTTTGATAATGCTTCATTGTTGTAAATAGTTATTTCAAAAACATCCTTAAATAAAGGGATGTCCTTATAGTTTCTGTAAAATGGTATTACAAATGATTGACAGATTGGCTATAGTAACGTGTGTATGGCCTAAATGAAACTTAAGTCCGAGATCATTTCGATTGAGAAGCAATAAAATATAGCCTTGAAACAAACGGTATTCATTTTATGGCCATCAAATTAAGGAGAGCATTGATTTCTTAATGATATACACGTTCATGGCTGATATAGTTCCATCAAATGCGTATGGTTCCACGTGCGTGTCTCATACCGCATATCCGTAAACGTGGATGAGTGCCTTCGTAAACATGGGTGAGCGTCACCTACTACGTCAGACAAATGACTGTGGTGGAATATATTCTATTTTTATAATGGTCGCGTATAATTACTTTATGAGGCATAAGGATGCTCCTCGACTAGAGTTGCCACGCATAGTAAACAAAATTAAACAATAAAAGAGGCAAAATGACAGAACTAGCAATGATGAAATTTTTTCATATTTTGGCAAACATTTTTTTTTCTTACCAATACACACTCAAGTTCATATAAGACGGCTGTATACCAAGTTATGTATATATATATTCATATTTATATATTTATATGGGTATACATATACATATAAATCTATATATATATATATATATATATATATATATATATATATATATATATATATATATATATATATATATATATATATATATATATATATATATTTATATTTATATATATATATATATATATATATATATATATATATATATATATATATATATAAATAATATATATATATATATATATATGTATATGTGTGTGTATTCAGTTGTAATACATTTCGATCGGTATGAACGTAAACATAAAATCAAAATCGCGCTCAGTTTATAACAGACTTTCAACTGAATAACAGTGTTGAAAAGTGAAGTGAAAAAATTTAAAATATTTTTTATTAAAATAAGTTAAACTAAAAATTAAAAACGTAAATACAATATTTTTTAAAAATTTTATTTTTTTTTTTATATTCGACAGTTTAGTTAAATTTCGACATTTTGTCAAATATTTTTATTTTGTATTAAAATAAAAAAATTGGTGAGAAAATAAAACTCATCGATAGCATCGCGATGTTATGCAAATATAACATTTTAAGTTAAATAAATTTTAAAGTGATAATAAATTGAATCAATTATATTATGATAAATTAATTTTGTTCATTTTAATATCGTTCAGTGTTAATTTAATCGTTTCATTGTTTTTATGTGAATTTCAAATACTCACATCATATAATATCGAACGCCACTGGTTTTAATATCCTTTCTACATCTAACAAAACAAACAAACTGAATTTCGATTTTATTTTAGTTTAAAGAACTTAAGACTTTTATTTATATCCTTTATTGTTGTTATTTCTTGTACCGTTGTGTAATAGTGAGTGAATTTTACTCATATGGATAAAAAAAATCATCGAAATGCTTTAGTGTTGTTCTTCTCATTGAGTTTATTTAGCAGGGAAAATGTGAGAACAAAATTTATATGACCTATGTCAAAGTCAAATTAAGGACATTTTACGGTGACTTTTTATGATACTTTACAAACGTAATATTTGTAATGTGTGTATGATTTATAATTTAGTGAGAGTGGTAACTTGTTGATTCGAATTATTATTCACGTGAAAATTGTTTATGTCGCTGTGTTCGAGTTATCCGGAAAATTGTTTTTACCCAAATATACACGGTATGGTGTGTTGTGGAAATTTGTTGAAGGTGTGGTTTATTCCTATAGGCCGGGAATTTTATTCGATGAATTAAAGTATTCCACGGAGTAAAGATATTACAAACCGCAATGTTTTCATGTATGGTAACATTTCTAATCGACATTCATTAATCGATTTGTTATTTTTATATTGAAAGTTGTTAATCTTGGATTAGCCAATTTGCAAAATTTGTACAAAACTTTCATTTTCTTTGAAAACAAAACAAAACAAACGATTATGAATCAAAAGATGTCCATTAGATAAAATACCGCGGTTAGAAAATAACAATTAGGTAATTTAGCTAAAGCATTTGTGGTTGACACATTGAGATAGTTCTGTATACTGCATAGGAACGAGCCGTATGCGAATAAATTATCATAAATTATCCGTATTTGATATATCGGTCGAGTTTTAAATTTTAGATAGGCACCAAAAGTCGACCGGTCCTCCGTTTAAATTGAAAGTAGTTTTTCCGGTTAACTAAAAATATTGGTGGACATGCATTAGATATTACGCTATACGCATATTAGAAATACCAGAAATGTCTTATATGCTACAAATAAAAGGTGTGTCTTTCGTGTATCAAGTACATGACAAGTTTTTTAAATGCATTTGGTGGAACAGTATATATAGTGACGGAAATAAAATTAAAATTTATTTATTAAAATTAATTTATTTACCATGACGGTTTTTTATCGTATTACTAGTATATGCCATATGGTGGTGAACGGATGCCGGGACGTAAAAATTTAACATCAAAAAATTATTTTTAATCGTTAGATAAAAAAACATATGGGGCAAACATGAAAATTATGTTAGTATGTTGTGCCTTTACAATATTTTCCCATTGATGATGAGATTACTACTAGTAGTCTTCACAATTATGTTTGATATTTTGCCATTGTTGGATTTAAAACTATGTGAATATGTCTCCCGTTCATTCGAATGACTCTCCAATATTTCTGTTTTTCCAACTTTAGCATCCAAAAAACTCTATTTGAGTTATACTCTATAGTGATATTTTGAGGAGACATTCTTAGGAAGTGCCAAGGGTAGGGCAGCTTTGTTTTCAAAATTTCGTTTCAATTTCTTCATTTGTAATTGCTTACAGGTGGAAGATCTTTAGGAGAGATCTTTAGGTTGTGTTTCCATGTTTCACATCCTTCCATTCAGTAGAGCTGACCACTAAAGCAAAATTTATTTTTTGCCATCGACATTGACGGAAAACAATAAGTTTCAAACGATATACCCTGTGAAGGCAACTATCAAATGTTACTGTTTTTATAAGCGACTGCGATTTCAACGTGCTATTCCTAAATCACACGTCCATGAACGTGGGTTGGAATCCAGTTATATTTTGACATTTATTTACTTATTTGACAATATAAACAAAAATAGACTTCTAACCGTAAATAAACGATATGGTATTGCTAGCCTCTAACTATAACGTTCAAAAGGTTATAAGTACACGATCTATTACAGAGCTTAGCTTCAATACTTCGAATACGGAGGGCTTACAATGTTGTTGAGAATACTTTAAAACATAAAGTTGATATTGACAATGCCTTCGTGTAATTGTAGGTCAATCACAAGTTTTATTAATTGACATGGCTAAATTTTAATATGATTAGAGATATCCTTTAATAATGCAGAGGGAGTTTTGGAACTTCCAAAGAGATTAGAACTCCGTTTGATTTCTGACTTCATAATATTTATTAATCTTGAAATGTTTTAAAGTATTATTGGTTAATAATAATAACTGTTAAGTTTTTTAGGGCTTAAAAACTTGAAAGATTTGTTCTTCCATGTGTAATAAGACGTCAGTTAGTTCGTGTAAAACAGTTTATATGCCATGTATGGGAGATCTGAAGATACTCCAAAGGGCATCGTTGCTGTTTAATAACACCTTTATTAATAATCAGTTACTCATCATATACATTTTGTGTGTTCTAGTCCCTTGTTAAAAGATTAAACTATCTAATGGCTGTTGTGTATAATAAAATGCATGTTCTTGACTAGTCATCACTGCTACTCCATTTCGTTCTAAGAGATTCAATTTACATGTGTATTTTGTATGAGGCCAATTGATGGTTTTGGCCGCTGATGGTGGATAAAAAAAATTTATTAAAAAACATGTAGTCGTCATGTAGTAACTTGTTGAACCCAATGCACTTAATAAAATCCAAACATTATTCACACTTCTTACATTTCGCATAATGATAACAACTTGGGACATTACCATTAGCATATACATCCTTTATTTATTTAAATTATAACTTTTCTATATCTTCCTTATATAGGTCTATTACTTTGTGTCACAACAAAGATTTATAGTTTTACATATACAGCTAACCAAGATTATGGAGTTCGACGATGTAAGCAAGATTCAATATAAATATAAATGTTTAAGAAATAAGCAAATTGGATAGCAAAATTATAATTAATAATAATTATATATTGATTAAGTTATGTAATTGGTGATTAGCACGTACTTGCGTTATAATTATCGTTTAACATTTATTTAAATTGAATACTAATTAGAAATAAGTAAATATAATTAGAAACCAATTTATTTATTTTAACACCCACTAAACGCTAAACGTGATTTATGGATGGGAAAGTGTGTGAATTTTTTGTTTAGTAAGAGTAAAATAACTCTTTTATAGTGGCCGCATGATTGATTTTTGTATAACTTACAGTATTATTACAAATCTATAAATATGTACAAATGTTTTAAAATTAACAAAAAAAAAATTTAAAACGCAACTTTTACAACATACATATTTTTTGTACTGGGGTAACCTAGCATAGAAACAAACCTTCATCATTTGTGAAAGTTTAAAAATAATTGAGCTATATAAAATAAAATAAAAATCTCTAGGAACTAGGGGTATTAGAACGACTCTCAAATAAAAAACATGTACACATACATTTTTAAATTTATTACCAAATTTCAAAAATCTTTCTCATTCAAAAACGCAAAAGTTAAAAAGAGATGTGCATACACAAAATATCTAGAAAAAACTTAGAATTAATTTCGATTGGTAGAATATACGAGTATACTATATGGTAAAGATTTATAGTTAGATATTTTAGCAATATTTAAAGCATATATTTTACGTTATTTTCATTACTCGCAAAGGTCGGGTAAAACGGCTTAACTAAATTTTTCGATTACTCCTCTTGACTAGTTTATGTGACATGTGATTGAGCATTGACGTTTCACCGTTTATCAGCAGTTTATTAAATACCTCACATTTTAAGTAATTTGTTTAATACTCCATGCTAGCACCAGTTCAGGTTGTTTCACCTGAATTATTATTTATTTCGATTTTTTAAATTCGTCCTTAATCTAAAACTGATGTTTTCTTTGTTTTCAACAGAAACAAAATAGTAAAGCAAGACCAGCGCTATCTTATAAAAAAAATTCGCAATTTAGTAAACAAATGTGTTTTGAACACCAAATTGGTATAGCTAAAGCAAGCGGGTGATAAATTTCTTCCCAGGTGTCACTATGGAAACACAATTTAATAGTCTACTTAAAAAGAATACTAAATAAAATATGCCAAATGAGAGGAATTTATAGCAAACGTATACAAATATTTTACAACCCTTGAGCCGTTATTTCTTCATTTCAAACAAACACTTTTGTAACAATGACTTCAGGAAGTCATTACCAATTCACTATGCCAGATGAATGCCTTAGTTTTTAGAAGGTATATAATTACCACGAACGCTTTGTCAGAAGGCTAACATTTGAGGATGTGGATCATCATTTCTGCTATTGTAACTTATTTCTCGTTGACATTAGGAACGAAATTTTTTACGCACGTTCCGAAAACATTTGTTTGTGGTCAACCAAAGCAATAATCAAACTATTATATATATATATATATATATATATATATATATATATATATATATATATATATATATATATATATATATATATATATATATTATTTTTTTTTGTTTTGAAACAATTATGTTTAACTCAAACTAATTATCACAAAAACCTACTGCGCTGACACAAATTGTCACTGCGTTATATTTAGGCAGGCCATATTTTTTGTATATTAAATTACAACATCGCCGTTGAACATCTTTCGACACCGATTCGATTTCAAAACTTAGATATAACATTAACATGACAGTTGTATGAATTCCAATGAATTATGCCGAACCTCACGTTACCTTACTCAATAGAATCGATTGCCAAAAAAAACAAAAAAAAACTATTTATGGGAGTATACAGTAATCGCGGTTTGTATTCATTTCCCCAATGTCTTGGTAGACGTCAGACTACAGAAAATATTTTTATTGGCAATAAAATGGAAAACAAACATTTTTTAAAATTTTCTTTTTTATAGTTTTTAAAATATAAACGCAAAGTTATATAGTTATATAAGCTTATCAGACAGTCACACACAAATTACCTACTCCCGAAAACTTAATTCGCTTGTAAAAATAATGGGCTGTGTATAGTTTTTGTTAAAAAAAAACTAGATCGATACGCTTGCGTCTATCAAAAAAAAAATATTATAAATATTTTTAATCTAATCGTATTTTTGGTGTTTTGTAACGCACGATAGGTATTGGTTTGGATATAAGCCAAAACGTATGTATTTACATTCTAACTTGACCTTAGAATTATAATTAGAGACGAAACATTTTTCTAAACGTTAAAGTGTTAGTTTTGGGGATGTAGACACAAAGAATAAACAATTTGATGCATGCATGTTGTATGGAAATGTATTACAAATTAGACGCCACTTAATTTTTTTACTTTTTATTTTAACATTATAGAGAATGGGTCGAGAAGAGGCAGCAAGTCCAACAAATCCAATGTTATATGACCCGATACCGTCGGGCAGTGGAGATGCTAAAATGAAAATGCAATTGATTGGCGCCACAATTAGTAAGTATATATTATATGTTATAGGTTTAACTGTATATAATGACGCGGCACAAAGCACATCCTAATAAATAAATAAATAAAATGTCATTGATGTGTTTACATTATCAATCGGTGGCGTCACGCCAAGTTGTATACAAAATTTTCCTCATGTGGTGGATTAATTTATAAGTTGAAAGTTCTCATAAAATGTTTCTACCGAACAATTTTAATGAATTGAGCCAACAGTGTAATCTCATTATAGCAAGTATTAGTAGTTCATAAAGGTTATCACACTGTGCTTTTTTTCTAAATAATATTTATAATACGTCAGTTAGCTGTACTTGAAATTTAAATATAACCTTTGATTTGTCAGCAATATCAATTGAATATAATTAGATAATCAGTCTAGGTTAACTACGTGAATTGCTTTGATAAGCCTGCACCAAGAGATTTATGTAATCTTAATTAAGTTTCATGTGAGCCGCGTGGTTTACTGCATAATTCAACATTGTAAATGATTGCAGAATCCCCCTTTTTTAAAACTATGTCTAACCTGTTGATGTTTATGGTTCAGAAGGTATTTGTACAAATTACAGTTTACATTTTTTAGCCATGCTGACTATAATGCCGTTTTCTTTGGTACCAAACCAATTTCTATTCATAAAAAAATTTAAATGTTAATTTTATTTCCTTTTTAGCTACTATCAACACCAAATTAGTTCTCAGTTCGTAATTGTAGGCATTTAATATCTTTTCATCTCATTCCGACCACTAAAATTGTATTTAAGGCTTATGGCCTAAGCTTGCTGCAATGGTTGTTTCTTCCAAACGCATTATCGGTTATATCAGTTTTCAAAAACAAAACTGGTGGAGTCAAAAACAAAAAATGTCTCCAACTTAATTGGGTCGAGTATCTTGTTCCACATTCTGCCAAATAGTTTCATTGAGCTTAACGGTTTTTTAGTCAAACGACCATGTCAGTTATTTCAAACAGCTAATTCCTTTCTCTGGAATGATCTTCATAATTGTTTCCAGTAACTAAGTTGGATTCAGGGCCTCTTTTGTTGTATTTCAAAATGTGTTAATTTAGTTTTAAGGGGAGGGTTGGTCTCTGATTTGTTTTAAGATCTTTTAAAACCGTTATCATCGGTATGAGTTTTGGCATTACCAAAAACCGAAGTTATAAATGGATTCATTTCACTCATTTCCATTTTATTGTATTTTCTAAGTTCATCATTTTCTTTCCTTAGTTTTGCTTCTTTTTGCATATGCCTAATTTATTTTATTTGCTTTTGGCTACCGAGAATTTTTGTAATAGAAAGATAAGAAAAATTCATCCAAATCGCTTTGCATTTGCAAATTTGAAAGTGAATATATCGCTGCTAGTACCACATAAAACTGGAAGTTTTCTTCTTTCACATTTCTACGCCACAATATTACAAGGTAATTTAACGATTAGGTACTGCATCCTATTTTAAGCATTAACTAACGAGTTTTCTAATTTCGAGCTTTTAGGTGATCACCTAGCAGTGTCCTTTTGCATGAATTGATAGCATTATTTTAAGTTGTGTTGGCTAGATTTTTCTATATTCCAAAAATCATTGCAGTATATGGCAATTGCCATATATTTAAACAATCGTTAATGGTCTCTTTCTGTATTGTGTAATTTTGCTCGTACATGCATTTTAAGGGACATGTGAAACACTTTCAACCACAGGGGTAACCTTATTATGCTGACTTCTGTAATATTTTGAATTTTTTATGTACTAATCTGGTTAAATTAAACAATTTAAATAAAAAAAAAAAAAAAAATAAAAACGCAATTACCGCACACTGTTTTAGTTACAATAAAGAGGGCGATAAGAATTTGGATTATACTTCATTTCGCACTTCAAATGGAATTTCATAATGCGTGGATTTTTAATTGGAAAATAGAAACAATTCGAAATGCCCAATTTAAATTAATTCAAAAATATTTTTTTATTGCTACTTCCTTTTGGGTTAATCTTGAGTTTAATTAAAACTAATAGTGAAGTTAAAGAATGTGAGAGTACGTGTAACTTTTCAGGGTATTTTGCCTTACAAATCACATATTATATTGACGACAATTTGCCGATTCATTTTATGACCTTTGGATAAGAAACATCATTTATAACACTTATAGTTTTTTTTACTATCTTTAATTACGCCATTTGAATTGATCACTTAAATTTTATAATGCAAAATCTAATCATATCTAAGTATTGTCGTAAAAATATATACATGCCCATTCATTTGAAGTTTTTTCCGGGGTATTCAAAATAGATACGTCAAGAATCAGCCAAGCTTCCTGGATAGATAGTTTAAGAGCCGGATTGATAATTTATCTTGGTGTAGGATTTTATCTATAAGGTCCTAGTAGATAACCAAATGTTTAAAATGTGAAGGTCTGATAAACAAATCAGTAAACACTTTTTGAGCAAAATGATGTATCCAGTAAATACATGATTGCTGCCACATCCAGTAAATACCCGGATCCATTTGTAAGATTCTTACCTTCTGTTAGTCTCAAAATCAATGAGTGAAAAATAAATAATTTGATCACAGATTTTTGATTTTTAAGGGTATGACTGGAGTCCAATAAAAAAGATTCCTTGCCGTGTATGATAATTATGCAGGGCAAGATATCAAAACCCAACTTGATACTGACACAAAGTTACTAGTCAAATCGAGATCACGGAGACTCCTGATCGTAATCAAAAATTAAATTATAGGTTAGAATATGCCCTGCTAAATGTCTAAAAGTGGTTCAAAAAAGGTCTCGCAAACAGCACGCTGTAAACCCCAACTACGGCTTATTTTAAGTTGTTTGATTGTGTCAGGCAGGGTTTTTTTTTTAAAATGTTACTTTGATTCAAAAAAGTATTTTGGCCATTTGAATCGCACTGTTCAAATATGACTATATGACAGAGCCTTGATTAAAACTCATTATCCTCACGTTTCTGTAATTGACATTTCTTATTCAGGGGTTGCCAAATGCTGCACATTGAGTAACATCAATAGAGTCAATAGTTTAGAGGTCTAAAAGTAGTGTATCTTTTTATTTACTTAGCTGCTTAGCATTATTCTAAGAAGGTACAAAAAGGTATAATTATTTATCTGATTAATATAAACCATTCTTAGGGTCTTGTAGTGACACTGATAACCGTCATATTTTCTTAGAAACCGATACCGCCCTTTTCAAATAAAGACATGGTCGATATTAATTTGAAGGTTGGTTTTTAATTTGTACGGAAGGTCAGCTCAGTGATCAAACTTTTCGACACCTCTAGAAGGATATTGTGGTATAATAATTAACATTTTTAAACATACTTACAAAACTATTTAAAGGCGGCTGGACGTATGCGGCTCGTGTGCGGCGCATTTAGCCGCATACCAACCAATCAAATCAACACTTTTAAACCATGAGTCTAGATTAACCAATCAAATCGTATGTTTAATAAAAAAACAACAAAAAAATTATATAGAAAAAACAAAGTTAAAAACCGAGTATAAAATGTTTTTACTCGGTTTTTACTTTGTTTTTATTCTTTTTAATTGTTTTGTTTCTTATTTTATATTTTAATTCCGTAAACGAGTGATCTGATTGGTAAATCTGGTCACATGGTTTAGATGTGTTGATTTGATTAGGCCGCATACGTGCAGCCGCCTTAAATATCAACTACAATTGAAGATTGTATTGCTTAATTCTGAATCACAAAATAAAACTTGCGAACACCCTCGTTTAAATTTTATCGCATTTTTTTAGAGGGCAGAATCAAAAAATTTAAATATGCGACAAAAACTAATTCTCTACCAGATAATGAACATCAAAACATTGAGCTGACGTTCGACATTGTCACAAACGTTAGATTATTTAAATTCACTGTGCTTATAAACGCGAGCTCTACTATCTCTTTGTTACTTTATCGTACAGTAAATGTTACAACCTTCGACTTTATATTATATAGTAAATACATATAACATTTTTTATTCTTTGTTTTCAGTATCATTTGGTGCAATCAGTGCGGGTACAGCATTAGGATGGACATCACCAGTTTTACCACAAATTCAAGACAATCTAAATGCAACACTTCCAATCACCGTGGATCAAGGTATGTTTAAAGCATGATTTAAGTTAATCGATAAAATTGCAATTAAGGCGTTCGGTAGTATATTAGTCGATCGTATAATTTATGACCACCTTCAAGTGCCTATTCATAAAACAAAATATTACGGCTATCAATTAGCCACTTAAATAATCCATATGATTTCATTGTGAAATAAACGAACTATATTAACACTGGATCCATTATCTTTTATAAGTAGTTGATCACGCATTCACATAGTGGTTTCATATGTGATACAAAATGAATTTTGATTTGCATGGTGCATGTTGCGTGTATGCCCATTATCTTAAAATTTCTTTTTTTTATAATTTTTAAACATTTTAACGATAAAATAATTTGAGGAAGTGCATCAATATTTGATTGAACAATCAATATTTAATTTAAATATATTTTGACCTTTAATTTTGGGTTTTTCGTTAATTTCAAATTCCAATTGTTTAGTGTTAACTTATCTATAATAGATTCCCCTGTAATTACCAACTATCAATAAGTACTATACTGTCGAAATATCGGCTATCAATAAATCAAATTATATAGAACCCTGTTATCTATATCTTGTCAGTTCATCTTGTTTACATAATTTTTATTATTTGTCTTTAGTTATAGCTATTAACAATGTTGAATATGCCATAAATTTATGGTAGCCCATTGTACTGTCCTAAACAATCAAAATTAGATGAGACGTTTACTACGTCGGTATGTCATGGTGGTCCACTTCATATTTACGTCAAAAAATCAGCTGCTGCTTGTGCAGCTATATTACAGCTGGTGAATCAATATAGTCATGATGATCATATGGGTCATCTGAACATTTTGAATGAACTCTCTGACTTGGATATGTTCTTTAGAGTCCCGGACGTGATGCCCAAGGAACTCTGCTTTGAATTTCGGGGTAACAGTCCTTAATAGAACCGTTTGGGATACTGGTGGACCTTTTATGGAACCCAGCAGCCTAATCTGGTTTACGGATGGATCAAAAATGGATAGTGGAGTAGGAATTGGTGTCTTTGGGCCCAACCACAAAATATCGAAATCCCTGGGAACTTATCCCAGTGTTTTCTATTATGGCTAAAGGTCTTAAGGGCGCCTCCATTCACATTTTCTCCGACAGCCAAGCAGCATTGAAAGCATTGGATTCCAACTGCCTGGATTCAAAGTCGGTCAAAAGCTGTTATACACTGCTACAATCTCTCTCTTGTCATAACAAAGTTAAGTTGTGGTGGATATCTGGTCACAGAGGTATCACTGGAAATGAGATAGCCGACAAGCTTGCGCGGGCAGGCACAATTAGTAAATGGGAAAAACTGCAGTTCTTGACCTATTGGAACTGTATTCTCGGCCTTAGACAGGCTAAATCTTTGATCAGACCATATCATCACAGGGACTTGGCGGTCAATTCAAGTAAAGGAAATATTAGGAAGCTAGTAAGTTTTCTTTCAGGTCACAGCAACCTGAGATATCATTTGAATAAAATGAACCTGTCCACAGATACGGAGTGCCGACTCTGTTTAGAAGAGGTAGAAACTGCGGAGCACATACTATGTGACTGTGTTGCTCTGTGCACACTGAGGTGGCTTCATTTTGAAGACAGGTATTTGACCCCGGAGAAATGTAGATTAGCCTCTACAGGTAGCATTATCGCCTTTATTAGGAAGGTGGAGAGGCTCCTGGACTAATAAATCCCAATAGCATAAAAGATCTTTCAGGTCGCAGTGCTTGCTGTTTTGGGCAGGGAAAAAATGTCATGGTGGCAATGTTAATTGTCATATGATTGAGGCCATATGCATAAGCAGATATTTTGCAATATTATAGGAGATATCTTCTGCGCGAAGATCTTTTGAAAGAAGATAGCAAATATCCAAAATCTATAGTTGAAAACAGCATTGTATAGACCAATCACAGTCCTCCCGAGAGCACCCTACATGAGATGGTTTGAACACTTTAGAGATATCAGTGGCTTGCAGATCTAGAGGCTAGAGTCATGGTTTAAGTCGTTGAAATTGAAAGGGTTATTCCATATTTCACTCTATCGGAGCGTTGCACTTATTTGCTATACAAGGGTTACAGTATTGTGAAGTATTAAAGCGAATCATTCTTCTAGCGGAGGAAATGATTATCACTAAAGAAATGACTCAATCAACCATCAATGCAATCGTATAATGTCGAGTTTAAGTTGAGAACAAACTATCAGAAAATGTATCCAATGCATTTTGATTATATATTTGGTTAGCATCCAGTTATGCGGTTAAGATGTATCCTTGTTACCAATTCAGAAGCACCTGCTGTATTTTTCGTGACTGATCAATTTGGTGACTGTGCTATTTTTGTTTGGTTCAGAGAGTGATTCCACTCACAGTAGTGTTATCAATAGAAGTACGTCAAAACAAAAAAATTTATATGAAAGTAGATATTGACGCGTTGTTCAAATATCAACCTAATTTTTATCGTCCAGGAAAATCTTTGAAACCAAATTTACCTTCAAATAAATTCTTTATTCGAAATTATTGTCAAGATTGCTAACTTGAACTTGAATTGATTTGAACCTATATTTAATTGTAAACACTTTTCACTTTTCAGCTGATCGAATCGTCATTCAGTATATGTGTTAAGTTTTGAACACAATCTTAACCGATAATTTTTTTTTAATTAATTTCGTAAATTTGAAGTGCGTGCAGGTATTTAAATAAATTTTGAAGTGGTTTCTAAGTCAGTAAATGTTTTTTTTAATTTATATTATTGATTTGCAAAATAGAACTGTCCTAAAATTGAATTGTTGATGTGCAGTTCTAAAGTATAACTTTTTAATCAAGGAAGCAAATAGATAAAGAATAATTTTAATTTTAAGATCAAATCAAACAAAATGTCCATGAAGTGAAATTTGCTAGAAATCAAAATCGATATTTAAATTACGATTCTAAGCAATAGATGCTCATTTTAAGATGAATAGTCAAGGAATTTAAGGTTTAAATGATGTCTTCAACATATGCCATAGTTTAAAATGTATCTTCTTATACTTTAGAATTATATCCGTACCTTTTTCCTACTCAAAGTTAGCTTTAGCCAAAACTTAATTGCTACTTCGCTCAATCCATTTAAACTCCATTCCAAATTAATTCAATCAACTCAAGGAACTAGGATTTTTTTAGATAGTGTGATCTCTTCATAATACGTAGCTTTGCATTGTGCTGTCTGTATGTAATAGTTTTTAATAAAATATTTAGTACATCACAAAAAGATTCCTTCGCAATTTATACTATAAAACATAATTCAAAACCTGAACTAATGATATGTCGACCACAATAACGAAATATACCACAATATATCTATTTAAATGTATAAAAAAAAGACTCCAATCACACTTATAATAAGCAACCAAACATAATTTTTAGTTCCGAACTTCAAAAAACATATTAGGTTACGTCCGAATTATAAGTGGTTAAATCAATAAGATATACCACCTTAAAAGAGTACAATATATAGATAAATATAGTTTTAATTTTAACGAAATCTACAAAAGTTTTTTAAATGAAAATATACTATTGAGTGAAAATCATTTTCTGAGTGAAAGTTAAACTTTTGAGTGAAAATGTATCTCAAAAGTAGTTTTTAAATTCAAGTTTTAGTTTAGATTTGATTTGGTTATAAACCCTAAAACATACCAGATAGGTATACTTTTGATAAAAAATAAAATTATATCAGTAACTTAAAGTAAACTATTCTTGATCCACTGCCATCAACAAGCCAGAACTTTTTCATAATACATATTACGTTATATCCATTTTTGCGGGCATGTATGCTTCATTTTGTAAGATTTATTTCCATGTCACGCCTTTTCACCATTCTGAGTTGTCAGCTTCTTTTAAAAAAGTAGACTAATTTTCGAGTTTTAAGTGAAACTTAAGTAGATCGTTAATGATTTGATTTTAACGTTCTGTTTTATTTTAAATTAAAAGTTTTTAATTTTCAGAAAAAAGAAGCAAGTTTAAACTAAAACATTGAGTGGAATTAGTTCTTATAATAAATATTTCGAAATTATGGAATAACTTATTATGTTACTCTGTAGCATAAACTTAAAATTATGATCACAACAGATAAGATATCTTTCTAAATCAAAAATTTTTGATTGAGTGAAAATTATTTTTTGAGTGAAATTTTCAGTTTGAGTGTAATTTTCATTTTGAGTGAAAAGTGAATTTTTTTATGCTAAATAGCTTAAACTTGTTTCACATAAATTTACACATAATGAGAGTAACGGAATGTTTTATTGAAATACACTTGCCCAGCTACTTACTCTTAGGTGTTATTACATTATTATTCTTTTTAATTTTTTAACCATTCTCCATTCAGTACCATGAACAAGCCAGAACCGTATGACGTTAGCGGATCAAAACATTTTATATTATTATTTGTTATTGTGCTCGACTTGTCAGCTTTCTTTACTTACCAAATGAGAGTAAAAATCGTACGACTTAAAAATTTAAAATTTTAAAAATTCTCAGGTTTGAGTACTAAAAAATTGAATATGTTACTTACTCAAATTTGATACAAACTCCTAAACATTAGAAATTAGAAGGTTACTTGCATATGTGTATATGCAAGCGGAGAGACAAAAGCCTCCTATGGACTTTTTTTTAAAAATGTTCAGAGAAACGTTTATGGTTTTTAATTCCCAAATATCGCTAAAACAAATAAATCTCATTTTTATATAAAAAACAACAATCTACGATTAACTCAATGAGCGCAAATAATAATGATTCTAAAATGGAGACGTCCATGAGAGTGTCTATGGCTAAGTTCAGTTTAAATTTGGTTATGTCCAAGAACTGCATGGTGAAAACGTGCCAACTTCCTTTACAGATGCAAACTTATTTTTTTTTAGAAATTAGTTTCTGAAATGATTGAGAATTGGGTAATTGATGTAAAGATTAAATCGATTTGAGATGGTTTTTGAAATACAAATTTATTATTGAGTAAAAACTATATTTTGAGTGAAATTTAATTTTTTTGTTAATGACTTTGACAAATCAATTTATATAAAATGAGAGTAACGATCGTACAATACATTAACAATTTTGGCAACATCCTCGAGTATGCGAAACGAGATAATTAACTAGCTTACTTTTGTCAATACAAACAAGCGTATGACATGATTGCCTTCGCTCGGGGTTTAATAAACCGTTGATTGATCAAAATTAAAATTAAATGTGAATTTTACATTTTTCATCAATCATCGTATCGATTGGATTATAATATCGTTAAGTTGTTATTGTTATGCGTTGAGAAAATATGTATCTTGTTACTTTGAATATACACTTTGCCATTGGCGGCTATGTAAATGTATTAATTCATTTCAATCAATATAAATTTAAAATTTCCACTATTGTTTTTCAATAAAGTTCAATTAAGGCGGCCATATCTAGTGCATGCAAAATATATTCTACTTGTTTTACTATTTAAATACTCTATTTGAGTATTTCACGTCGTCAATTTGCTGTATAACATAGACTAAATAGACTCGTTTGCTGTATGGGTGCCACTACCAGTAGGCCAATCAAATATTATTAGCTAATATTATAGCAAATTTACTTTCGATATGGAGGAAGAATAATGAATATTTACATTTCTAAAGACAACAAGACGGTAAAAGAAGGTGTGGAGACGTAAATATTAATTTACATAGTATACATATTGCAAAATATATTTGAATTTTTACTGTAAAATATTAATTTAAATAAATTACTTATTACTATTATTATTATTATAGTAGAGTACGGCGTTTTAAATTTATTGTGACTTTTTTATTTTGGTTTTGTCTCTATATGATTTTGAGACAAACGACCGTTGAAAATGATCTTAGAGTTAATGAATCATTCAAATACAAAAATTTCAAGGCGCTAAACTTTTTTCGCTCTTTACACGTTTAGCAACTAATTGGCACTTGATACACATGGAATGTAAATTTTGGTTAAAAAAAATGTCGAAAGATTAAACATAAATTGTGAAGTGTCGAAAGGTCTATATGATAACGTTATCTATGTCGCCTCTAATTAAAATATGTTCGGTTTAACTGATTTATCATTTTGATTTATGTTTTTATTTATTTTTTTAAATTTCAGGATCATGGGTAGGATCATTCTTGGCGATTGGCGCAATTATTGGTGCAATCCCAGCCGGTATCCTAGCTGATAAAATTGGCCGTAAACTAACAACAATGACATTAGCCGTACCATTCATTGTCAGTTGGCTACTTATTATATTTGCATCGAGTCCTGGAATGTTGTATGCCGGTCGCATACTTGCTGGTAAGTTCTGCATAAATAGATTTCAAAATTTGGCCGTGGTTTAAATATATTTTTTTTTTAGGTATATCAACTGGGGGTTATTGTGTCGTATGTCCGATGTATATTTCAGAAATTGCAGATATATCGATCAGAGGTACGCTCGGCTCATTTTTCCAACTGTTCTTAACCATTGGCATATTAGTAGTGTATGCGGTGGGATCGTTTGTTAGTTGGGAAACTTTAAGTGTAGTTTGTGCCATCTTCCCAGTTGCGTTGATCGTTTTAATGGTTATTATACCAGAGAGTCCAACATATCTATTGAAACAAGTAAGTCTATCGATTTATTAAATAAAATATTTGAATAATTTCAAATATTCAAATTTTAGGATCGTCGTAATGATGCAGCTGTCGCATTAAAATGGTTCTGGGGTGCAGAAAGTAATACACAATCGGCATTACAAGCGATTCAATCAGATTTGGATGCAGTCAGTGGAACAGTGTCAGTAAAGGATTTAGTAACAAATGCAACAAATCGTACCGCGCTTATTATTTCACTTGCCCTAATGTTTTTCCAACAATTTTCCGGTATTAATGCTGTCATTTTCTATACAAACCCGATTTTCGAATCGGCTGGCAGTACCTTAGATCCCGCATTGTGTTCGATTATTGTTGGTGTTGTACAAGTGCTAATGACATTTGTTTCGGCCGTACTTATTGAAAAAGCAGGACGTCGTATTCTTTTATTACAAAGTAGTGTTGTGATGGGTGCATGTTTGATTACGTTGGGCATCTATTTCCATTTCAAAGACAATGGTTCAAATGTGTCTAGTATTGGATGGTTACCACTTTTATCCGTTGTTTTGTTCATTGTAAGTTTCTCGCTTGGTTTCGGACCAATTCCATGGATGATGATGGGCGAATTATTTGCACCTGACGTTAAATCGATGGCATCATCAATTGCCGTGATGGTTAACTGGATTCTAGTATTCATTGTCACGAAAACGTTTGGTCTTATGATCGAGGATCTTGGTTCAAATGTAACATTCTGGTTCTTTGGTGTGTGGATGGCTATTTGTACGATATTTGTGGCCATTAAAGTGCCAGAAACAAAAGGCAAAAGCAATTCTGAAATTCAACAAATGTTATCAGGTAAGTAAATTAAATTAAAAATGTTAAAGTGTTTTTAACTGTTCGTGTTGTATATTATAAATTTTCAAGTAGATTTTTTTAATAATTTTAAACAAAAATTCAATTGATACAATCATGATGGATGCATAACATTAAAATAATATTGTAATTATTTAACCATCACAGATTAAAAATATAAGAAAAAAACAAACACATGAAATTATAAAATATGATCGTTTATGATCGAATCATAATAATTTATATTTTTTAATTAATTGATTTAGTCAAAATAACAAAATACCTCTGTAGTAAAAATAAAAAATGTAAATTTAAATCATATGGCATGTGACAAAAAATCAACATTACGTACCAAAATCAAATTATGTTGGATGATGCATATGATCATATGTGATTGAAACGGTAAACCTATCATTTTTTTTATAACCAATATTGCATTTTATCAGAATGGCATTTATACACACAAAATATGCAATATCCAAACTTAATTTGAGAACTGGTCTGTCATACTACAATTAAATTGGCATACATCATAAATATATTAAAATGAAACCAACAGATAAATTATTACAGATTAATAAAAAACAAAACAGGAACCACGTGTAAAACATTAATTCCATGACAAAATTTTAAAAAAAAGTATAATATTTTAACAAAATTATAAAGCAATTGAACTAAGCCTAATTGGTGTAATATTAAAACGTGGTTTTAAAAAAATTATGCTTACATATCAAAATTGTGACACTTATCCCGATGCTTAATATCCACCAGGATACACATTACATAAAGTAGTTATCCTATGTTTAATTGTTGAATATTATTCTCTCACTCTATTCTCTCTATGTTATGTGTAAGTAATAACAATCCTATTATTTTATTAATTAAATTATTCCTTGTTTTTTGTTTACGTTTAAATTTTATTAAATTATTAATTAAATTTTTTTTACTTTATTTTATTTTTTCTTAAAAAAAAATAAATACAATTTTATCTTCACAACTGTTCAACGTTTTATTGAAAATATTAAAAAATTAAAAATATTTTAAATATATTTAGAACGTCTCGCAAGACGCCGACCAATTAGCCAAAAGTATATTCCAATGAATGCCGAATTATAAATGAAAAAAAAAAATATGCTAAACTTTGATAAAAACTACTCATTACATTTTATTTCAAACTTTGTTAATTTATTTAAATTTTTTTTCTTTTTTTTTTTTTAATTTTAAATATAATCATAAAATCATATTTAAATTACAATATATATAAATATATTTTTATAACAAAAAATTAATAATTAAAATTAAAAATAAATTTAAAAAAAATATAAATAATTATTATAAAATATATAATGTTATATATTATTACAGACTGCATTTTAATTTTAAGTAAATTAAATAAATTAATAAATAAATTAGTTTTTTTTTGTTTCATTTTTAATAAAATAGTTTTTAGATTTTATTGAGTATTTTTTATTTTGACTTTTTTTCCTTTATTTATTTTATTTTTTTTTTTTAAATAAATTTCATTTCCTAGTTAAATAATTTTTTCTTTTATTTTTATTTTTAAAAAAATTAATAATATAAAAAACATGCTTTTATAAAGCAAGCTTTAACCGAAAAAACAATTATAAAAAAAATTTAATTGTGAAATTTTTTTGAAAATCACAAACAAAATTTATATTATATTGTGCAAGCAAAAAAAGATTATTATTAATAAATAAAAATAAAAATAAATAAATAAATATATATATATATATATATATATATATATATATATATATATATATATATATATATATATATATATAAATATATATATATAAATATATATATATATATATATATATATATATATATATATATATATATATATATATATATATATATATATATATATATATATATATATATATATATATATATATATATATATATATATATATATTAAGCAAATTATAAGGTATATTATAATATAATAATTATTGTATATAACTATGTTTAAAATTATAAAATATTATGTAAACTATATATATAAACAAAATAAAAAATGTCTAAGATAAATATGTTATACACATTTAAATTTTTGTTATTGCTAGTGACATCTATGAAGAAAAAAAGAATAGGGGCTTTGAGCTCATCAATAATTTGACTCCATGTAACGAACCAGTTTATATAAAACGGCCAAATGTTTTACTTTTGCCGTTTTTCAAACATTTAAATTTTTTTTACTCATTTCTTATATTTGGAAAAGTTATTTACTTTTTTTCCGTTAGTTCAAACAAAAAAAAATGTTTTTATTTTTAATCTATACATTTTTTTTTTTCTGTAGTGGAAACTCACCTAATTCTTCTTCCATAATGCTACTGCTAATAAGATTTTGATGTGTTTTTCATCTACTTCCATCAGACCTTCACAGTTTAAACGTTAGGCTCGATCTGCTGTAATCCCTGACTTTACCAAAACGGCCATCTATAGAGATATAACATGGAAAGAATGTACTAGCCATAATGAGACCATGTGCGATCGTAAAGTATATCATTATAACACCTTTATTATTGGTTGCTAGATCGGGAGTACGGACCTGTATTTTTATATAAAACAGATTATATACGTCAGATAGTCACGCGTGAGTTTATGGCTCTGTTTTATAAATCGAACCGTGCACACAGGACATTTCTTAAATTATTGACAATTTGACAGTTTACCATTTTGTTTTTTTTATCGTTTCATAAGTGAATAATTTCGATTTTAATAGTAAATTATTTAAAATAAATTTTAATGTATAAAATATATTAACACAAAGACCGACGTTTTCATTTTATTTAGAATCAAGTGGTGATAGATCCGCCACTTGAATGATGTAGAGATCCACATAAAATTGAAAATTATTGTGAGAAAGTTGTTCCCACTATTCCAAATTGGTTATTTAAGGAAAATTTCAGATTGAGTATTTCAAGTTTAGTATTTCAAGTCTAAGAATTTGTCAACCTGGCCGAATCGAAATGAATATTGAAAAACAAATTATGATTGCACTTTGTTTTTTTCGGAAATCAAGAAACATTAAGGTTAAAAATTAAAAATAAGGTTTAAAATTTGTAAATACTTTTTGATAAATCAATATGTAAATATTTGGAGTTGCCAAATCTACCTCTTGGATGGTAGTTAACAACTTGGCCAGAAAATATTAAAAAAAAGATAATTTACTGGTCTTCCGCGGAAGAAGGAAAACGAATGGGCGAACATTACAGGCGAAAACATAAAAAATAGGTATGTTAATGTATATCAAATGTATTATTTTACTTGGATTTTTGCATTAGTAAATCATACATCAATTTACATGTACTAATGTTAATTAATTTAATTTGTAAGATGTAGTCGCGGCAATCGATGGTACCCATATATCTATAATTGGTCCACTAATTTTGTCAAACTCCTATATATGCCGCATAGGGTTCCATTCTATAGTACTCCAAGCGGTTTGTAACGAAAAAATGGAGTGCATTCAAACATATGTTGGTGAAGCAGGATCTATACACGACGCACGAGTACTATTAAAATCGGATTTACCAGCGCGAGTTACTTCAGGTAATTATATTTTGTAAAATTTCGATTATTTATTTGTGCTTATAAATGGCTAATGATACCATATAAAAATATTAGCACTTTATCAGATTCCAAAATTTGTTACAATATTGTACAAAGTGTCGAGTTGTAGTGGAGAGGGCATTTGGTTTACCTAAGGGCCGGTTTCGTAGGCTAAAACACATCGACACGAGAAGCCCCGCATTAGCACCATTATATATTGGAGCTGCCTGAGTTTTGCACAGTTATATTTTAAAATTCAGTTTCGTTGATGAAGAAATTTCCTTCATCTAGTGTTCCCACCGACAACAGTCAAGTTTTGTCTTATTAAAAAAAAAAATAATAAAAATGTAATTAAAATAAATTTATATTCAAATTAAATTTATTTAATTTATAATTTGTCTTTAAAAACGCCGATTGTAAGCGCAATTTCGCGCATTGAATTTAAAATGTACCTGTAAAGGTTGAGAATTAAAACATCATGTAAAATTTAAAACACGGCATCAAGAGATGATGAAGTTCGTTCTGAACCATTGATGATTAATCCATTAATAGCTTATATCATTAGCTATTAATGGATTAATCATCACACGCTATATCAAGATTTATATGAAAGCTGCATATATTAAAATTTAATATGGAACAAAAGTACCTTGAGTTTTTAGGCTAAGGAAATAATTTAGTATTCACGTACACAAGCGGAAAATCTATAGATCTGTTTAAGGCGCAAGCGGTATAAGGTACTTTCTAGTTTTCAACTTACCGCCAGAAATTACAGACAAATCATTGAGCGAAGTAATGCGACATTTTGGCAACATATTGTCAATCCGAAGAAAAAAATTAGGAGCTAATTTATTATTACCAGTTTTTTCCGATGTTAGAGGAATAAATATAGAAATAGAACGAGATATACCGCAATTTTTATATATTCAAAATAATAAAAACGAGAATTTTTTATGATGATATGTAAAAACGTTGTTTTAAATGCGGGAATGAAACACACAAAAAACAAGGTTGTCCGTTAGTACAAAATGAAAAAAAAAACAAAAATGAACAAAATGAAAGAGGCAGCATGACCAAGTCGTAGTACCAATCATTTTCAGGAGACTTTTTTTTATAATGTTCTTAAAAACATTTTGTTTCAATCGGAAAACGAAATTATAAAATAATTTCTAACTAGCTCAAAATAAGAAAACAAAAAAACACTAAACCTAACAAAAAAATGTAATATTTTAAAGCAACAGATTGTTTGTATAAAATAGTAGTCGGCCATGATTTTTTCTTATTTTGAATTTGTTGTTGTTCGAGATAATTCCAACAGGAATGATGTTCGTTGTTTAGTTTATTTATGTACATTTTGAATTATTCGCACAAGATGGTATATAAATCAGATTTTCGGCGAATATATGACGTATTTGTCGTAAAGCGGTTAATTCAATTGATTTGTAATGTTTAATCAATATTTCTAAAATCTAATTTATATTATTTTTATAATTTCATATTTTTATAATTGTAATAAATTATTTAATTGTAAATTTTAGACAAAAACTAATCCAATTTATTACAGACTGCGGCTTTCAAAAATTATATTATTATTTATGAATTAAATAATTAATATTTTTAGTGTCATTAGTAATTTTCGGGCAAAAACTAACACAATTTATTACAGCATATGGCTTGTATAGGATTTATATTATTGTTAAATTACGTTATTATATTAAGAATTAATTAATTTGTAATTTCAGATTAAAAATTAATTCAATTTATTACAGCCTACGGCTAAGAGCAATTAGTTAATTAATAGATTCTGTTCTCAGGGAATTTTTGCAGATAACAAATGAATGGTGGCACACTGGAGTTACTAACAAGGATACCTGAATGCAGAGCAGTTCAGTAAAATTGTGATTTTCTTATGCTAACATTAGTTCGAATATTGGCTACCGGGAAACCTGACCAATTCTGTCATTACTGACATACCTTTCCTTTTCCTACCCCAAGAAAAATGCACTAATTATTGGCCGCCATGGTGTCTGTAACCGGGTCGATCTCAATAATTTAACTAAGATCCTGCCTTATCCCTCCAAGTATATGTAAAAACGGGTGTACGGTGAACCCAGCCAAATATCCAGGAGATCCTGTTTAATGCTTGGTGGTACATTCTAAATCAACCAATCAAAAAGAAAATTGTCTGTGGAAATATGAATGCACATGCGAGAATGTGGGAGTGTTTTAACAATTGCATACGTGGAAACCAGTTGGCCGACCTGATTCAAGATTCCGATTTGGTATGGTCTTGAATGATGGGTGACCAACTAGAATGACGAGTGTAGGGGGCCAGTGCACTAGATTTATCTATGACATCTGTTGAATTGGCCGCCCGGGTCACTTGGTATGTAGAAGAAGAGAATTTGAGTGGGGATCATTTCATAATCAATGCCAGTTGGATAGTGAAATAGAAAGAGTGAATAAGGAATGTATTAAAATTGTGGATATGAAAGGAACTAATGTGAATTGGTGGTAGAATAATGAAGTTCAATTCTCGTATGCAAGGAAGCGAATAGCTTCGTGTGAATTCAATAGAAACAAGAGTAGGGTGAATAAGATTATGTATGGTAAAATGAATGGAAAATTGAAGAAGGCTAAAAGTTAGCGGGGATATGTGTCCCAAATGACACACAGAACCACAACTAAGGATGTATGGAACTTATTTAAAATAGAGTGAAAGGTAAACATTTTAATGTGGTGTGGGAGAACCGAGAAAAAGAAGATGAATTTCTTAGAATGATATTGAATGTATGTAATGATTTGAATGTGATAAGTGAAATAGAAATAATAGAAGCAAATGAAGTACTAGATCGAAGATATGAATGGGATGACTTTCTTGGATTCAGTTGTTGTGTGAAACAGCGAAACATAATTTGCTTGAAACACTCAACAAAGTTTGGATGAGTTCAAAAACACCAGATAAATGGAAAGAAAGAAAGCAGGGTGGTTCCCATTCCTAAACGGGATAGAGATCCGAATGTGGTAAATTATCATGGTATATGTATGCTAAATGTTTTTATTAAAATTTTAAATGGAATGATGAAAGAACGAATCGAATGCTTTATGAATGAATTTAATTTGTTACCATCAAGAACATTTCAATTTCGAAAGAACCATTCTGCAATCAAGTGTATGGAAAAGTTTGTATGGAAAGTAAGAAAGGATAATGTGAATGTAGTTGCGGTATTTTTGGACATTGAGAGGGCTTATGATTATATAGGAATGGATTAAATGGGAATGGATATATGTTTGAGGGAGTAACTAATATTGGGCTTCCGCAAGGACGTAAAATATCGTCAATTCTGTTCTACCTATATACGAGCGAGATAGACTGCATCAATACTAGAAATCCTATCGTTCTGCAGTTCGCAGACAATTTTGTGAATATTGGAAAAGGGAGAAGGATTGACGCGGTGGCAAAATGCGCAAAAGGGGTAAATGAACTTATAGAGAGATTAGTATAAATAAGTGTGAAAATATATGACTTTTACAACGAACGACACAAATGTTAACCTTAAAGTGAATGATAATAGAATTGAACATGTCAAAACGTAAAAGTATTTAGGTATGTGGATTGATAGGCTCATGAATTTTGAAAAGCACATTAAAATTTTAGCAGATAACTGCAAAGAACTTTTAAATGTTATTAAAAGAGTGAGCAAATCTAAGTGGGGCTTTTTCTGAAATACATTTTTGTGTATACTCTTTTCTGGTTCTTTATAATTCTCTCAGAGCAATAAACCTCAACACGAGTTCATGCGTCCATTTAAAAGTAACGAATAAAAATAAAACTTAATAAAAAAATACATTTTTATTGCTGACCTCGTATAATTACCTTTATTCATATTTTGTTAGGTTATAACATATACCCTTCTCGCACCAACTTTTCATTCCGTTTAAATTCATTGACACTGTGTACAAAAAAATGTGCACATGGTGAAATAAAAAAACGCCGTGCGTCAGTGGGAATTTAACCCGGTTCAATGGAAAACGCCAGTTGCGTTGCAAATGTGTACCGGTTGAATAATAAAATGCAGTGTATAATTTTGACAGCACACTTATGAAACAGACCCTATAATTCATATCTAAAAATCATAAATTGTTACGAAGCAATTTTTTTGTTATTTTTGTTATTAATAAGAGATAATGCATCACTGTTGTATTATCGTGCATCACTGTAGTACAAACGTTGTTATGACAATAGCCTTCTGTTTATTATTTTTATTCATTATAATCAAAGTAACACACACAACACAAAATTCTTTTAAGCTTGGTACATAGTATAGTTTATAATCTGAGATTTTTTCGTTCGTGTATTTTGGATTTAATCAAATGGATTTATTAAGACAAGACACGCTGAAAATAAACTAAAAAATCTACTACATTATTGAATTGAGATTGTTGCTCAAAGTTAAAAATATTTCAACTAAATGAGATTATTGTGGGTGTATTTTTATTCTTTTAATTATTTGATTTGCTGATAATTTTGATTTGCTTGAAAACATTTTAATTTTGTAATCTCAGGCTATAAACTATAGTATGTACCAAGCTTGATATCTATCTGTCAACTTATGCAAAAAAAAAACAACATATTACTGCTTGATCCTAAGAAGAATAATTTTGATAATCAAAGATTTGAAAAATGTACAAATGAAAAATTTAAAGAGTTATTACTCAATAGTGTTACAGAACGTAATATGAAAAGTACTTGAAACCAGTTATGGATTTTCAATACAAAATTGAGTGAGACACATCAATTGAAATGCTTGTTCCATATTTAAAATATAATCCATGCAATATGCGTAAGTCTAACGGAGAAAACTACAAGGAAACTGTAATTTTATCTATTTGAAATACGCAACCGAAAATGTTTCAAAGAAAGAAGAAGTATGCTGAATTTAAAATTAAATTTGATCCATTTCGTAAGATTGAGTTCAAACAAGAAAGATGTGCCTGAAAATTGAAACAGAAGAAACTCCAAAATGAAAGGAACAAACCGAAATTAAATAATGTACCTTTTGCGTCAAATGAATCATCTCGTATGAAAACATATTGGGATAAAAATTATCGTGATGAACTTCAAAAGTAATTTTTTAACATTGTTGCGACAGAATCGGCGTGGCGCTATTATCACATATATTCCTCAAAACTTCACAGAGATGCTATCCGTTTTGTTAATAGTAAGTGGCTCAAGCAAAATGTCGTAATATCAATATTTGTCCCATTCGATTATTCAAGAAATAAATGAATAAACGGCCAAATCATGTAACCTCCGAAAGATTATATGTTACACATAAAAAATGATATAGAAATTGTCCTGTAGGTGTTAATGAATTTCAAAATTGACCAAGCAAACGGCCCGGTGAGTTGGAATTGATTTGCAAATTAATAAAATCATAGTCATAATACAATCATAGTCTTAGATCAACTGCCGTTTCATAATGGCAAATGCAGGTAGAATATTACCAGCCATAATAGTGCTTATTTAATTTAGCCATGGTTAAAGATGCGAGGAACTTCTGCTGGCGGAAGCTATAAACTCAATCTATTCATCTAAAATCAACAACAAAAATGAAAGACAATTTCAATTTGAACATTGTCTTTCCAACAACTGTTAGTTCTGAATGTGCTTTAATGGTATTTATATGTATCCATCGTGTTCTTGAATAATAAATAATTGTATAATCTTTCAGGTTATCCACCAAATATAACTGCCAAATATAATCCGCTTAAGAATCGATAATTTTTCCAAATGTCATTCAGAAAATTTGTTAACACTAGTTTGCTAACAGGACATTTCGCTTTTTTATCTGAGAAAAATTTATCAAATCATCTGGTGATGAAACAGGTATCGAAAGCAAAAACAGGTATCGAAAGCAAGCCAAAAATATATGGTAACTAATACTAAAATCTATTGCGTCTTGGTCTTTCAAACATGTGATCACATATTTTGTTTAAGACTCATTGATTTTAAGAGTAAATAAGAACACTCGATGAATATCACGAGATGCTTCGTAATATTTGAACTAACCGATTCGGATTAAACCTTAATTGGTAGTCACCTAATATTTCCTCCGCCAGAGAAGTGATTCTCTCCTATACTATGTACCTCAATATTTTGTATACTTATTTGACATACTTATCAGAAGGTATAAGTGCTCTTTAAGATGTAAGTATATTCCGTATAACGAAAACCAGTCACATTAAAGGAAATAGTAACATAATAATAGTTCTTTAAATTCATTTTAATTATACTATCTAGTGTACGAGCAAGATGGTTTTTTATCGCATAACGCACGTAATTACCGTGATTATTGCAATCGTTTGATCAATAGAGGTGGTACTATACATTGACCGAAATAATTATTTTGTAGGACTCGTTTTTTTCGTAATATTGGTCGCTAAAATTTTAAATGGTCCACCCGGTATATATATAATATCTTTATATTAATCTACTACTTTTAATAAGTTAAAAATATTTTATGCAAATACCAATTTTGTTATAGCTAGTGACATCTTTTAACCATTGAGATAACATTGAAAATATAGAACATTACAATTGCCTAGTTGGAACTATAAATAACAGCTCGTTCTTCTAGAACATAACAAATGTTTGCCAATATTGAATTAAAAAGTAACGATTTTGAACAAAAACACAAACTTATCAAATTATAATTTTATCAAAGCTTACTAGACGACAAAGAAAACATCTTTGTCAGCTTTCTTCAACAAGTACAAAAAATGAGATTAGTACTTTGCGATAACCATAATTGCTGATTACCTCATACGCACTTAGTAGACATCACAACTGAAACAACCCAATACTTTTGAAACTTTTAAATGTTAAATTTGACTTTAGAGCATCTTAATTTTTTGATTTTAAACATAAAAATATCATTTTTTTTAAGAAACATACATTTTGCTAAGAGAAGGCGCTTTCATGGTTGTGTTTATTCGTTCGGTAATTCGTTCCGTACTTTTTTTAACCAATCACATTCCCTTATTTTCCCCTTATTTTCGTTCCGTATTTTTTTCATTAAGATGACCAACTTTTAACTTTTCGTTCGAACGATTATGGAGTAAAAGAGAAAATTATATAATTTAAAAAGGATAGCAATACTATATACAAACAAATTTTGACAGTAGCAATAATTTGATTAGTATTGTTGAAGTTCCGTGGTAAACGTATATAAATTAAATAGTAAATCGTTGTATAAAATCAATTTTACATAAAATAAAATTAAAATAGGTATAGTTTTATTTACAGACAAAATAAGTTTGATATATCTATCAAGAAAATGTCATATGCTTAGATTTTTAATCGATAGGTGGTGACAAAATCGTTCCGTGAATTTTCATCAACCATAAAATCATCAAAATAATATTACCGAAAGAACGAATGAACGAACGAACGAATGAACACAACCATAAAAGCGCCTAGAGTGTAAACTCACATCATTACCATGTTGAGAAAATTAATGTATGAGCGCATACGATTGAGCTCGTATACAATTATTGATTATTTTAAAATCCATTTTAACATCCTCTTAAATTTAACTTATAGGAAAAAACCAAAATTAAATTTTCAAATTTACACTCCACGAAGTGGTAATAAGAATGCTTATTGATATCCTGTAACTCCCAACTAAAGCTGTAACCACTGTAAGAATCACCGTTGTTATTGCAATAAAAAATTAACGTTACTCGACTTAATTCTAAAGCAGTGATGAGTTTAACATTGAATTTTATTTTATAGTATAATTTACATACATTTCTTTAGGAAATTCTTAATTAAAATATTTCTTGGCTGTTGTTTTCAATATATAAAATCTGATTTTAAAAGCTAATGCTGGCCCGTACCGAATTTACAGCCGTCGTTTTTATTTCTTGACTGTAAAAGAATCAGCAATTCCCGTCAAAGTAGCGTTTAAGGCAATTTGTCGTGTGCATTTTTCAATTGGGTGCTCATACTCATTTGGCAGAGTTTAACGATCTTACCATTACTTTCACTTGAGGAATGAATTGCTTTAATATTATGTGCAATATTATAAGCTAAGTTTTGGCATTTTCACTATACTTTCTCATACTAATCGATTAAGGTCAATAAAACAGTTCTACAAAACATTTTCTCCGAATATTAAGACTAATTGAAATGTAGTAATCTGATACTAGTGTTATCAACTCGGCGATCGAACCAATTAATTGCTCCATATGACAAGCAAATGTCACTGCGGTAGAATATAAAACTATATCATGTTCGATTATATGAACATTACGAGACATACAAATGCCTCCAAAGCATATGGGCCAAAACATATTGTTTTAATTCCAGGAACACCTGATGGACATCACATGTTGTGAGGGACAACATGTGCGCAGGCACTCAAAGATTGAATTAAAATTCAAACTTTGGATGGAAATCATATACCAAAGAAAATCTCCAACAGAAAATTAAAAAAACTCATAATTTACAGCCTGAGCAGTCTTCCACACAACGGTTGAAACAATACGGTGGAAAATATGATGAAAAAATTAATGGTCAAATATACACTTTCCATATTAACTTTCCAAATATATACTTTCCATAACCTGGATATTGAATGATTTGAATACAATGGCCTAACGACCATTGTCTTTAAATCATTCAATGTCCAGAACCATTAAATTAGCAATCTAGAATGCCAACGGCTTATCACAACATCGACAAGAAGTTAAAAGTTTTTTGATAAATCAAGAAATTGATGTCATGGTAATATCCGAAACGCATAACACCAGCAGAAGTTTCCTAAAAATACCAAGATGCACCATTTATGATAACCATCCTGATAGAACAGCACATAGTGGGACAGCAGCATCATCAGAAAGATCCCAGATATAATAAATTTTGCGTGACTAAAGGAATCGCAAGTAATTACATTAAAACAACGCCATGTTTGAGCTTATAATGACGGCGGATGTGTGTGTCGTTATTTTCATTCTGGATGTGCGAAGCAAAGCTCAGTTTCGATCTAATGAGGACTTGTTAAAAATTAATTGTCATCTCATCAGGCCATTGCGACCGAGTGCTATGTGTAAATGCTATGTTATGCTTTATATATATATTTATGTACAGTGTAAATGCGTTAGCGATTTATATGAATGTGCACAAAACATCTGAATAATTGTTTGTGTTTGTCTAGCAATGGTCGCTACAGACTTGTCATCGGGCCATTCGCTTGTCTTAATCACTCCCGCTACAAAGATAGCGAACATAAAGAAACAACCAACGTTTAACAACAAAGTAAAAGTGAATTTTACAAAAATCAAGTTAAAGACGAAGAGTGATATAGTTCAAGCAGTAGAACAACTCAATGAATGTATTCAGTTGGCAGCTTGGAAGTCCACATCAGCTAAAAAAGACAAAGATTAAAAATGTTAAAATTTTGTCACGAAAATGACTAAGGGCAAAAAAATGACGATAGCAATGCCAACGATATAGAATAACATAAGATAAACGCAAGTTAAACATGGCGGTCAATACGACCAATACGTCATATAATCGCCGAAAAACCAATTTATATACACTTTATTTGACACAAAACTTTAAAATTAATATAAATTAGATTTAAAAAAAAATGATTAAACAAGACAAATCAATTGATTTAACCGCGATTTAAAATGTTAATATTTTAAGTCATTCACATATGAGACTGGAACTTATCCTAAAAGAGAAGGCTTGTTTAACCCCAGGTGAGATCATAAATTAGGAAGCAAATTTTAAATAAGTTTTGTTAGGGTTATTGTTTCAAAATTTTGCAGAGATCTGTGATGTCAACAATTTTTATTTCTGTACTTCTTAAGATTAGTTTTAATAAAGTTCGGTAGTCAAGTTTATATAAAATAAAGTTATGCTTCCTTTATATTTAGCAAAAATAACGTTTTCTAAAAATATAACTTAAATTATCAAGATTAAAATTAAACTACTAACTATTGATCGCTTAAGTGTCTGCATCTAAATCGCATCTTTCGCAAATAAAGTGAAATAAGTTACGTACATTACATTATGATAATTCTTATCAACGTTGGCGTCCAGATTTAATAAAATCAGTAATTGCTGCTGGTTTAAAATATAATTGCTTTCCAAACAAATCTCTATACATCATTAACATATTATTTATTCATTGAAACCGTTTAATATTCAACTTATGTCATAAACTTTAACCATTAAATATTCAAAATATGATGTGTAAAATTTTATGACTTTTTTTATGACCTATGGTAATATTGCTTACCAAACCGAGTAGTAAAAATGTCAATATAATGCCATTCATTTATAAGTGCACCATTAGTTTATTTATGCTATATTTGTGCAAAATGCAACGTTAGCAGGTTTAAATGAAAGAATATAAAGTTACGAGTATATTTATATATTAAAATGTCAATATCATAAAAATTCTATCAATATGGTAATAGGTAAAGTATACTGTAGTAATAAAACACCCAAGTAATGAATAAATAATAGAATCATAAGTAGATAGTGTAACCCTGAAAAACATAGTGGTTTTGCTTCTGTTCTAGAAACTTTTATACAATTATTTATAATTACAAAGCATGTGAATGCTTCTAGCTATCTACCCTCAGTTTTTTACTCTATGCAATCTGCAATCTGTTTTGGGGCCGAAGCTCTTCCAACTCTTTCGCGGTTAATTAACGTCCTACTTTACGCCATAACTAGCCAAATTGAGGACGCGCGAATACAGGTTCGCGTTTTCAAATATCCATCTGCACATTGCATTGCTCCAGCCAGCCTGTACTGGCATGGACGATAGTTCGGCCCATGAATTCTGCACTCCAACGGGGGGTCATAGTTGTGTTCATCGTCATCACCGATCGTAATCAAGTGATGAAAAATCCCTTTTGCAACCCTCCCCCGTTGGGATTCGAACCCGGTACCTCCCGTCCCAAAAACCGCAGCTTTAACCACTGCGCCAATTGCTCGGTAGTTTTTTACTCTTTTTAATTTTTTGACAAATTGATAGTAGACATATGAAACATAATTATTTATGACAAGTCTGGGTTGTTTGAACGATGCCAAGCTACATTGACCAAAACCGGAATACTAGATCTTTTTCTCCGAAAGTCAAACAATCTAAAATTATGTTAAGTAAATTAACCATTTTTATCACACAGTTATTTAGTTTTACTAAAACTATGTTGATATAAATTGTAACATGTCCACTAATAAGTTCAGTTCTAATAAATCTAACAGTCAAATTTGATTTAGATCGGTGATGACTATAAAAACATATTTTTTTGTGTTTTTAAATAATTTTGAAAAATGTCACTTCTGTACAAAAGTTCAGATAAAATCTGAAAATCTATCTAAAGTTCACATAATTCAGGCCCGATGGTTAAGGTTTTGGCGATCTTGAGTTCGATCTCCATCGCTGACCACAACGCCATGAACAATTTTGTGTAAAATCGTTCGTTGGGCTGACCGGCTACAACCATCACCAAAACAAGGATCACGGAATCTTTTAATGCAGAAAATTTAATTCATTAGACGAAGAAGGCCGCCTAGCGTTTCTCAAACTTATTAATTGTCTCGCCAATTCTCAACCAATATATAGATGTCCATCAAAACGCTTCTGTCATACATGTGTTAAAAAGCATAAAACGCTGCTGCACTAAGCTCAACCCCAAGAGGACCAAATTCGCATGCCAGAAAAAAAAGATACTAAGGTCCTCCATGCACAAAACAGTACCATATCCGTAATTTTTCCTACTGCTATCGTCAACGCAGTCAATAATTCTAGAAAACTAATTCCCTGTAGCGCATTATTAGAATCAGGCTCACAAGCCTGTTTTATAACTGAATCTTACACGCAATGCTTACATTTCAAAAAGCGAAACACTCGGATTCCCATTAGTGCACTCGCCCAAACAAACTCCGTAATATCTAATGGCCAAGTCTCAATAAACATTCGACCAGAATGTTTTCCGGAACTATATCTATCGAGGCTCGTGCAGTTTCAAAATTTTGGATTAACTACCACCATAAAATCTGCACACAAATATAAAACAGTTCTGACACCTCAAACTTGTAAATTCACAATTTTATCAACGGAGTAACATCGATATTCTTAATGGCGCTGAATACTATTTGGAACTTCTTCAAAATTGTCAAATTAAAAATAGCCTAAACGAGCCCGAACTTCAAAATACTATCTTCGGTTGGGTGGTGTCTGGCAAGTCAATTATTTGAATGAAAACGGCCTGATTTCGATGCTACCTCTCGCTGAAAAGAAAAATATATTCAATATTGATTCAAGCTTACGGAGATTTTCGGGGCTTAAAGCAATTTAGAAACTTAGAAAGCAATTTAGAAAGTTTTGTCGCCAGAAGAAACACTTAAATGTTTCATAAAATGAGGACCATTTTATGAAACATTTAACAAAAAATACCGATCACTAGGCTGTTATTTAAAAAAACACTGAACAGCTTTGGAGAATCATTAACGTCTACAGTTCAAAGGCTCCGTGATGTTGAACGCCACTTCATACGGTTTCCTACTTTCACAAAGTTGGATTACTACTTTATGTCGAAATAGTACCGCTTCATGTCGTGCTCAAAAATGTAAGCTCCACTAGTTAAATTATAGTCGTATTCGGTAGATCGGCCAAATCAAGCAAAGGTATCTTCCTTAATGAATGTTTAGCAACAGGTCTTATATTCTTCAATCAAGCTTATATGCGATTATTCTGCGATTTAGTGAGCATAAAATAGTCATTTCTGCCGACAAAAGATGTACCGCTAAGTTTAAATTTCTCCAAACGATACAAATTTTCAGAAAATTGTTTGGTGATCAGATTCACAAAACCAATCCGTCATTTCCACTTATTAACGGTTACATATAGTCTCGCATCTGCATCATCTTTAGATACTAGAGCGATAAAACAAATTGCTGAAGAAATCAAGGAAGATTCAGCAATTTAAATAAAGGAAAGGGTGGTGGGAACATTAGCTAAATATGGCTTTTATCTCAGAAAATGAAAATCCAACAATACAAGAATATTGGGTAGCTTAAAAATATCATATCTCACTCGCAGGCAAATGGTTCAGCAAATGAATCAACACTTTTGTAAAAACATATAACTGTGCACCTATTAGTTATCTTTTCAAATGTATTTACATTGCGTTTAGGTACGTGATTCTTACGTGACTCCTTTGATTCTTAACTAAAATGGACAAGCCTTATTAAACATTTCAAACGTTATTTATCATCTGGTTCTTGAATAATCCACTTGCTTCGTGATTTGTTCCCTTTATCTATTTTGAAATCTACTGGCCATGTTTTTTTGTGTTTAAATTTAAATTCTTTAATAATTAAGCATAATTATTACCATTTTTGCTATTTTTAAATTTCCTATCTTGAGCTTCACTTTAAAATATTATGCAATTTAAGGCCTTTTTCTCGGTCACCAATACAAAATGATAAACACGTCTGTACGTTCATTAAAAAAAAGACAAAATTAAATTAGAACTTTTCGCCATCATCCGGTGCGTTTTCATTTTTTACCATTAACCATACTCCCACATCCCACAAACATTTCTTATCAACATTTTTTAATTTTATTGAGACATCAGAACTGGTAGGATTTATTGAAACTTTAACTGCAATTTGATGGCACTCATATCCAAGCGTGACAGTATTTTATAAAAAATTAATTTTTTTTATAGAAGAACGAAAATACGAGATAAAATCCAGATTCGATGTTTTAAAAATATATAAATAAGAAAAAAAAATGCCTGCGTGATTGATTGACATTCCATTATGTGTTTTAATTGCGTTTTTCTATATAAACTAGTTGATGTCAATCATCGATGATACACTTTGCAATGTCAAACGCTTCGTTTTCACACAAAAAATGGTTTTATAAAATTGCAATTTTATGTGTTTGATCTGTTTTATTTGGATTTAGAAAAAAAAACGATCGCAATCACAACTTGTTTTAGTAACTAAAGTAATATCGTCAGAAGATGCAAATAAATTCGATATCAGTGCACATTTAATTAAAAATCGTACAGTAATATGTTTACTATATGCTTGATTATTTTACCTCATAATAGTTAAAACATTTTGTTTCCTGAAGCTTTAATTTTAAATCATGCGCCACTACACTCTTCAATTTTTTTTGGATATACTATGTTATTAGCATCGCATAAACGTCCAACATATGATTGCTTCGGATATCAATGCAACCAAACAAATCGATTCCTTTTACTTTTAAAAAAGAAATACTAAGCAAGCTTTGCATAAAATGTTATTTTAACATAATTTACATCGAAATGTAAGGTGGGACCAAACTTTGGCTTGCTTAAAAAAATGAGCATCTAGATTTTGAAGTCCAATGAGATTTTGAAGTCCTAAAATGTCTAGCTGGTTCAAATTTAGTGGAATATATTTTATACAATTTTTTACTGATGTGGTTTTGCAGGTAATATATTTTGTTTGTGCCTCAATACCAAAAACTTTGGTTGTTTTAAATATAAATTCAGACACCTCTGTTATACTTGATGAACAATTCATGTTTACCCCGTAAAACTTAGTTAAAATATTAAAGCATGTTTCGTATGGTTTTTCCTTATTACCCAGCTTAAGAAGGTAATTAATTCACAATATTCACCTGCTATTGAAAAAACAGTATTTTCCAAATTAACTAAGCATTAAATAAATGAATCAAATGCACATGTATGGGTATAATTTTCACCGGTAACTAAACCGTTACGTAAATAGGATAATTAATCCCTATCTGACGTTTTTAGTAATTTAATACTTTTTATATTTTGTGAACATTTAGGAGTGAACATAAGGGTTGTATCTTTTGGTCGCCGTTCAGCATTTTATAATTGCGGATTTTTTACTTTCGTCTTCTAAATTATTAAGACCCTTCAATGTAGTTGAATTAAAATTCGAACGGGCTACCTTAGCAGGCTGTCCTGCTATTTACCAAATTTTTCTCTGAACAACTGTTAGTATAACAGGTGTTTTTATCCTTTTCTAAACCTTGTTTAGTAAACTTTTTTGGAATGCATCTTTAAAATATATGTGTTCCTTCGGTCTAACTCCTTTAAAAATCGAAGTTTTTAGTGGAGTTTTCCCCAGGGTTAAACTGCGTTTAGTTCGCTTTTTTATTGTTGCAAAATAGTTTTATATTTGACTATTGCTTTGGGTTTTATCGTGAAAAATATTGGACCAGAGTGGTAAATATGTTATATACTTTTTTAGAAACTTTTCTAAGAATAGCGGGTGGTAATATAAATTTACCGCATAGGTTTCGATTGAGAAAGTTGCTAAAATTATTGAACTGCAATTTTTTTAAAATTGTTATAGAAAAAAATCGTTTGGATGCCTATAAATGTTTTCATTTAACTTTCTTGATGAAGATATATCCTCTTGTTCAGTTAGATCAAATAAATCGTTAGTTTGAGAAATGTCAATAATCATAGATCTACTATGTTCTATTATTGTTTGTAAACTAGCTAAAAATTCGGTGTTACATATTTATTTTTTAAGACTACCGACAAGTTACGCCAAATATCTTTAATTAAATTATAGTCTGCCAATAAATAGATTGAAGCCATGATTTCTTTTAAAACTTTGTTGTTTTTTGAAGTTTTAGTAAACATTTATTTATATCGGACGTCATATTGTGCATTAAATGAGAAACACAAAGATGCACCTTTACCAAATCATTATCATTAGTTTGCGTTGTAATGACGTTGTGTGTAAGATTTAAATATTGGGCAATGTCCATTTTATTAATAGCTTCTAAAACTGCATATATAACAGCAAAATTAAAATCAGTAACAACTGTTTCGAATATTAGCCAACATTTATTTTTTTTTTCAATTTCAATACGATAAGATCTAAGCCAACTACCAATTGTATCCATATTGTGGCTAGAGCTGATCATATCAGTAACTGGGAATGGATCAGAAGATTCACTTGACGTTACGGTAACAGGTACAACCAAATCGTAATATAAAATTGAGGTCCCTTTTTTAAATGGATTTCTGATCAGACCCCCAATTGCATCCAGAATAATTACTTTTACTGTTGAATAATTACTGAATAATTCCAAAAATGAAACATTAGTAGCGTAATGTTTCATTTTTGGAATTATTCAGTAATTATTCAACAATTTTATTTGGGTTTGATTATATGTAACTACATAAAATGGTTTAACGGAAAATTTTTAAATTAAATTGTTAGCGAGTGATTCTTTTAAAATATCGATAATTTCATCAGAATCATTATCTTCTTCTTGAAGTTTTTCTAAACGAGCTTTCCGTAAAACTTCCAATGATTTCACAATGGTGGTTTTTGAGTTTTCAAGATATGTAGGATCTTGTTTATTTACCAGGTTTTCAAACACCTCGAAAGCCGTCTTGTTAATAATTATGTCGTTCATTTCTTTTCTTTCCAAGCCTCTCAATTGACGAGTTTTAATAATCTTATGATCTATGGTGCCTGCGGTACTTTTTATTTAGAATACACCCAATTTCATATTATTATTTATATGAGCATGTTAGGGAATTCGACCGGCATATGAATTCAAGCTTACTCAAGTTGATTTTTTCAAGTAATTCACTTTGAAATTCACTTTTATCATATATCACTTTAAGCAACCGGCGGTTAGAATCAAAATTGTTTAAGCCTGGTATTAATTTGCAAATATTCGAAAACACAGTAACATTAAAAATAATTCAATATCCACACTTTCCAAATTAGGTATTAATGAAATTATAACGTCCTGTATTAGGGCGTAATTTGATTTATCTAATTTAAATTTTTTGATTTATCTAATTTACTACCAGTAATTATTATTTTAGTATGTAATTTTTCGCTTAAGACGAAACTGTTAACATGAATTCTTGTTCTTTTTATAATTGTATTTTTCAGAATGCTTACCAAAACAAAACGATCGAAACGATTGCTTACAAAAATACAAAACGATCTGAAGAGCAAAAGTTTCTAATAATACAGAAACTAATTTAATTTCTATAAATAATAATAAGTTATAAATTACAGTCACAAGGATTGTAAATATTGCAAGTTTGCAAACAAAACTAGAAATAGTTATATAGAATATCCAAAGCAAGCCGAGGTCAAAAATTCAACAAAAACAAACAATTTAGAAATAGATCTGCGAGAATAGCCAAGAGAGAGAGAGAGAGCGAGAGTCGATAGTTTTAATAAAAGCTGTTGATAACACGGAATTACCACAATATAAAAATTAAAAAACACAAAATACGACGTGAACAGCACAATGTCTGAAAAAGTATTAAAAGAATATGAGAAAAAAATTCCTTTTTTATACTAAAGTGAAAAATATTTATATACGGGTATTTATGTATTTTTTAAAATTTTATTATTTCTGTATTATGTATGTAGTTTAATATTTACCGTTATTATTAAATATGCACAGCTAACCGTTGTTATCTTTTTACTGGGTAATAGTAAAATTCTGAAAATTACCACGAAAATTAGTAATCAGTGACCCTACTCAATGAAATAAAATCCAGAGTTAACAAATTTTAGAGTTAACGGATTTTTTCAACCTCTTTAGTACTTTTGACGAAAGTGTTTATTTTATGGTTCCCAAAAATTTAAAGTTCCGGAAATCAAACCAACTGATATCCCCTCGCAATGAACACCACAACTCAACGAAAAAAATTCAAGTCGATCCTTCCATTGTGATTGGCGTTATAGGCTCATTTGTGTTTGGCCCAATATATATGTGTATTTACAAATGTGTATATTAATTTATCGCCGAATTTTCATTGTCTCATTTCTGAATATATTTATCATGTTATGCTTTATACTCATAAAACTATGTTTGATCACTTTTAATATTTTTGGTCTGAAATAATTATGTCGTTAATTTAATTATATTTAATTAAATCCTGGGGTGGGATGACAATATAGGATTGCCTGATAAAATTTTCAATTTTTTCTAGGATGATTTTCTGGCCTAACTTCACTTACGTTGAGATTGGGAGGAAAAATTATCCCAACAGGTTTCTTTAATTTCTTGGTGCCTTCTAGCAAAAGTATGGAATATTTATAAAGTTTTGGTTTACTTTTTTTGTGAAATACCGATGTTGAGTCTCGTAAGGCTTGGTCCACATGTGTATTTCAGGAGAAATAATATTTCTCATATTATTCTAAAAAAAAGTATTTTAAATAAATCTTTGTAGTTTACATTAGTTATTAAACTTGATTATAAATACATACCAGATGCAACGAAATCTTAAACAGCCCCATGTTTATATATTATACAGAAAATAACGTTTTTTGATAGGAAATTTTAGTGATAAGCTCACTTTTCGAATGCATTCTATATACTTTTCGCACTTTATAAATATTTTAAGGTAGTAAATTTAAAAGTTTTATATAATTAACTACACTATACTTAAACTCAATGTGACTAGGCCGATCAGTTCGGACACGATGCACAGAATTTTCTAGAAACATTGATTTTATTTAAATTTAAGGACATGATTTCGATGACAGTGTAAACGAACAATTTTACACAATTTCACCAATTTTATTAAACTTTTTGGATTTCCATCTATTATCATAAGAATCAGAACAGTACTAAATTCTAGATCAAGCAAAATTTTATAAAAAAAAATTCTCTCTATCATTTAAAATAAAATGGCTTAGATCTATTCGCTTTTTAACGATAACTGGGTGGCACCTAGCGATTTTTTTCTAAATTAAAGGGCTTATATAAAAAAGAGATGCTTTTATGTGTTTACAAAGTTCTATTAAACCTTCTCGACTCCATCAAAACAATGTTTAATAAAACTTTTAATTTATTAAGAAAACATCGAAGTATCCAACATAACCCAACTTTGCAAAATAAAAACTTTAAAGCACTCTAAATGTATGAATAATACTTCGATTTTCTAAAAATACTGTAATAATATATTTTATTGTAATCGTGAATTAATAGGTTTTGGCTCATAAAACTAACCAACCATACGCTAGTTTTGTGTGTAATATGATAGATAAACAAACGTTGACCACCTTTGGCTCTTACAGATCGTAGCGCCGTTCACGCCACTTTAAAGGCGAATATGAGAAATTTGAAAAGCTAGTATATATATATATATATATATATATATATATATATATATATATATATATATATATATATATATATAAATATATATATATATATATATATATATATATATATATATATATATATAAATATATATATATATATATATATATATATATATATATATATATATATATATATATATATATATATATATATATATATATTAATTTTTTGTTGTTTTTTATTTAATTTCTTTGTTAAAAAAATTTTTTGTTTTTGTTTTGATTAAAATTAAGTTTTTTTAAGAAACAATTACAATTACAATTACAACGTGAATAGTTTCAATCCATGCTTTGTATTAAGAAGTGATACACGGTTGCATCTTAGTTATAAGTTCGGTGTAAGGCTTACAACGAAAATTGTCGCAACATTTTTAAGAGTGTATATCAGGGCTGATTTTAGGATATTGTGTATATAATACAATACTGTAGTTTTAACATTTACTTGGGTTTACATGTTATTTTAATAACAAGTCTGATTTACCATATTTTTTAAAAATTGCATCTTGATAGTCTTGGGTCATGCTGTGTCCTGGGACTACCTGGAAAGTGTGATTGGCAGTATGATTGATGTTTCATAGATTAATCTTAGTTGACTGTCTTGCTTTGCAGGATATACAAATGTATACATTAGTCCACTGTACTCTTCAGCTCTGAGCTGATTTTGGTTTTGCCAAAAGTGATTAAGTTGGTTTACTTCTGTTTTACCTCATAAAAAGCCGTTGAAATCATTACGTGCTGATATCTGTTGTATTGTATTTGAGTTATGCCAATTCTTGGTGTTTAAGCTTGGTGAATTCTCATATTTCAAAGTGTTAGAAATTTAAATAGATCTCTAACTTTGATTTTCAAATGGAAAAAATATAGCACATACCATGGGGCCTAAGTTATGATGTAGCATGCTTATTCAGTTTTTTATTTGTAATTTAGGTTAGTTAAATTTACTCAGCAATAAAATATAGATTTGAAAAAGTAGATTTGAGAAGTAATTCGGATAATTTTGACAAATGGATGATTTTGAAAAATGATATAATTTTGCAGTTTGCACAGTCAAGCTACAACTATACATTATATTTGTACCTCAAATTCATCTTACAATTTTTGAACAATTTTTTTACAATATATTTAAAATTGCTTCTTTATTTTGAACGAATATTTTTTAAAAGCCAAGAAAAAGGCTATCGCAGATTTAGTATTCCACAAATGTCACCACATCCTCAGTGCTCACATTTAAGGCGGAATTAACAACATATGACAACTTTTTATTCACTTTAACGAACGCTCATTAATTAAATCACAAAATATAAAATATAAATTACAAAATATAAAATATGAATCACAAAATATAAAATACAAATAACAAAATATAAGTCACAAAATATAAATCACAAAATATTTTATCACAAAATATAAAATGTAGATCACAAAATATAAAACATAAATCACAAAATATAAAACATTAAATCATAAAATATAAATCACAATATATAAAATGTAAATTACAAAATATAAAAAAATCACAAAATATAGAATATAAATAACAAAACATTGAATATAAATTACAAAACATAAAATATAAATGACAAAATATAATATATAAATCACAAAATATCAAATATGCATCACAAAATATAAAATATGAATCACAAAATATAAAATGCAAATCACAAAATATAAAATATAAAATATAAATCACAAAATATAAAATATAAATTACAAAATATAAAATACGAATCACAAAATATAAATCATAAAATATAAAATATAACTCACAAAATATAAAATATGGATCACAAAATATATATATCACAAAATATAAAATATAAATCACAAAATATGAAACATGAATTACAAAATTTAAAATATAAATCACAAAATATAAAATACGAATCACAAAATATAAAATGTAGATCACAAAATATAAAATGTAAATCACAAAATATAAAATGTGAATCACAAGAAATAAAATATAAGTCATAATATAAAATATAAATCACAAAATATTAGATATAAATCACAAAATATAAAATGTAGATCACAAAATATAAAATTTAAATCACAAAAACATTAAATCATAAAATATAAATCACAATATATAAAATGTAAATTACAAAATATAAAAAAATCACAAAATATAAATCACAAAACATTAAATATAAATTACAAATCATAAAATATAAATCACAAAATATAAAATATAAATCACAAAATATAAAACATGAATCGCCAAATATAAATCACAAAATATAAAATGTAGATCACAAAATATAAAATATAAATCACAAAATATGAAACATGAATCACAAAATTTAAAATATAAATCACAAAATATAAAATATAAATTACAAAATATAAAACATGAAATCACAAAATATAAAAAATAAATCACAAAATATAAAATATAAATCACAAAACATTAAATATAAATTACAAACCATAAAATATAAATCACAAAATATAAAATATAAATCACAAAATATAAAACATTAATCGCAAAATATAAATCACAAAATATAAAATGTAAATCACAAAATATAAAACGTGAATCACAAAAAATAAAATATAAGTCTCATAATATAAAATATAAATCATAAAATATTAGATATAAATCACAAAATATAAAATGTAGATCACAAAATATAAAATATAAATCACAAAATATGAAACATGAATCACAAAATTTAAAATATAAATCACAAAACATTAAATATAAATTACAAAACATAAAATATAAATGACAAAATATAAAATGTAAATCACAAAATATCAAATATGTATCACAAAATATAAAATATGAATCACAAAATATAAAATGCAAATCACAAAATATAAAATATAAATCACAAAATATAAAATATAAATCACAAAATATAAAATGCAAATCACAAAATATAAAATATAAATCACAAAATATAAAATATGAATTACAAAATATAAAATACGAATCACAAAATATAAATCACAAAATATAAAATATAACTCACAAAATATAAAATATGAATCACAAAATATATATATCACAAAATATAAAATGTAGATCACAAAATATAAATTACAAAATATGAAACATGAATCACAAAATTTAAAATATAAATCACAAAATATAAAATATAAATCACAAAATATAAAATACGAATCACAAAATATAAATCACAAGAAATAAAATATAAGTCATAATATAAAATGTAAATCACAAAATATAAAATGTGAAACACAAAAAATAAAATATAAGTCATAATATAAAATATAAATCACAAAATATTAGATATAAATCACAAAATATAAAATGTAGATCACAAAATATAAAATATAAATCACAAAATATGAAACATGAATCACAAAATTTAAAATATAAATCACAAAATATAAAATATAAATTACAAAATATAAAACATGAAATCACAAAATATAAAAAATAAATCACAAAATATAAAATATAAATCACAAAACATTAAATATAAATTACAAAACATAAAATATAAATAACAAAATATAAAATTTAAATCACAAAATATCAAATATGTATCACAAAATATAAAATATGAATCACAAAATATAAAATGCAAATACAAAATATAAAATATAAATCACAAAATATAAAATATAAATTACAAAATATAAAATACGAATCACAAAATATAAATCACAAAATATAAAATATAACTCACAAAATATAAAATATGAATCACAAAATATATATATCACAAAATATAAAATGAAGATCACAAAATATAAAATATAAATCACAAAATATGAAACATGAATCACAAAATTTAAAATATAAATCACAAAATATAAAATATAAATCACAAAATATAAAATACGAATCACAAAATATAAATCACAAAATATAAAATGTAGATCACAAAATATAAAATATAAATCACAAAATATAAAATGTGAATCACAAAAAATAAAATATAAGTCATAATATAAAATATAAATCACAAAATATTAGATATAAATCACAAAATATAAAATGTAGATCATAAAATATAAAATATAAATCACAAAATATAAAACATTAAATCATAAAATATAAATCACAATATATAAAATGTAAATTACAAAATACAAATAAATCACAAAATATAAAATATAAATCACAAAACATTAAATATAAATTACAAAACATAAAATATAAATCACAAAATATCAAATATGTATCACAAAATATAAAATATGAATCACAAAATATAAAATGCAAATCACAAAATATAAAATATAAAATATAAATCACAAAATATAAAATATAAATTACAAAATATAAAATACGAATCACAAAATATAAATCACAAAATATAAAATATAACTCACAAAATATAAAATATGAATCACAAAATATATATATCACAAAATATATATATATATCACAAAATATAAAATGTAGATCACAAAATATAAAATATAAATTACAAAATATAAAACATGAATCGCAAAATGTAAATCACAAAATATAAAATGTAGATCACAAAATATAAAATATGAATCACAAAATATAAAACATGAATCACAAAATTTAAAATATAAATTACAAAATATAAAATATAAATTACAAAATATAAAACATGAAATCACAAAATATAAAAAATAAATCACAAAATATAAAATATAAATCACAAAACATTAAATATAAATTACAAAACATAAAATATAAATCACAAAATATAAAATATAAATCACAAAATATAAAACATTAATCGCAAAATATAAAATATGAATCACAAAATATATATATCACAAAATATATATATATATCACAAAATATAAAATGTAGATCACAAAATATAAAATATAAATTACAAAATATAAAACATGAATCGCAAAATATAAATCACAAAATATAAAATGTAGATCACAAAATATAAAATATGAATCACAAAATATAAAACATGAATCACAAAATTTAAAATATAAATTACAAAATATAAAATATAAATTACAAAATATAAAACATGAAATCACAAAATATAAAAAATAAATCACAAAATATAAAATATAAATCACAAAACATTAAATATAAATTACAAAACATAAAATATAAATCACAAAATATAAAATATAAATCACCAAATATAAAACATGAAATCACAAAATATAAAATATGAATCACAAATATAAAATATCAATCACAAAATATAAAACATGAATCACAAAATATAAAATATCTAAAATGCATTATGAAATCTTTAAATTAAAGAAAATAGCAATAATGCTTCAGCGGAATCCAAAATCATTTGCCATTCTCATAACCACCAGCAAAACTCAAAGACAATTGTTATTTATTAGTTTTGGATAATGGTAAATATCGATCTCGGGACCATGGCATGGTAAACAAATATCTTACAACAGGCACCAAATATTTAAAATGTCTAAGTTACATCCTAATGTAGTAAGGATGGAATACAAAAATTTTTCGTAAATATAAAAAATTCGTTGATTACTTTGGTTCATCTGTTAAATGAACATTCAGTTTTATGCGGTAATAAAAAGGTGGGAATTGTTTCTTAAATTTCTACTTAATTCAGTGTTACGTAAGTACAACTTTAAAATTTGTCACTTTACATTTCATGAAAATTCTCCCTAATTAAAATTACAGAATGTTAGAAATTATTTATCTATAAGTATGTAAATGCATTTAACATTGCGGTTTCTAACAAATTAAAAATTCCGAAAACTATTTTGCCTATTAATGCACATTCTTGCCATTTTGATAAAAACATTAATTGTTTGTTTAATTGATTACGACATCCGATTAAACTACTTTTACTTTATTATTAGACATTAATTTTAAGAAACTTGTAAATAGAATTCAAATGTACATTTGATTTGCTTTGACTTACCGCCTAAAATGTTTTATTTATGAATCAATCTTGCAAATGACAAAATAACGAGCTATTGATTAATTGTGTGTCTTAATAAGTATTTCATTTACTAAGGTGTTCGTTTTTCTTCTATGGCTTGTATATATCAAATCGGACGGTCAATATTATACTAGAAACGAAAATGCTGCCATCTTATGGAAATTAGTAGATTTTACACGTATGCCCTAGTGCATTATTATGCCGCTAGTTATCTGCCAAAGTATTAAAATATAAAGAAACTATATGTATTTCGTAAATATCGTGTGCGAAAAATGCTAATTGTACATAAATACACTAAACAACGAACATCATTCCTGTTGGAATTATCTCTAACAACAACAAATTAAAGAGAAGGAAAAATCATCGCCAACTATTATTTTCAATCAAACAATCTGTTGCTTTAAAATATTAAAATTTTTCTGTTAGATTTAGTGTTTTTACTTTCATATTTTGAGCTATTTTGTAGTTATTGTGGATTTGTAATATTTTATGTTTTCCGTGTGACACTTAAAACGAAATGTTTTGAAGAACAATATAAAAAAAAATCTTCTGGCAATGATTGGTACTACATATATACTTTGATCGTGGCCCCCCCCCTTTAAGAAACAAGATATATTGAAGACACTTATTACTTGCTTTGTGGAAATAGTACATGTGGTCGAACACTTATAATATACCCTTTAATAATTAAACTAAAATACAAAAATTATTTGTATGAGAAACGGTACAATTTGGTTTGATACTGAAATAAATCCGTACTTTCTTAAAATTTACAATTTAATCAATTTTAGTATAGAAATGTGTTTAGTATAGAAATAACAGTGGCTAACAATTTCTTTACACGTACTCAAAAGATATTAAGGTACGCAGGCAAATACAGTAAACTGACAGTAGTACACTGATCAGAAAGTGAAAATTAATTGGTAGAACACTGAGAAAACATAACGTCAGAATGAAATCAGCAAGGGAAAAGGAAAATTAACTAGCAATAACCTGGCAGCTCCAAGTTTTTATTGAAATGGTACTAACTAATTAATGTAGTGTTTCCAGTTTAGTCCCGAGTCAAAATGCAATCTGAGATATTTAGCAGATTCAGCTTGACGAATTTATACCACATTGACGCATATTCAGCTTTATTTTATCCATCAATGTTGATTTTATCGAATGTTTAATTTTATGTGAGCTGCTAGAACTAATAATGCAGTAGCATCAGGAAAACTCTTGTTTCGGTTATTAGTACATCAAGAGTTTAAATTAGCTGTAGGATGCGTCTAATTAAGCTACACTGTGGCACTCCTACTTTGCTGGGTCACAGTTAGAGTATGCTTTTTCATGTGATATTCTAAATGTTCGTTTGGAGAGGGCGACTCTAGTAATTGGTAGTATCGTTGTGGCACTAATTTACTAATTTGGAAGATGAACTCCTCATGCCACTTTCTATCGAAAGCCTGTGATTCATCAAGAAATACGGCAGCGAAATTATATTCTCTTTATTTGCATGTTTTATCTTTCCAGTGAATCGATGAACTTGACTAATGGTAGAATTGACCAATGAGATCTATGTATAAAATGTCACTTGCTCTTTTTATTCGATTATTTGTTAATGTCAGATCATTTAGTCACCACGAGTAAACGATTTTTGTTCAGTTTAAAAAAAATTTAACCTAACGGTAATTTTAGCTATAAAATATCAAAAAAAATTTACTGAACGATAAAATGAAACCAGCATATTTTATATAGGCGACTCTTAGTTTTCTTATCGTGTAAACAAATGTACATTTGTACATTACTGCACATACAACAAAATTGATAAGTGATCGTTGGCGAAACAGAATTTTATCACCTTGGAATTTTCAATTCATCATTTTGATTAGAATATAATTGCCGTCAAGGGTAATTGAATATGAAGTGCGGTGATATTTACAGCTAAGCGCTTATTATCATACACTACTCAATTGTACCTCTATAGTGAAATTTTATGATGTTGTTGTTGTGGTTTTCATAGATGTGCATCACATTAGTTTAAGCGTTGTTATAGGATGATTTAATGCAGACTCTGTAAATCTACAGAGTCATCTGGAAATCAAAGACAACTGCTGTTTCCAATACTTTTTACGTTGGAGCATTCACATTAGGATAATGATTAGTTTCCATAATGATTTTGGTAAAAATGTTTTGACAGTGGGAATCTTTTGTTTTTCGTTTATCAGACCTTTACAATTTTACTGTGATCTTTACGATCTGAGAGTATCCTTGTAAGTTTATACATAGTAGCGTAAGTGTTGACACGACATATACGCCACTAGAACCATGTGTGTAAGAGGAATTTTTATGAGGAAAGAATGTGCTAGCCACAATGAGATCATGTATATCTCAAAATTATCATTCTGTTCCCATTACTGGCTGTTAGTACGGGTCGGGACTACGGGAATACATGTTAACGGTTTGATTTTTGCCTAGCATTGAATTCATCAGTCACCATTTCTAAGCCAGACTCCGGTATGGCATCAGATCATCTCAATTGGTTTAAAGTGAGTCTTTAAAGAAATTTAAGTGTTTGTAATATTTCTGCTTGACTAATATGCAACAAAATACTTCAATTGCGAGTAGTTTAGACACAAACCTCTCTAGTGTTATCTTTTCCTAAAATACTCGTGGGGTAGGTGGCATCATGGTTAAATCTGGTTGGTTCATCTACGAGATAAGTAAAGTCTACTTGGACGAGTAGAGTACTGCTTTATAACGAATCAAACGTTACATTAGTTTGATTCATAATTAACTAATCATATAAGCATCGAATTCAGCATCATATTTAGTTAGTCATGGCCTGCTCGCTTATGACGAGTTTCATAAATGATTAAAGACTTAATGCTGTACATCTGGCAGAAATGTGTAAATTTTGGAGTAAAATTGGATACTCAAACCAAGTCTTATAAAAAAGAGAAATTATACCTTCTAAGTTCGAAGCGATCGCAGTAATACTATCGTTAAAACTCACTTTTTTAGTGTTCAATGGTCCAAGGATCTCATTTAAAAAGATGCTTCAATATAAAAATTTATTGTGATACATTGTGTGAAATAGCATTTCACAAAGGAATTGAACTTAAGACAGTTAAATTACCAACACAGTAAACAATTGAAAACAGTTTGTGACGTTTTTATCTTAAAACTATAACTCATAATTTTAATTATAAAGTTCTATAGTTTTGTAAACTTATGACACTACCTATAGTACCAATAAAATTTTAACGATTCACTTTAACTTGTTGGCTCCTTGTCTTATGTGTAAAGATTCTTATCGCAAGTAATTACAAATTTTATTGTCACTCGAATGAATAAGTTTTTAGCAAACAAGATAACATTATTCAAAGCATAAAGTAATTTAAAAATACAAGAATTTTGAAACATGCACGTGTGTATCGTTATACCGTATAAATATTATGCTAATGATAGTGAAGTATAGTTATTGATCGATTCCACCACGTTTCAGACATAAATTGTATATATATTTTTATCGTCACTATGCTCATGATCATGATCTAACATATAATTTTCACCTGATTACTGGTTGGTTGGAGCTATGTAAGGTCGCCGTTGATAAAAGGGAAACATATCGTCGCGAATCTTTAATTTTCTCAATTTGGAGTTAGGAGCACTCAATATTCAAGTTTTTTGCCAAAAATGTAGCCACAGTTTTAAATGTAGCTACATCTTTAAAATCGTTGCAAGTTCTAAACATAAATCCCATCAATGCTGTAGTTTTATTTATTTGTTGGATAAATGTTAGGCTATCATCGAGAATTATGACAAGGTCTTTAAACTCAGTAACTCGATCAATGATAATTATTTACCTCCAATTCTCAAAAATCGCTCTGAAAACGTCGGCAGTCAGTTGCGTTATCAATTTTATTAAATATTTTCATGTCATCGGTATCAACAAAAATTTAGATGAAAGCATACATGTATCTAAATCATTGATTGACAATGGAAATAGCAAAGAGCCTAAGTGACTGAGGAACCTTAGATGTTGTTTCATATTCATCCGATAGACATTTATTGAACTTAACAAGCTGTTTACGATCACAAAGGTACACCGACTTTCTGCAATTTAAATAAAACCATGTCTTGTGAGATTCTGTCAAACGCTTTTGTAAAGTCAGTGAACACTTTTAATTGAATTTATCACAAAATGTACAAGTTCAACGAGACTAGTTGCAATTGATCTTTTTGGAAGATAACTATACTGTTGTGGGCCAGTGGTAATGTTAATGAATGGGCATATTCACATAATAAAACCGCAGTGACTAAATCAGGACCAGAATTATAATTGGGCTTCAACTTGAAGATATATTTTAAAATAAATTCAATATCCAAAGTAATCGAAACCAAATTTCCAACACTTACGCAAGCTTTATTGGTCTGCTCATTTGCTTTATTGCAACTCCTTATCAAACCACCGATTTGTATTAATCCTGCGGCTAAAACTAACCAGTATAAACTTGTCAACACCAATATAAAAACAATGTCACAGAATTTTTTTACGGTATTGTGTAGATCGTAGAATTTAAATCTTGAAAGTTACCCTTGGAGTAGTCATAAAATGATTGTTTAATAGTATTAACAAACTCAGTCCTATCCAAAGTTAAAGTTATTAAAATAGACCTGTGATGTTCATCATTCTTCACTAAATATTGAAAAAATACTGAGGTCCAAAAAACCTAACGATCGTACCTAAAAACAACATAATCGGTTCCAAATAATTCCGCATTTAAAACGTCAGAAGAAAGCCAAGTTTCAGTTAACATAAACCATTTTGGTAATACGTTTAAATCCACACCGCTGCATGTACGTTATTGTGTCTGTCCACAAATTCACGGATCAATATACCCCTAGGCCATACATCTGGATACAGCAGCTGATTATCGAATGGCACATTGATGAAATTATATTTGCTGATATCTTGATTCGCCGCAACAAGTAAGCGATAGTCAATTCTTCTTCTTCTTCAGGAACCTGAAGCTTATTATATTAATATTAATATCTACGACTGCCGATGATGTAAAAAAATACATCATCGACAGTCATAGAATTCTGAAACCTTGATGCATGAATAATTTTTCGTATACAAGAACATATTTTAAGTAATCTTAAAGATCTAATATTTTTTGTATTGGATTCGATGGTATCGGAAATTTGTGTATCAACTTTTGACAGTGTTGAAATTACGTCAAAATTCGTGACTAGTTTCTTTTTGTTTTGGCGCGTTACTCTTCTTTCAGTTCCTGGCCAGAAATAATTATTTATAAATTATTGATATTATAATTTTAAATATTATACATAAATCTAGTTTGTCATTTATATGATTCCAACTAATGGTGCATCCACACGATGTGTTTTTACTTTTTACGTATGTTTTTACAAACAAAAATATGTCAAAAATTACAAATGTGTTCCATAGCTTATATGAAGTTAAAAATATTAGGTAACACAGTGGTAATTATAAACAAACTAGAAACCTGGAATATGACCAAAAAATAGAAGATTTCAACTAACAATATTTGTCAACTCACAAACGACCCCACAAACTCATTTTAAAATCAGTTAATAAATCTATCAACCAATTAAATTCCCTCATGTCAAGACAGATTTATATTAACAAAATGATAAAACCGGCTGCACCTACAATAACAGGATTACCGAAATACACCGATTTGTCCATTATTCAATTTTTCTCCGTCATATAAAATAGCGACATTTTTTAAAAAAATGGTTATGTGACTACTTACAACGAGAAAATGACACCACAATTAAAAACAATTTGGAACTAATTGATAAAATTAGGTCTGTTAATATTCTTAACAGTGCTAAATTAGCCTCATTTGATGTCACAAACCGGTAAATGAGACAATCCAAATAACAAAAGAGTTATTAATAAAAAATAAAATTGTCGCTCTAAAAATAAAAGAAGTCATAAATCTTCTCAAAACGAACACCCAACGAAATTACTTCACACATATTTACATACAAAAAGTAGGATTACCTATTGGCAGCCCTTTGTCAGTGAAATTAGCTGATATTTATCTCAATAACTTTGAAAAATCACACATAATAAAGAACAGCAATACAAAAAATCATATTATTTATTGGCATCGGTATGTAGATGATACAACACCCTCTTTACTACAAGCCGTATTCATTGCATACTCATGCTATTTAATCATATACCCATGAGAATGTATTGTAAGTAAAAAACGTGTCGATATATGATTTAGAATATAGTGTAAAATAAAATAAACATTTCTATTCTATAAAACAAAAGAGAGTAAAAATTGTCAAAAAAAAAAAAATTATAAGGCAAAATTGATGTTATCTCTTTCCTATACAAAACTTTATTTTATAATTATAAGGGGCACCACAGTATTATACTTTTAGGTTGTTGTAATGCAAATTATTTGTTCGCAGCTATCGACGTAGGAGCTTATGGAAGGAAGAGCGATTTTGGAATATTTAAAAATAGTGGTTTTGGCAAACAATTCGTAGATGGATTGTTAGAGATCCCACAAAATAGAATGCTACCGAATTCAATAATAAAGTTTCCATTTTATTTTTTCGGTGACGTAGCTTTTCCTTAACAACGGAATTTAATGCGACCATATCCTGGAAAGCACCTATCGATCGATAAGGAACAATTCAATAAAAAACTATCTTGTGCGAGAATACTAATAAAAAATACTTTTGGAAAAGAAATTGCAATTGGGAAACGCCTATTTCTAGGTCGTTTAATATAATCGCAGACAAGTTAGCATTTACAATTTGCAGCGCCAACGAAAAAAATAACAGTGAGTTGACCTTACTTGGTTGGTTTTAATTTTATCAATTTGGGTCTCCCGCAGCAACATCCAAAATTTTTTTAAAATCTGAATTATATCACTAGTTTTTTTTATTTTTTTAGCTAGAGTGGAACATAATAGGTTGTCAAACTCGTTTGCTGAATAATTATGTGGTTCAGACATTAAGTCGTTTGAGATTTCGTCAACGAAGTGACTGTTTTTTGTACTTGTGGTGTTACTGTACTTTTTTCTTTACTTAGTCTTTTGAAATTTCCAACGATGCTACAAATGAATGAATAGAAATTCTTTTATTACATACTTAAAATTTGTGGTATTGTATGTTCGCTCTTACCCTCTTTGGTCATCAACAGCATATAAAAAGTTCATCATATCGTAATTCTTCCACTTGTTCTGCTGACTATCTGGATTCACCGAACTCCCAAACGGAGTAAGCCAACGAGTTCTCCGATGCACATCTCACAAACTTTTCCATTTTGTTTTACATTCTTTTTCTAAAATTTTTTTATAGAACAAAATAATTATTGTTTGGATAAATATTCAATTTTATTTGATTTAATATCGTATTCACCTGATAGATTTTATAATATTTACTACAGTTGGTGTACTTGCTATAATCAGTTTTCGATAAATTCTAAATTTTGAACTTAGAATGCCAAAAGCGTTCTCGACGACCCCTCTGGCATGCGATAAACGACAGTTGAATGTATTTTTTTCATAACTTAAAACAGCTTTTCTTGCTGATGAAGCTTTTCCATTGCTGAAAAATATTATGCGGTCGTACCTTGGACCGCATAATATTTTTCAGCAATGGAAAAGCTTCATCACCTACGAAACAAAATGGTGCCATTATTGTGGAGCCGGGTGCATTCAGTTGGAGTGTGCAGTGAAGTACATTGATCAATTATCCGTTTACAAAAAGCACTTTATCTAAAAATGCCGCTATCATTATTTCTCCCGGCTTGCTTTATCTAAGTCAACTAAGATAAATTTATATTCGGCATCACACACTGCCATCACTTGCTGTGTGAATTTTTGTAGTTGTAACATGAACTGCTGGAATTCGCGAATGCCTGAAATCAATTTAAACGAAATATAGGTAATATATACATAGAATAATTTACTGTAATAAAGTGGTATGACTTACTTGACAACAAGTTTGCCATCAATAGCAATTCGTAAAATTCCATAACGAATTAAAACCCCTATAAATATTTTCCCATGTCGAAGGTGAGAATCTAGCGAATTATGGGTTTTAATTTATCCCAAATAACTGATCCCAGATGTTGTTGATTTCCCAATTCGAAAACCATATGGTCCGAGAGACACCATGCTGCCACCGCTTGCAAAAAAAACTATCATTTGTAATACTAAATTACCAAGGACATTGGTTTCGCCTTTACTTGAGTATTTCTCTCATGGCACAGCGGTTATTCTCATTCATGTTCTTCGCATGTTCTACGCGGTTATTCTCATTTAGCATATGTACCATTATGATGCTACTTGCAATCATCATATCTGATGATAATATTGTCGTATCAACCATATTAATTTCACCAAAATTAATAATATTCTTTAAAAAATTAAATTATTTTAAGTAATTGATTAAACGATAAAAAAAATATTTGTATAAATACAATCCAAAAAAAAACAAAAAACAAAATAAAAACTTAAAATCTTCAACGATAGGTGGAAATAAGATCATTCTGTATTTAGCTCATCAACCATGAACCATCAAAACAATACAGCATATTAAATACCGAACGAACGAATGGAATGAACGCAACAGTGAACTCGGCTTTAGAGTTGAATACCATTGACATTCGACATAGTTTGTTTTATTAGTAAAATTCCTATTAACAAATATGAAAATTAGGAAAAAAATGTCAACTTTACGTGAAAGTACTCTCTTGCGGAAAAATAACAAATTTATTTTAAAATAGTCGATTTGGGACGTATTCGGACGCGCTCTTAAAAGTTAGAATTAATTAAGTAACACATTGACAAATCTTTAACTATATACATAGTTGGATTTTGGCACAATATGAAAAATTAAATTTAATGAAAATTAGTTAAATTTCAGTTGTCAATTAAGAAGTCAATTAAGAAGTGCGGAATTTTTCGCCCAACTTTAAAAAAAATTAAAAAAATGTGAAGGGGTTTTCCTCAGTCCTCTGTCAAATAAAGAAAACATATCCATACAATTTTGATTTAAGCGTATGCGTCCGTGAAATCTGCGGGCGAATCAATAAGGGTTTTAAATGTAGCACTGCTTCGTCTTAATCAACCACGTCAAGAGACAATTAACAAACAAGACATTTTTAAAATCAATTGTTATGATGCTCGAACCATTCTCTGTTTCAACCAGGATTATGGCGTATCTCAAATCACCCAGTTTGTTGTGAACTTACTACGAGATCGCCTACAAGAGCTAACTCTTGATAGTTTTAAGATACAACTGTGCTTTTTATTGAATTTTATTATGTTTTTTACTATATGAATTATTTTACTATACGAATAAAAATTATTTTACTATTATTTCCTAAATTATTTTACTAATACGACTAAATTGGCTGGCAATCTGCCCTCATTATTTAAAAAAGCACACAACTTATATCGCATTTCTTTACATTTTTATATTTGTATATTTTATAACTTTATACCTCTATATTATGGTTTTATTGTACTGCTAAAGTGTTATATTCCTATACTAAAATTATCACTTAAAATTTTAGCCACAACGGGATTAATTAATTAATTAATTTGTAAATTTCAGGGGAAAATTAATCCATTTTATTACATCCTATAGCTTGCTGAACTAATAATTTTATATTAAAATATTGTATATTGTTATGTTAAAATATTATAATTCAATTGATTTGTAATGTTTAACAAATTTTTTTAAAATCTAATTTATTACAATTATAAAGTTTTGTGTCAAATAAAGTGTATATAAATTGAATTTTTGGTGATTATATGACGTATTTGTCATAAAACGGTTGATTCAATTGATTTGTAATCAGTTTAATCAATTTTTTTAATGTAATTTATATTAATTTTATATGACTAGCATTATAATTTATTATTATTTATAAATTAATTTATGATTATATTTTTACATTTTTATAAAATCTTATTTATAATAATTTCGTTATGTAATATAAAGGTGAATATAAATTGGATTTTCATGCAAATACTTGATTTATTTGCTTGTTTCTTGGGTTATTTTATTATTGTATTGTTTCATTGTTGTGCTATTACATTATTATAGTTTTATTTTGTTATATTTTTATATTGGTATATTATTGTGTTTTTTATTATTGTATTATTTAATTTTTAGCTACAATAGGACAAATTAATAAATTTAAAATTTCAGGCGAAACCAAATCCAATTTATTACAGCCTACGGCTTGCAGAAATTATATTATTATATTATGTTAATATATTATAAATTAATTAATTTATAATTGATTGATTGTTTTAATTTATTGTATTACAGCCTATGGCTAAGAACAATCAGTATTCATTAATAGATTTTGTTTTCAGGCAACCTTTGCAGACTACAGATGGATGGTAGCACACTGGAGTTGCTGATGAAAGATGGCAGAATTCAGGGCATTTCAGTAAAATTGTGATTGTCTTATGCTAACAGTAGTTTGAATATTGGTTACCGAGAAACAGGACCAATTCTGTCATTACGGACATACATTTCGTTTCCCCACCCCACAAAAATTTGGTTACTATTGGTTGCCAAGGTGTCTGTAACCGGGTCGATTTCAATAACTTAAATAATATCCTACCTTATCCTTCCAAGTTTATGTAAAACCGGGTGTACGGTGGGCCCGGCGGCTTCCGTATGGATAGCCGGTGGGCTCGGCTTATTCCGAAATAACATGCTAAATTCTTGGTCGTACATTCTAAATCAATAAATCAATTAAAAATAAATATTAAATAAGTGACTCGTCACGTATTAATTAATTTAAAATAGCCGCTGCTATATGCGGCATGCAATGCATCAGGCTTGTGATCTTCTCGTCTTATCCGCCCTATGTTTTGTAAAATAAGCGAGCGCAGAAATAACAGATAAGCGACCATTTATTTTTTAAAAATGTAAATTGAAATAAAATTTTAAAAATTTATGTTTTGGAGTTTTAGATTTTAAAATTTTAGATTTTGAATTTTTCAATGTTGGGATTTTGGTTTTGGAATTTTTTCGTGTTGCGGAAATTCGACTTCATCCCTCGGTTGAAATGGAATGGTTGAAATGGATTCAAAAATAATTACTCTACACTTTGGGATGGTCTAATGGATGAGATTCATACCGGTCGTGCAGTCCTTATTTTCTCATTAGACTGCTCATTATAAAAAAATATAGTGTAATTCTCCAGAAATTAACTATTGACTGATAATGGTGAAAAGATGATACACTATGCCATCGCTCGCGCTCATTGTATTCTTTCATACAAGATATATATATTTTTTAAAATATCTTCTTTGAAACATGGAACTTTCCATTGCGTTTGAGTTTTTATTGAGATGTCTCGGATCTTTAAAGATAGTCTTGTGCAAATTGGTTTAAGATGTTGGTTTTTTATTGGCAAATCATGTTATGTAGATATTAAGATATCTTAACATAACCATTTAACTATGATTGTAATTATTAAACACTACACTAAAACGTAACCTATTGGCAAGGATAAATAAAACAAATTGCTTACACAATTAATGTTAATACAGTTGTAACAGTCACTACATCAACAATCATTACATTAAATAATTTATATAATTCTTAAGTATTGGCAAAACGTGATTTTATTTGAACACTAAACCAATTTTTTTTTGCTCTACGTACAATTTTCCTATCTTACATTACGTCGTTGACAACCAACATAAACTATTTTTCTATTTACGTAACAAATACACTAGAACAAATTTTATACCGACGACAAAATTTCCTATTAATGACATAATATCTAGGAAATTGGCGGTGTACAGGTTTGAGTCCAAATCTTTTCCTGTACAAAAAAAAAAAAAACGAAAACTAATTTTTCTGAAGTAGTTTGATAGCACCTCGACAGATATCTATATAATGCAGTGGTTTGTTTGTCGTTTCAATCACAAGAGTTTCAGTTCTTGAAAACAAAGTAATAGCATTCGGTTAAAATTGAGTGAAAATAATAAACGAGAAATTATTATTTGAGTGACATTTTAAAGTTGTGAGTTTTTTTTATATAAATTGTGAGTAAAATATAATATTTTTGAATGTCTAATGTGTTTTAAGTATTTAGTGCCTACATCATTTGTGCCTTGGTGTTTTAAAAATTGGATTTAAATTAGTGATCAAAATTTAAAAAAACCGTAAAAATTTTGTGCGATCATTGAAATTTTGTGCGATCATTGAAATATTAAGTGTGAATAAAATATTATGACGATTTTATCACTCAGTATATTTAAAATTAACTTGAGTTAGGGCGTGCTTGAGATCATCACCGACGAAAACAGAATACATTTATTAATAGCTTTCTAAACAAGTTTTAATATAAAAAATTTATCGATCGAGAACTAAATTGTTTGAGTGAAATTTTTGTTGTAAAAAAATACCACTCATAGTGAACTGTGGATAAATAAGATTTAGTCTGATTTGAGTGTTTATAATTGTTTTACTAAAAGAAATTGGACTTTTGCATGCAAACTTAAAACAACTGAGTTACAAATATCTAAGATTATAATTTGATTCTTATCACACCCTTATGTTTTTATACCAAAGCAGTTAGTTCTGATTGGTTCATTCGAAAAATTCCGGATTATCATTGATTTGTCAATAGTTCTAGTTATCTGAGTTACAGCAGATTGATTGTTTCTTACTAGCCAATTTTCCGACTTATAAAAGAGATCTGATATTTGAATTATACTATGTATGGATTTGGTTAATTAAGATCGCCTAGTTTCTTAGAATTTAATGAGCTAAGTAGGAATTCTTACAGCATTATATTAAAAAACAATATAAATTCGGGCTTTCTTAAAGATGACTAAAAGAAAAGATTCTAGCTAAAACGACTCTAGGTAGCTAAACTTACGTTAACATATTCTTTATATTTTGGACCAAAAAATAAATTTAGACAGTAGCCTTGTATATCGTACAAAATATATAAAAAAAATGTTAAATTTTGAACTTATTATAAATGGCTATAAATCTGTTAGCAAAACTGTTCAACCAGTACAACTTGCCTCCTTGAACGAATCCTAAGAATTAGATATTTACTGATATGACCATAGAGTAAATATATAAGAGTGGTTTCATTCATATATTAAAACTCCATTCATTTCACCAAACGAGTTATTTATACGGCAATAACGAAAAGAGACCATAACATCACATATGTATATCAATCTTTATCAAACAACCTAAAACAAAGGCATCCTACTGTTTATATTTATACAAATGCCAAATTTTATGAATGGAATAAACAATGCAATATATTTAACATAGTAAAGTAAATTTTAATATCTGGTAATTTTGCTTATGAAATTAAATTTATGTGTGAAAATTACCATTTTTAAACCAAAACCATTTTATGAATTGAATACAATCAAAAACGGCTTTGTGCATAATGTACTAACGTAATTTAATTATTTGATCAATGCATTTTTTATTTAACATACATTCTAGGAGTAAAATGTTTAATAACACCATATTAAAAAAATTACTCCTAGAATCTATGTTAAATAAAAACTGCACTAATCAAATAATTATATTACGATTGTACATTATGCGCAAAGCCGTCTTTGATTGTATTCAATTCATAAAATGGCTTTGGTATATAAATAGTAGGATGCCATTTCTTTAATGTTGTTTAAACAAGATAGATGTACAAATGTGAAAAATGTGTTATTGTCTCTTTTCGTTAAAATAACGGCATAAATCACTCGATTGGTGAAATCATATGATTGGTATAACTCAGTAGGAAAAAAAATCAGATTGTATACTTGATAGCGAACAGTAAATTATTTATGAAAGTATACTTTTGACCATTAAGTAATATCTAACAGAATTTGGTTAAAAAACGTGCACTAGATTAGCATGTTGTATCAATTACTGTAGAAAAACTCGCAGCACATTGCAATTTACACGGAATAATTTTTGCGACTTTAATTTATCAGTAAACACCGTGAATAATCGCAAAATTCTATAATTTAATGGATTTTTGCCCGTCTGACATTACACGATTTTTATAAAAACAGGATTATTATGTTTTGAATACGCATTTTTTACAATGATCGCGATAAATAAAAAATATCCGAAAGAGATAGTAATTAGGGAGAGGTGGCTTTATCATGATAATTTGATGTGTAATCGCGATAAATGAAAATCGCAATAATCTTTTAGTCAGTGTCCGGTATAAAAAATGTATGATTTGAGAATATTTAAGAAAGCTAATTTTAGGCAAATGGTAATTTGCTACCATGATATAGTAATTTAAAAGATATGCTCCTTAGCTTTACATAACTTGTTTTCTTTAGCGCATGTCGTCATCAAGTGACAACAGAGTTTTAAAACATAGCACTTTTGTGTAAAAATTATTAAACCTTCTTTAATGTTTATAGTTTTAACGATTATTTATATGTTTTTTAGACTATTTTTTTATATGTATTTTTATATTATGATTTTAAATGTTTTTGTGACGTGTATGTGCATACTATGTAATTATAGTTCATGGTTTTGTTCCATTTTCTTTTCTTTTTTTTTTCATTTTGAGATTCGATCAATTCTTGATTTAAAATTCTAATCCTAAAAAACATTTTACAACAAAAGTATAGATTTATTACGTCAAAGCTACAATCAACATTTTTTGAACTCGCAACTAGAGTTTTAATATAATTTGGTTCACACCTCAATTTAGTTCCGTTGCATATTGTGATTTTAAAAAAAAATTCTGAAATTTATAATCCTTTAAATAATATATACCGTTTATATATATATACCGTTTGGTATATATAGACCTTTTTTCGATAAATTGTAACATCAACAATTAATGGAAACCGATTTTTGGGTTGGAAATCCAAGACTTTCTTTGGCGCTTAGTTTGAAATCAATATACCCAGCAATATTTTCAATACCATCACATTCTAGAATGTGATGGTATGGTTTTACAACTAATTGTAAAACGTTACTTTCAAACTCAGTTTGGCTAATTTAGGGACCTCTAGCTTCGATAATGTATTCTAACAAATTACTTGTATTTGTTACAGGCTCAACTTCAGTTTCAAAATTATTCGCACCTTCCAAATTAATCGATATAATAAGAAAATCATTCCTATTTTATTTTCGCTTGCAACTTCAAGCATTAACTTCATTTACTGAAACATGGTTGTCTCATTTTATCTAAGCAAATAGTTCCGGATCTTGGCTCAAGCTGTATTTCAACAGATATTTGATGTTAAATTTCTTTACGAAATCGTCACACAACATCGGTAGAACGTTGATCAAAGTTCATTTTTGGAAAGGAAGATTGGATTTTGATATTCCTATTTAAAGATTAGAAATTAAGTTTTAATTCTGTCTCGTGAATCTTTTTTGAACAATCTGCTATTGAAAATATCAAACCAGTCGTTAACCTAAAAAATTTGTGTCGCAAATTTCACATTGGGTCTTTCTTACTTAGCATTTTTAACGGTTAAATGGTGAGTAGCTAATTTGAGAACTGTATTCAAATTTGTTTCTTTAGCATGATCGAGGAGATTCAATAGAGGGTTATTAAATACCAATCCCAAATGATTTCCAGAAACCCCTGTTTCCGCCCTTTAAATCATTGGTATTTTCAATTACTTTGATTCCTATTGTATACATTTGCAAAATATTCCACAAACTATTTCTAATTGAACATAATTGGATGGTTTTAAAAGTGTGTTGCATTTCCGATCATACTCATAAGATTTTTATGCTTTCGTTTCATCGGCGAATCCATTAACGTGAAAATAAAATTCAAAACCTCTGGGGAAATATCTATTTTATTTACCCAATTACGTAGTGTAGACTCACCTGGAAGTGAATGGTGATTTTCCACCTATACGCTCCAGGACCAGTTGAATGTAAAGCTATAGCCTGTGCACTATTTTTAACTTTCCAATGGAGTCTTTTGTAACAAAATCAAGATGCAACTGTCGATTGTAACCTCATGGCGGCCTTAACACTCACACCCGACAGTGTTACAGAATTATTCCATTAAAGGCCTTGCTACAGTGTTAAAGCCGGCTAGAGCTCAGGAGATGATGGGTGTGGGGTTTGCAAGCAATAATGGAAGCTTGATAAGTGCAAGGAAAGAACGGAATGGGAAGGATTGGAACGGAAGGCAGTTCACTTAAGCAACCATTACATCACCAATTATAAAAAAAATCAATTAATCATTATAAATAAAAATTTAATTTAAAAAAAAAAACCAACGAAAATATAATATATATTAAAAAAAATATATAAACAAAAACCCAATTCAATCAAATTTTATAACTTAACTAACTAAACTAGCATAATTAACTTAACTAACTTAACTAACTTAACTAACTTAACTAACTTAACTAACTTAACTAACTTAACTAACTTAACTAACTTAACTAACTTAACTAACTTAACTAACTTAACTAACTTAACTAACTTAACTAACTTAACTAACTTAACTAACTTAACTAACTTAACTAACTTAACTAACTTAACTAACTTAACTAACTTAACTAACTTAACTAACTTAACTAACTTAACTAACTTAACTAACTTAACTAACTTAACTAACTTAACTAACTTAACTAACTTAACTAACTTAACTAACTTAACTAACTTAACTAACTTAACTAACTTAACTAACTTAACTAACTTAACTAACTTAACTAACTTAACTAACTTAACTAACTTAACTAACTTAACTAACTTAACTAACTTAACTAACTTAACTAACTTAACTAACTTAACTAACTTAACTAACTTAACTAACTTAACTAACTTAACTAACTTAACTAACTTAACTAACTTAACTAACTTAACTAACTTAACTAACTTAACTAACTTAACTAACTTAACTAACTTAACTAACTTAACTAACTTAACTAACTTAACTAACTTAACTAACTTAACTAACTTAACTAACTTAACTAACTTAACTAACTTATCTAATTTAACTAACTTAACTTAAATAACTTACTTAACTTACTTAACTAACTACTTAAGTTAGTTACTAATTTTACTTTTATTTTTAGGTAGTTAAGTTAACTTTACTAATTTTACTAACTTTACTAAATTTACTAACTTTAAGTAATCAATGACTTATTTCGTTTAAATATCTTGATTGAAAGTAAGTAACAAAAACATTTTTTTATTATACGTGGTCTGCCCCAAGTATTTTTATATTCTAAAAAAATGAATTTTTCGGACACTTTACCGCTTTGTTTTCCGAAATATTGTCCCTGGTCGAAAATCTAGTCATTGCGGAAAAAAGTGAGGTTATGTTTTAGTTGGAAATGTGGGCGGGGCTTAATTTAAATATTTTGACGGTTTACTTTGTCGTTTGAATTTAAATAAAAACAAAATATTTTATTTAAATTAATTTATATTTTTATTTATTAAGTTTTATTAAATTTTCTTAGTAAAACTAAATTTTTTAAAATGATTAATTTAAAACTAACAAAGAGTATTTAAATTATTCTTCTTATAAATGACAGTCTAAATAAATTAAATTAATTTAAAATCTGTTAATCTGATTAAATAAATTAAATTAGTTACATTAATTAATTGAAATTAAATTAATTACTATGCTAATTAATATTTAAATCTAAAGTTAATAACAGATAGAACAATCATTTTTAAATCAAAATTTGTGTTTTATGGGAAAAAGTCCCTTTGGGATTTTTCAGTGCACAATGAAACACGATAAAAATAACATTTATACACTTCCAAAATACGCTGAACATAGAAATAAATCAATTTTTACCAACAAAAGATAATTAGTGGAATGTCGGAATATTTTATCTAGCAACAAAATTTATAAAAATTGAAATAAAATTTAAAAACACAAAAATTTCAACAAATTAAAATACACAGTGGCGGCTAAACATGTTCATATAACTTCACTAACGCCGCAACAATATAGCGAAGAAACATAGAAGTTTAATTTATTTTCCGATTTTTTGACCAAAAAGCGCAAAACATTTTGTAGTAGAGCTATTTTTTTATTTTTGTTATACTGGGGAATTGACGCAATTGGCTAAAATAAGATATATATATATATATACTGTAGAAGTTTATAAGTGGTTCAACTTGAGAAGCAGCAAAATTAATATTGATAATATTCACCGCCCATAATCATGAGCAAAAGATGATAGTCTCCTTGGGGAATTTTGGAAATTCTTTCTAAATATAGACCAATGAAATGTATAAACTTGATTATGTCTTTGACAGCTTTATTCGGTTAGATGTATACAACTACCGAAAGCATCTTATTTCCATTATAGGAAGCTGAAGTTCCGCCGCGCATATTTCACCAATGGGTTGTGTTGTTACGCTCATACCAGTTGTTTGTTCAACGATGATTTCCACTGACTCTAGCAGTTACCGAGTGAATGCGGAATTTGATTGCCGCATGACTTCATTTGTTTTATAAAAATGAAGCCCTCGCCACAGTGTAGGATCAACAATGGATTGTCCAATTAGCTTAAAATGAGAAAGAGGTATCTTTTCATATATAAAGATTTTAAGAGCGGTGTGTACATTCGTGCCATCGATGGCTACAGCCACATTGCCCGTTGAAGTGCATGTAATGAACGATTTATAAAAATAATCATTTTCCGTAAAGCGGTTATGTCCATTAGCACCCGTATTACAAATGTTTTGCCGCAATCTGCGGGTTCGTTTAAAGAGGTTTGCAATGGTTCGGCATTCGTCTCTTGCAAAATATTTCTTATGGTATGCATTAGGATACCCTTTTGTCTTTCATTAACTGAGCACATGAGTGTAATTAATTCTTAATTCGGCATAACATTTTCTCGATTTTTAGTCGCATTTTCCCGCATTTGGATTAGCTTTATCAGCAAAAGGGTCACATTCAGACAGTCGTGCTGATAATAGATTAGTAAAGTCATGGACTAATTTACTGTCTGACACATTTGTTTCCATTTGTATTCGTGTTTTCCTCACTTGACTTCGTTCCACTGGCCAATAAGTTGTAATAAAAAAAACGACTGAAGAGCACATAGTCATTGGTAGGCGCAGAATTTGGGATGTTCATTCATGGTCTGTATATGATTTTACGTTGAAGATTGCTAACTCCTCAATTTTTCTAATTAACATAAAATTATACAATGATAAATTTGCTCGTTTGAGATAAACTTTCGGTATTGAGATACCAACCCGCAGTACGTTAATTACTAATGCAGGCCAGTTGTCGTTTATTAATGTTACATTGAATTATGGTATACATTTGATTGCGTAAGTTTTAATAGTCTTATGTCAATCCGCGTCTACCTCTAAAATACTAATTATTTTGTGTTTCTATTTTTGGCACACATAACAATGGCCATCAAAAATGATATAAGTTTCCAATACATTTCGATATTTTATTCATTTTTGGAAATAATTAATTGCATTTTAATACTCTTTAGTTGGATTTTAACGAGGTTGAAATAGAAAATATACATGGCGTGTGATGCATAGCCAATGAAATGTCTCAATAAGATATTTTCAGAATGTTTTGTCAACTTTTGATTATTTCATTTATGGCTGGTTTATATTCAACGAATTTTGCAAAAGAGAATAATCTCATCTACATTTTACTTAAAAATATAGCTCCACGATAGTAGATTTTAGAATCTGGTAGAACTGCTTGGGCAGTACTGAACGCATTTCAAATTCCAGGCTTTGATTACAAACTTCGTCAAAAGTGTGAACTAGGAATATAAAAGAGAGTAGCATTTTATCATTAAGTGAATTTTCGATTATGTCAGTTACTATATCAGAAGACTTGCTGAATTGGTGAGGTAGAGTTAAAAAAAATTTCTTTATCATTTGCAGCCATCTTTTAAATAATTTTGAAATAACAAGGTTTAGGTAATAGAAAATGGTAAAGGGGACTTGGTAAAGGCTCAGATATGGTAAAGGCTCGGATGCCTTTTTTTCGATGAATTTTTTACCACTTCAAATCAACAGTCATCACATTGCAAGAAGAGCAATATGGTATATTGTATACTCAAAAAATAATCGCAACATTAACAAAAGGTCCAAAATAAAGATAAAATCGAGGATATTTCTTTATTATTATAGCCCATTCCTGGATTTATTAGCATTGGCCGTCCTATTCGACAAGACAGTTCCACAATGAGAAAAAATCTTCTATACTTATTTGTTTGCTGGACCTATATGACAAGCAGCAAAATAGTTTAACTCTACCGAGTAGAAAAAAAGTGCTATGTTGGACTATTTAGTTGACCACCAAAATAGCAACATCTACAAGGGTGCGCAAAGTATATTAGAAAGAGAGAGACCATACTGCAAGACTGCAAAATAAATGCAGATATGTACCATGCCAAAGTGAATACTTCAACGAAGTGTATAATGGTAGGCTTAAATTACTGCAGTACTGAGTACCCTAATAAATTGAGATGCCCAGACGACTAGGTGTTGGAAAATCAGAAATGTTTGTAAGGTGCGCTGCTTTCTAATGACAATGTGACAAATGACTAATGCGCGCATTATTTGATTTTCGACACCAAGTACTTGCAGAAAGATTCAGTAATTATGAAATCTGCGCAATAATGAAATGAAAAATTGCGAAGCTTCCATATAATATTGAGGTTACAATCATACAAAGAGAATATAAGGCCTAAAGAAGGACATGGCATCACACGCTTCATAAATGGCAAAGTATTTATCATTAGAAAGGATAAGATAAACGAGATCTAACCAACATTTTTACAGACCATTTTAACAGCTGCAACCAGACTTGGGTAAATTACTCGAGAAATTAATAACGAACAGTTGATGAGCGTGTTGGAGAGAAGTGGGGAATATAGTGAAAAGCAATTCGGATTAAGAGACAATAGATAATGGCCCAAGGAGTATAGCATTCGTATTAGACAAAGCATTCATAGGAACTAGCGCATTACTATTAACTAAATGATTGTTTCCAGCTTTAAGATGGAGCTTTCGTCAACCAAAACAGAGATCGCTTGATATCATAAGACACTTTTGGTGTCTACTAAGAAATAAAATAGTCAATACTGTAAAATGGATCGGCATAGACTTTTATGAAAACCTTGGTTTAATGTAATATGTCAAAAGAATTTGAAAGTATAGAAGAAAATAGTGTTTTCTACTATAAAACAACCGTAAGGCCCATTGCACATTTCAGCTTAGCTAAGCGATTATAACATTTCAGCAAACCTTATTATAGCTCGCTTAGTTAATTACATTACACATTTCAATTATATGACATCGCTCACACATACATGGATGTAATTGACGTACATTCCATATTAAAAACAAAATTAGATTATATTTTAATATAGGAGGCTTTGATGCAATATAAAAAGTTTCAATGTACGTGTGAGTGATATCGCTGACATTAGTAAGGGTAATACAACTCGAGCTAACTTAGTTTTCATCGCTCGAAACAAAAAATATACCTCGCATAGCTTAGCTCCAGTGTGCAACGATCCATTTAAATACGTGATGTACGACCGATTAGCGATAACATATTTCACATTGCCTAGCTTAGCATAGCTGAAATGTGCAATGGGCCTAAGAGCTGTACTTTTGCAGAATAAGCTGTGAAACGATTAAAAATTATAACAATAACAATTATAGCGGTCGTATTTTGATGGTAATGATGTTTGCTTAACGCACACCACGATCCTGATTTTAACCGCTGTCCAATACGCGGTAACCAATTTTGTGAAAAATCGTTCTTTGCACTGTCTAGGTCTACCTACAACGATCGTAAATTTAAAAAAAGGTCTGAAAAATCTATGACCTATCTATGAAATGCTAATAATTTGTAAAATCACTTTCTGAACAGAGGCCAGGTCAGTCCAGACCATTAGGTCAACTCCTTGCTTTAGATTGATATTTGTATTGTTTTCTAGCAAAATTCAGCCATTTTGCTGAATTGTACGGTGAACATTTTTTAACCTGACAAATATTTGGTAAATCACAACAAGCGTGAACATAACTAAGTGTGTGTAGCTTAAGTCTTAAGTTTAACATTAGTATTTGACAAACACTCCAGACCAATCAATTTAAGGCTTTGCCAATTTATTTGTTTCAGCTCGGCATCGATAATCTTGTTTCGATGGTGCCAAAATTTATTCAATGGATCAGAAATTTTGTTAAATGATTTATGAAACCACACTACTTAAAGTGGTCTATATATTCTACTCTATATATTCTAGTTGTATAGAATATTCCGAAGTCTGGGTCAACAATGGCATGCAAATCATTGATAATTATTTATATGCACAATAATAAATCGCCAATGTGGTGATAAAATAAATTGCTTCATAACTTTTGTTCCACCCAAATATTAAATTATTTTGTACGTCACTCATTCTCAATTTGTATGTACATACATATTTTTGTAATTTGTAACGTGATTAGTGCTTTTCATTTATTTGTGTTTGTTAATTCGACTGGATCGTCAGCATAAATAAACTGCATACGAATTATATCTTTGCATACAATTATCCTTCAAACTCCTTATTGAATACAGTAGATAAAACAATTCGTGATGTCTCAAAAGCATGCACAACATCCAATTAATGTAACGTCTTAATAATTTGCATTTCATCATTTTGTTTTATTCTTCTGCTTCTATTTTCTCAGAGTAATAATTCTGTAAATGAGTTCAACCGAAAATAGCTATAGTGTTGTCAGTCCATTCGAAACATCTGAAAAGGATACACCAATGGAACCAATAAAATTATCGCGGCAATTTTTAGCCGCTATCGTATGTAAGTATTGATCGAATTTTAATTTTTGTGATGTCTTTTTAATAATATACAGTGACGTGTTGATTTTTTTAATATGTAAATAGTTAAAAAAAATTTGATTTTTTGTATGTGTACCGTTAACAATAAACTATAAAAAAAAATAAATCGCGAATTAACTTTCTAAGAGGGCAAAAAAAAAAAATGTTTCTTGTGTGATATTAACTCAAATCGTATGTGTTTGGTAATAAAAAAATATATTAGTTGATTAGCACACGGGGTCACCAAACTAATATTGATAAAAGTGTGTATATTATGAAATAATAATTGTTTGTTCATTTAAAAAAAAAAAAAACAATTAAAAACTGTAATTTGTGTAATTTGTGTTGGGTTGTTTTGTGCGCGAAACAAAATTCTTAATTTGATAACCTTATATAATGATAACAACCAGATCTAATAATAATTGTGAATTTTTAAACTACACCGCTAACGTCTGTCATAGACAAATGAGCAAAATAATTATTTTCTTAAAAATCGTAAATGTTTTAAGGTCATAGTTTCTTGTTTTAAATAATACTGTATCTCATAGAATTTGCTAATTCTCTTTCAAAAAATTAATATTTGAGACGTAAGTAACACACCTTGTCTTACAATTTTGGATTATTTTGTTTATGTCTATCAATCAATTTACGATAATTTTTTTTTTTTCATTTTGATTTTAAATAAATTTACGGTGATCAACAAGTGATGGTTTAGTTTAATGGTTTATTTAAAACTCGTTATAATATTTTAGGCGGTGATTAATTCGAACCACTTTCATTTACATAAATTAAACTTTGTTAAATACGTAACACATTTTTGCATAACTGTAAATTTGGGCAAACCAGTTTAATGACGTCCAGCCTAAACATTAATCTAAATTGTATTCTTAACTCAGACTGGTTTACTATAGTTACAAAAACAAAAGAACAGGTTCTACTTAAAATATTAACAAAATTATTTATTTAACTATGAACAACAGATACTCGTACATGGCAGAATTTCTAGTTTTTACTCTTTGCAGTGTTTTGTTGACTTTCGATTGTTTGATGAATATTTTTTTGTTTTGCTTTAAGTGAGGAGAATTCTCTTTTGAAATTTGTAAAAATTTGGTAAAATAATAGGAACAACTTAATGGTTGATGTTTGCTGAACAGAAAAATTAAATTAGAAAATCATTACATGATAATATTATCTGTCAAGAAAACAGTGATTAAGCTGATTTAGAGATGTACTAATGGCTTCAACTATCTTATTTGGTCTTGTGTTTCTTCTTTGAGATTTATGTACTAACCTGTCGGATCGGTGTTCTTCTGGCCCTGCGTACTTACAGTAAATTCCACTTTAATTGAATTTGTTCAATACAATGCAAGACAGTAGTTTAAATACCTAGATATTTCGCAATCACTACTTTAAGTCATCTACTTTCTAGAAAAAATGGTATATTTCTATTGATTCTCCGTTTAGGTAAAAATTTTTTTCGAATGTAAATAACAATTTTAATACATTAAAGTGTATTATCTGATTGATTGACACGAAGTTAAGCTTTTCCAACAAGTCCCTTATGTAAGTTATATTTTCTTCCTTCGAAATACTTCGCATACATCGGTTTTGTGTTTTTTGTAGCCGTGATATTTGTTGTTGATTCGTTATAAACAGAACTAGTGAGCAATAATCTATATTAGTTTCTCATTAACACGTTCGCCCCTTAAATGATTTTTTGATGTTCGGAAAAACTCACCTATTAACAATTCTATGACTCCTTTATGTATCATGAGTTTTTGGACAGCTGGTATGTCACATATATGTGACATGAGTTTATGATTGCTTCTACGACACATATGCGAGACATGAGTCTTTAATTTTCACAATAAAGAGACATTCATACATATGTGTAACATGAGGCTTACTTAGGTGGAACATATATTATTTTAAGGTGTGCAAAGAAATTGCAAAATTCAGTATATTAGGTTTATATTTCTAAAGAGTTAATTATTATTTACATATAAATTATATGTAAGCATAATTCAGTTTAAGTCTAATAAAAAAAAATTAAAATTAAAAAAAAATTATTGGGTATGCCATAGTCGAAAGCATGGATATGGGCATAGAATGATCAACTCGCCTTGAGCATCTTTGCATGTGTCACACACATATTTACTCGCAGCCATTTTACCACTTTTGTAATAAATGCGGCACGTCCTATGGCTGTTGACCATGCTTAGGAAATGTGCTGTATTTGAGGTGGAAGTTCCTGTACGTCTTGAGCTACTTTGTCGGCCCAAGATCTGCCCTAAGTACGACGCTATAATTTTTTCTCTAAATTCTAGATGTGGCAATTGTCGCTGTTGGTTTCGTTTGTTATATATCCCACAAGAATTCCATATTGATAGATCCAGTATGTGAAAACAAACTTTGATGTACCATCGTACTGAACGCTATCCTATCGATTCCCTACATATTGTAGTGTACCACTATTTTTGGTTTTACTATTTTCGAAATATTCTACTGGTTCAGCGGTTGGTGGTAGATCTATAGATATCAATTCTGCTGCTGTAAAAACTATGTTATTTGTTTCAGGCTCAACATCAGTCCACATATCATCGTTAATTTCAGCAATATTTTCTTGAACTGGAACCTCTTGGAAATCAATTTCTACTGAGCATTCAGATGATATGCTGTCAGTGTCATAGATGCAAAAGCTGCTGCCCGAATCTTCAGTGTCTATTTCACTCTTGCTGGAGTCTAATTCAGATTCATCAGACTTACGCGCAGGCTGCATGCGCTTTTCTTGACTTTCCATTAAGCAAAAATTCTTAACCAAGAACCTATTATACCAGCACAACAGAAAAAAATCTGCAATTAACTTGAATCCCATCCAAATCAGAAAATCGGAGAGTGAAATTATAAAATTACTATACTTACAACTTTATATACTACACAAATAACTTTGATTAATTTGTATTAAACTTCAAAAATCTAGTTTTGAATTAAAAATCCTAAATTTATTTATTTATTTATTACCAAAAGTATAAATAACATACCTCTTTACTAGACAAAAGTCGTCGACGAACTAACATTAAAACATTAAACCAATTTCGGGGGCTTCCCGAAATATGAGGAAATTTTCTCATTGATAATGTTTGACACAACCGTTTGACACAACGAAATGTTTCTTGGGTTACCACAAGTATATATTACTCGTACTTAAAACTAAAAGTCGCTTTTACAAAATTAACAGAGACGATTAACAAAAATAATTTATGAAAAATATAAATAGATTTTAGCATTCAGTTAATGGCGGTATTTGATAGTTCTGATAAATTGATAAACTTCTGTAATAGATATCCTTGTTCCGTCATGATTACGGAAGAACTAATTATATCTAAGTCTGTGTTTGAAACCTATGATACATATTTGTAAATACAAATTTTTGACATTTATTTAAAAATAACGAACACACCCAAATTATCACGGCCAATTTCTATGATAATTTTTCACAAATACCAAAACTTTCTATAATAAAAACCAAACTAATCGCATAGCACACTCGGATATATACAAATAAAGCATATAAAATTCACTACTTGGTTTTGTAATAATACCATTCAAAAACCATAAAAAGAAATTTGGACTTTTTCGTTGCTATGACAATTTCAATAAATAATGTACAAAAGTAGATTTAAAAACATATAAGGCGGAGAAATTTTTCAAACAATTATTATACTTTTCGGACAGCGTAATAAAAAATTGGGAATGTAGGAGAATATTTTTCAAATAAATGTCAAACCTTTGTATTTACAAATATTTATCATGGGTTTCGGCCACAGTCTAAGTAGATCATTTTTGCATGGCAACCAAAACATTACAATTGTTCTTATGACCACTAGCCTGTACTTCACCATTTATTAGTTCGAAGAAGTATTTTAACTGCATTAGAGAACAAATTGAACCAAGATTGTCCGAAGAGACCAAGTGATGAAATTACTCTCAAGTTTCCGGGAATCGGTTGTCGGTATTACTGTCGTAGTCCAACAACATTAATATTTACTATATGCATATTAAATAATAAAACGACATGTGTTTAATTAATACTTAATTTAATATTTTATTTCTAATTTATTTTATTATGTATATATTAGTCCAGCCTCATAACAACTTTTTACCATTAAATATCTCGTTAATATTGACTTTTCAATTGTCGCATATGAAATAGTAGTGGAAGCTTCGAATTTTGAAAAGTATAATTTGAAAAGTCTTCTGAGGCATACAGGATAATTTCAGTAAAAATTCCTAATTTTTGGCGATATAATCTTCAATAATATTTGTATTGGTTTACTCGTCCAATGTTTTGATTTGCCACTTTAATATCTGAATTCTCTTCCAACTTTGTTCTAATTAACGAGACCATATGTTTGGTTTTCAATGACAATTTGTGAAACATTAACCTTTTCCGTAGATTTCCGAGACGTACATTTATTTTCTGCTTTGCTTCTGGGAGATCAAGTACCGAAACACTATTCATTTATAAAATGAATAGTAATGGTCCAAGTGTTGAACCTTGTGGTTCTTCTAGATTGTGTTGTTTCATGGACGATATAAAGTTATCAACTTTTGTGTTAACTTATCAAGCTTTTTAAGTATAGTATACTCCTATCAATGGTTTCAAAAGCTCGTTAGAAATCGAGAAAAACGGTTATCACTACTTTATTTAGATCTATTTGATTTTTTCAGATGCCTAACATATGGTTTATTGGTGTTTCACACGAATAAAACTGCTTAGTATTATCTGTTTAGTTACTTCTCGGAAAAACAGCCATTCTTAGCAAGAAAATCAATGACTGATCGGTTCGAAAGAAATAATGTTTGATTTTCTATATCTTCCAAACTGTCTATAGTTTTACAATCTCTTTCCACAACACAATTGCAATGGTAAAAATGTTAAACTGTAAATTTGTTACCGTCTCGATTGAACCACAAGGGAAATTATACCATCAGCAAATTACCTATGCAATAATTAAAATGTTTTTGGGGTGTATTAAATACCCCTAGTCTAAATAGTGCATCATACACTACTTCATGTCTAAATCGGCCTGATTATTCACAGATAAAAAATCCTCCTGCATAAAAGTCACTAATCACTATTCTGACGTTGTTCTTTGCAATTATTTAGCAGCAAAATTTCCGAAATCATTTTCTGGCAACTAGGTTTAGGTCATATTTTTGGTGACTAAACAAAACTCACATGCTTCTCAGCCACAGTGGCCAAATATTTTTAATATTCAAATAAACGACTCACGTAATCACACGTTTCATTGAATTATGAAACCAACTTTGTACTCTTAAAGAATGTAAATTATTGTTGACATTTTTACTATATTAACAGATGGCATTCAGATTACCATTTTGTGTAGTTCAATGTTATGTCGTTTTTATTGCTAAATCCAAATCAAATCAATATTTTGGTGGTCGAAAGAACATAAAACAAAATTGATATAGTTTAGTTAGTGTGTTGGTAAAGAGAAAGGGAAAGAGAAAGATATATTAAAAAGTATATGTATTAAAAAATGAAAAAACAGTCAAATAAAGTAAGGTCTATTTGTTGTTTAATGTATACTTGGGTTCTGTAAAATATTTCGACATTTTCTTTCTATCACAACATTTTCATTATCTGTTTTTCATTGTCATATTATGGTTTTACAGAAATAAAATCTAACAGTTCTTAATCGCTTGACAATTACACTGGAATGCACGTTACGATAGACTTGATAGTTTATTCGAAATGCATCATTTATACACCAAAGGTACGAACTATAATCGGTAATGGTGACACTATTTTAAGTGACCTTAATAGTTCGTGAACATGTAAATTAAATCCATACAGAAAAATCAGATGAAAATATCACGCTTCTAGAATCTTCTATTTTATTTCTTTTTTATTATATGTCAAGTGTCTTCAAATATTACCTTAAGAACGGTTTTACCTAACTGTTAACCTAGAACTATTTATGTTATATACAATGTCTAGAGCACATTGATTCTAGAATGTTTTCCGTAAATCAAAGTGGTTATTGGATGGTGGTTAAGTCCGTATTCCCGACACGATCAAGCGACAGATAATGAGGAAAGAATGATGTACTTTGCAATCGCGCACGACCTCATTGTGGCTAACACATTCTTTTCTCATAAAAATATCCACTTGGAAACATGGGTCACCCTCGTAAGATGTCTCGCAGTCAAATTGACCATGTGTTAATTACTAAGAGAAAGTCATCCAAGATGTGAGATCTTATCGGTTGGCTGTCAAATTTGTTGGCAGTGATAATTAATTGGTCACTGCAAAGCTAAGATGACAGTTAGGAATCACAGGAAAATGTAATTTACGTATCAACTGTTAAGGTCTGTTATTATGCTTTCAAAAATTTTCAAATTTACTGAAATATTTTGGAACAGAAAAAGTATCAATGGTAATTTATGAAGTAGTGCATTTATTGCGGTTTTTATTTAAAAAAATGTAATACACGGATAGGACTTTCATCAATTTTGTATAAAAGTAAATGTGTTTACCACCTTATTCTCTGCTCCAAAGATCAAAATATCTGCGAAAAGTTCTAGTTTCAAATTTTGCATAAAAAACGAAAATCGAAAATTTTTTTTTTCATAATGTATTACAAAACTTTGCTAAGAAAACTGAAGACTCAACAAAATTGAAGATTCACACACCAGACCCTGAACTCAATCAAATTAAGAAAAATAGTTTCCCTAGTGTTAAAATGACAGTTTTTATCACTTGATTTCGGAATGTTGACAATTAATAGAAATGAATCCTGTGAAGTGCCAACTCCATAGGGTGAAACAGCACCCCTAAAGGTGTAGATTGGTTAAAGCCAATTTGTAATAGCATATCCTTAAATTGGTTGGCAGTGCTGAAGATCAATAAAAACAAACCACGAAAAAGAGGCAATTTACTCTGTCTGGATATGACAGCATAAAAACATAAATGAAGAACGCTTCAACAGCTTTGTCAGCCAATGATTTTCCTTAGCAAATTGTTGTATACTTACTGTTGTATTACTTACAAAGCAACGTCCTTTTTTGTGTTTCTAGGGGCCCATTTTTCAGATTTTTACTGTTGTTTCTTTCAGACGCAAGTACCTGAATTTGAATCAGTTTGTAATCCAAATCATCTTCCAAAGCTCTTTCAACACTAGGTGGTCCTGCAGAATTAAATTCACAACAGGTGGTGCTCTCCGACCATCTAATGTGATTAAATTGACAATGATTGTGGATCGTTAAAATGGCAGATTGGCGGTATTGGAACCAGCAAAGCTACATCGCTGAAATTTCGGCAGTTATTTGTGCCATTTATTTGAAAATCTTGTTTTTGGTAAAAAATGGCACCACTTACAAAATCGCAAGTTTTTCCGATTAAATATGAATCGAATAGACTTAAAATATCTAAAAAGTTATAGGTTGCCACCGTGGTAATAAATTTAGCATTGTGGCTAATATGTATTTTTTGTAATGATGCACATAACGCGCACCCAGCTTACGAACATCCAAATGTTAATGCAACATATATGTCAGTTGTATGTCGAAGGTGGTCGCTATCGCACGATATGCCGCATGATGGTGTTCCTTTATCAAATATTGCACAGCATCAATGTTTTTAGGACTCACAGCAAAAATGTAACAACGTTCACATTGCTCGTATTCTAGTAAATGAGTTACCATAATGTTCATTTAGAGATTTTTTAATTCCCCAACTGACGTAAAGCCCAAAGACCTTAATTCTTATAGTAAGAATAAATAAATCCCGCGGGTTTTAATTTCACGGGCGCTAATTCCATACTCATCGCCCTATAATTTGCCAATTCAACTGAAGCACATCCAATTTATTATCGCTTGGTATAGGTCAAGTTTAAGCTAAGAGCAACAATGTGTACACAATATGTGTGTTTACGATTATTTGATTGTGCTTTATGTACATAAATCATTCAAGCATATTTGTAAAAAACTGTAAACACCATACAGCGTTCGTGCAGTAGTGTCAATTTTACGATCGACACATACGTGTAAAAAAAAAGCTGATCAAATGTCAACAAATACTGTACGCCCCAGATTATTTGTTTACAGCTGTAATTTGTCTTAAAACGAGGCGTTTGATCTTGAAAAGTGCATGACTTTTTATTTTTACAAAATCAATAACATGCTCGACACATGAATATCCCAAAATAGACACATCTGGTTTAGCTAACGACAAACTAGTATGTGCATCAAATCCCATAGAGAGATGTGAGTGAATGAATGTCTGTTATAATTAATGGCATGCTCATTACATTATTACTACTATTATTATCTTTGTTGTTATTTTAATATTCCATTATTATTTTATTATTTTGTGTTTGGTTTGTGATTGATGTAATTTGATTAGAGCACATAATAATGTAGCTCGTTAAGCCATGTGTAAATTTTTTATTTGTTATCTCGTTTTTCGATAGCTAATTTGGCAAGTGTCGCCATCGGCCTAGCCTTGGGATGGACGTCACCCGTAAATCCAAAACTAGAAGATGAAACACTGGCCGATAATCCAATTGGACGTATACCAGATGCGGATGAATCATCATGGATAGGATCGATTGTGGCACTGGGCGCATTGGCAGGTAAACATAATTTACTAATTAAAACTTACATTTGTTTTTGAAAAAAAATTTTATTTTAGCGCCATTTGCGGCCGGACCCCTAGCCGAAAAGTTCGGTAGAAAATATGTGCTTTTGAGTTGTTCCGTGTTTTTTATACTATCATTCCTTGTCCTTGGTTTTGGTGGTAGTGTCGGTTTAATATATTTGGCACGATTACTTCAAGGTATTGGAATTGGAATCGCCATGACCGTGCTCCCCATGTATATAGGTGAAATTTCCAGTGATGATTTACGTGGTGCGCTCGGATCATTTATGCAACTATTTATCGTCAGTAAGTTACATAATACCGATTGACAATACTGTTTCATGACATTAACATATATATTTTCTTATACGCAGCTGGAATTTTACTCGTTTATGCGATTGGACCATTCGTTAGTTACGTGGCACTGCAGTTTTTCTGTTTAACAATACCGGTGGCATTTGCCATAACGTTTTTCTTTATGCCCGATACACCCAGCTATTATCTAACCAAAGGTATGAAACACGAAGCGATCGCGTCGTTACAATTTTTACGCGGACGAACCGCAAATGGAGTACAAGAAGAATTGGCTGAAATGCAGTTGGCGGTTGATGAGTCACTAAAAAATAAAGGTTCTCCATTGGATTTGGTGAAAAATGCAGGCAACGCAAAAGCTTTAAAAATTTGTATTGGCCTTATTGTGTTTCAACAAATTTCCGGGATAAACGTAATTCTTTTCTACAGTCAATCGATTTTCATAAAAACCGGAAGCAGTTTAGATCCAGCTATGGCAACAATTTTAGTTGGAATCGTACAAGTAATTGCTAGTGGTTGTACACCATTGATTGTTGGCCGGCTTGGACGAAAAACTATTCTATTGGGTTCGGCGGGCGGAATGGCGATTGCTCATGGAACAATGGGACTTTATTTCTATTTCGATTCGATTAATTCACCGACTACAGAATCGATTGGATTTTTGCCGGTTGCTTCACTTATTGTTTTTGTGGCGGTATATTGTGTAGGTTTTGGTCCACTACCATGGGCCGTTTTAGGTGAAATGTTCCCGTCCAATGTAAAATCGTACGCATCTACATTAGTCGCGTCAACGTGTTGGACCCTTGGTTTTCTCATTACAAAATATTTCGCAGCAATTGGGGATGCGCTCGGACAACATTGGGCTTTTTGGATATTCGGTATATGTTGTTGTGTAGCTTTTGCGTTTACCTGGTTTATTGTAATGGAAACGCGCGGGCTTACATTACAACAAATTCAAGATAAACTTAATGGGCGTGACGTAAAATAAGAACAGCAGTTAAGTGTGCACTGTTAGCAAAGTTATTTCACAGATTACTTTTAAATTTTTATCAGTTATCTTATTTATTGTTTATAAATTAAATTCGATATTTTTAACTCGTTACTATTGTTGTTCAATTTAGTTATAAGTAAATAAAAAAATTTAATTTTATTCGATTTGTTTATTTAATGGATTCGTTAAGCGATCAGACCTCCATTAGGTTTAATAGCGTGTTAAGTTCAAGTTATATCGCAGGCTGGACTTTTAATAACTATTAGTATGGGAGAGGTCGCAGTGAGCGAGATCTCTACACCTTCAGCCTGGGCGGGACAAATTGATACTAAAACCCCTTTCCAGCATCACTTGGAACACACCACAAAAATGAAACCATCCCAAAAGGTTCGAAAATATTCAAAATGTCCTTTAAAACCGGCAACAGACAGAACCGGACAGAATACTTGATCAAATCTGTCAATTTTAAATGGTTAGCCCATCCTAACTGTCAAATGTATGTAATAGATCGAAAATTTCCTAACTTTTTGCGGTTTTCATTCCTTTTTTATCTGTTGCATCTTTTGCAACGGTTAACGAGAGCAAAGTGAGACCAACTATTGTCCACGACACGTGGAAACGATTCAGCCCTAGAAACAAAATTTGCTAAGACAGGTATAAGATAATTATTATCTAATTGTCAGTGAGTCCTCCACATAATATATTGCCGGATCACTTTTTTAAACCTCGATAGGCTCGTTACTACAAATGCATTTTCAAAGAACTTAACCCGATCCATGTACAGACATAGGCTAACTGAAAGTAACTTAATTAGAGGAGCAATAAAGAGTATCAGTTAATCGGTAAAATAATTTGGATATTTTACCTTTTTTAATATCAATTATGAAACGATGTTTTCTCTTGTTCGAAGTGCTAACCTTTTCAGTAAGAAACATTAAAAAAGACCTCAGTTCTCCAAAAACATACTCATACAATTTGAGAATATGTTGAAAATAAAGGAACCACGCAGTGTTGAGCCGTAGTGTGCTTAAGTGGGAGGAACATGTGCGAATATTATTAAATTCTGAGCAAACGAACAACGAATAATTCATTTCATGGTCAGGATCCTTAAACGCTAGAAAGTTAAGTGCGGAAATCATAAGGTCATTATTATCAAAAGTATAGCGAAAATAAACGAAAAGTCGTAAGAAATATATCCCAAAAATTCCCGTGTTCGGTGTGGAGGAAAATAAATAAAATTAAAATGTTAATGCCTTAACAGGATTGTTGTACTTACGACCAAATTGTAAAAAATCTCATTTAATTTTTACTATATTCGAGAAACAAAGATAGATTTTAAGCACATTTTTTAGAACTCTTATTGATTTCTATAAATGTCAAAATTAACTTTCACTTTCTGAATGTGTTTGAGCTTCTTGTCAAATTATTGTTACTAATACTATTTTGACGGTGCTACTATTTATAGCAGTTGTTCCAATAGCCAGGAGAATTTGGTTTGTTTAAATGATAAGTTAAAAAAATGTTTCTGTCCTGATATTTTTTTCTCGAAAACTTTTAAAATTTATTATTTGTGTCTAGACTGCTACAAAATGCTTGAGCTCGAAAATATTTTAGTTTATAACTATCCTGATAATATTGCTATATCCTATATGTACATATTACTATACGGATATAACATCACGATAGAAGATAAAAAAAATAACTTCTGATAACATAAGATTGATTTATAATTGTGCTATCCACAAATAAAGTGAGTATGTAGAATTCATAAACTAGAACTAATAAAGAATAAGCACTCATTTCAATTTCAAAACTATTAGACAAAATTAAATTTTAGCTTTTAAGTGTGTTTGAGCTACTTGAAAATTTGTAGTTATACATTTTGACAACTATCCTTAAAGTAGTAAGTACTATTAGTAAGTACTAGCAGATGTGTTCTATCGCATTATGTTTTTCAAATTTTCACATATATACATTTTTTTACTTACACATGCAAACAATTACAACGTGATTTGCAATAGAAAGTAGTTGGGCTTACATCTTTTGGCTTTGTAAATTATGAATTAAAAAAAAAAATTCCCTTTGCGAATATTCGCAATCCATCCTAGTGGAAACCTTAGGTTAGAAAAGCAAATATATATTTTCTTTAAATTGGGTGGTTGTAATCTAAGAAACTAATGAACTGCGGACTTGTGGGCTACATCAGAGATCTCTGTTAGTAGATGGCTCAGTTAAAGCAATAGAATGTTATCAGCATTTATATTTGTCTGTCCTCTATCGTGATATAATTTTTAAAAATATACATATAAATATACTATCAGTATAGTTCTAAAGTAAAAAAATATTTTCGATTTCGATACTTTTTCTAGCAGTAAAGACACATAAAATGTGAAAATTTTCGAAAAAGATATGTCACGACAGTAATGTTTTAGTACAATTTGTTTGCACTTATTAAACCAAATTCATCTGACTTTATGTATATCTGCTATAATTAGTAGCACTGTCATGACAGTTCGCAAAATATAGGTTACAATAGTTTATAAGCAGTTAGCACCTTAAACACATTTAGAAGTTTAAAGTTCACTTTTATTTTATTAGTTCTAAAATAAATTAAATACGGATTTTTGTCTCAAATATAATAAAAATTAACAATAATTGCTGGCTAGGATTTAATCAACCATTTATTAATTTGAAAATCAAATGATTTCAGAAACGAATTTTAGCAGAAATTCTGAAAATCGGACAAACAATCAAATCAAATCGGCACGTGTCTAAAGTCGTATGCATACTAACAATTGCTAAAGCAAAGAACTCATTGATTAACCTACATTAATACAGCTGTCAGAGCTGGCTAACAAATTTGGTCGCAAGATAAACATCATAAAACTGAGACGATGAGACTCAACACAATAAATTGAAGATTTAAGCGAATTCCTATATCTTCTTTGCAGAAAAGCAAAAATAGGTGGAGAAAAGGAAAACATAATTGAAGCCAAAAAATTGGCAAATCATAGGTGGAAATATACTCCTAAATTGGAGATAAAGGCCAAAAACAAAAATGAATACTCTGGTAGAAGAATGTTCTTACTTAATTTCCATCGGAGATAATCACAAGTAATATACTCTGTTGTAGTTCAAAAGAAATGAGCTGAACCATCAACCACATTTTACAAAATAGCAAGAGCTTGGCAATTGTATAGATGGCTGATCAAATAGGATTACTTAATGGAAATTTATTTTTGAGCCAAACGAAAAATAAAGCTTGAACAGTACACGCGTGCTTAAGTAAATCAATTTATCACATTATAATAACACTTCATTATGATAGTTGATCATTTATTATTATAACGGTAGCTTTGGAGCAGCTTGTGATTCAGCTTGTGGATGAACTGCGGACTAGTGGGATACATCAGAGATCTCTGTTAGTAGATGGCTCAGCAATAGAATGTTATCAGCATTTATATTTGTCTGTCCTCTATCGTGATATAATTTTTAAAAATATACATATAAATATACTATCAGTATAGTTCTAAAGTAAAAAATATTTTCGATTTCGAAACTTTTTCTAGCAGTAAAGACACAAAATTTGAAAATTTTCGAAAAAGAAATGTCACGATAGTAATGTTTTAGTACAATTTGTTTGCACTTATTTTATAAACACACCAAATTCATCTGACTTTATGTATATCTGCTATAATTAGTAGCACTGTCATGACAGTTCGCAAAATATAGGTTACAATAGTTTATAAGCAGTTAGCACCTTAAACACATTTAGAAGTTTAAAGTTCACTTTTATTTTATTAGTTCTAAAATAAATTGAATATGGATTTTTGCCTCAAATATAATAAAAATTAGAAATAATTGCTGGCTAGGATTTAATCAACCAATCATTCATTAATTTGAAACTCAAATGATTTCAGAAACGAATTTTAGAAGAAATTCTGAAAATCGGACAAACAACCAAATCAAATCGGCATGTCACTAAAGTCGTATGCATACTAACAATTTCTAAAGCAAAGAACTAATTGATTAACCTACATTTAGACCTCAGACTTTCTCGGCTACAAAGAACAAAATCGGAAACGTTCGATGATAAATGGAAGAAAATTGAGAAATGACATCAAGTTAAAAATTTTCCAACACAGCAAAGGTGAAACACCCATATACAAACAAAAATATGCAGAGAGCAATTTCAAAGCTTTCGAGAAGGTAAACTCAATAATTTGGATTATGCAGATGTTATACATATGTCAGTATAACACAGAACCATCTAACGTGCAGCAAAACGACCAACAGCTGTCAGAGCTGGCTAACAAATTTGGTCGCATGATAAAAACCGAAACGATGAGACTCAACAAAATAAATTGAAGATGTAAACGAATATCTATACCTTCTTTGCAGAAAAGCAAAAATAGGTGGAGTAAAGGAAACATAATTGAAGCGCAAGAACTTGGCAAATTATAGGTGAAAATATACTCCTAAATTGGAGATAAAGGCAAAAATAAAAAGTAATAATATACAATTTTATATTTCCCACAATTTTATTTTGATATAAATTTATACTTTGACTTGCAAAATTAAGTTTAGTTGGAGTTATATGTCTAAATTATATTTACCGGGGTTTTTTTGGAAATAAAAGAAATTTTAAAATTTTGTTTGGAAAAATAAAATTTGTTTTGGAGGTTTGTTCTATATTTTGATTTAGATCTGTGTGTTTACACGAGTCATTTTATTCCGGATTCTTCGGCAAGAAATCCCATCATCGTTTAGACGAGTCAACAAAATACCGGATTTTTTTTATGTGTATGTGTAATAAATATTTTAAAATTTAAACTAATAAGAAAAACAAAATATGAAATGTGTCAATTGAGAATTTTTTTTATTCATTTTTGTTTGTGTGGGTGCCAAAAATCCCAAAAAAACAACAAAATTTTGGTGCAAAAAAAATCCCAAAATTATCGTAAAACAACAAAATGTATGGAAAACGAAAAAATTCGAGAATAAATGCTTCGTGTAAACACACGAGATGGGTCAAAATTTTAATTTTTTTTTTATGAAACATTTGTTTTGTTCGAGTTGGAGTTCGCATTTTATAGCGATAATGAGTATTATACAAAAGAAAATAAATACATATACTAATTATAATTACAAAAGGAAAAAACTATAAAATAAATATAATGTGTAATATACATTATAAATATAAATATAAAAAAATATTAAATTAAAATAAAAACTGTAAAATAAAGTATAATAAATAAAATTTGTTTCTGTAAAATTTCGTTTATACATATCTAGATGTATGTATGTGCAACAATAGAAATGAAAAGGGGTTAAACTTTCATTAATTGGACAATTTTAAAATATAAAAGATAAATATTTATAATTTATATACAATATAAATATAAAATAAATAAATAAAATATAAATATATTTTACTGTGGTGTTTTTTTTTGTTATTATTTGTTGTGGTTGGTTGCGGTTGTTGTATTTACAGACCTTGCAGTTTTGGGTGCACTTTTATTTGTATACTCAAACTTTTTCATTGCACCAGTGAACTCTATTAGTGAATAGCTAAGTTAGAATTATATTATTCCGTCTTCCATCGTACTATTTTATATCGAAAATATTTATATAATAGTATATTAAATAATAGTATCACGATAAATCTAAAGCTAAAAATATTTTAGAGACCGATACCTTCTCCAGCATATCATATTGTGGCCTCCGCGTTCTCGGATCTATATCCGTTGGATTTTGTTATTGGGGTGACCTAAAGGAAGACGTCTAGTCGAAGCCTATCAGACATTTACATACCCATGTCAAATGAGATTCCTACCCATGTCCAGGAAGCCGCTTCAAAAATTACACAACGAGACTTCTCAAAAGATCTTTCATTCGTATCAGAGTCGATAGAAGACTTTAGTATCAGAGTCGATAGAAGACAGTTTGAGCATTTACTTTAAATTAAGTTACTTAAGTTTAAAACTTTAAGTTTAAGTTAAGTTTACTTTAATAAAGTTTTATCTCTATATTAAGTTGTTTTTTATGAAACCCATCATCAGGTTCAGTTTAAGAGAAATGGTTAAATTTTGTTATTTAGTCGAATTTTCTCCATCTGCATATTAATAGCAATAACCTCGTATTTGCGTAAGATAAAAGAATGAATTATACAATTTTGAAATATTTATTAAACACGCATTTTTTTTAAATAGTTGGCCGCTTAGGTTTCCATATATTTTTTTTCACCACATACGTTTAAACTTTCACAAAAAAATTTATTTTCCACTTTCCATGATAAAAATTGTAGTTAAGATTTTTGTTTCCAAAAAATTAAAAAAGCTACTGATAGGATTTACTGCATATTTATATAGTCCATGAGGAATATTATAATTTCGAAAAACCGATCGATTTCATGTAGTTGAACGCTTATTTGTTAACACCAAAACTATTCAACTGGACGGTTTTTTGTCAACAGCAAATTATGCAGTTGGTCGGTTACTATATTCAGAATTATTAACTGATGTATTACGTAAAAATGGACTGTATAATAACCATCTTGAGTTCGTATACGAAAACTAAGGTTTACCTAACGTGTTCCAAAATTCGGGTTATTGGCAGTACTTCAGGAAAATAAACTCTGCCAAAAACCGTACGGTCCCACAGCCTCACATATGTTATTTTTCAACACCAAATTATAAAATTGTTTTTCCGGATATATGTATACATACGAGTATATCACATAAATAAAAATAAATTGAAAATGCTCATATAATTAAAAAGTCAACATTTTAAATAATAATTTTGCATTTAATTTAACAGATTTGTTTCGTTTTCTCCTTAAACGGTATCTGGCCAATTGCAGCCACTTTTTGATTAAACATGATTGGAAACTTCCTCACAAGTGTTTGGGAAGTTTTTTATGGCAGCATCTTAATTAATAGAATAAAAATTATTTATAATATTTTATTTACGGTTTTTAATTCAAAACTTTAGAATTACCTATTAAAAGTTGTTAACATACGTTTAATATACTATTGTTTTTTAAATTTAAATTGTCCGTTCGCCATTTTGATGTTAAATCTATAATAAAATAGAATAAAAAGAAGTCATCATTAAATTCCAGTTCAATTATTTTTGACTAGATAAGTTCTATTTTAAGTTCCGTTCTTTGATTGAGCTCTTCGATAGGGCCGTCAAATATTCCTAAATTGGTTGATAATATAGGCGCTTTAAAAAAGGTTGCATATTGCCTCCAATAGACGCATCAACGTCACTACGTTTAACGATTTCTGTAATTTTAAATATTTTGTCTGTAACTAAGCATTAAACAATAACTATTCGGAGATTTTATTGAATATTTAAATTTTTTAAATATCATTGAATCGAAATGCCTCCTATTTTGTACTTAAACTACACCAATGGTAACTTTTTATTATTATTGTAATTATCTGTAATATTAGCCATTTCTATAATTCTATTATTTGAATTATATTGTTGAAGAGGTGGCCCTTGTTTCTTGATTTTTCTTTTTAAATGTTATATAGCAGTCTCAAATTTAAATGCACTGTAATTGTCCAAACTGTCGTACTGCCCCACATCCGCAGCTAAATTTATAAGATTATGAACATTATAGCGAATAGAACTAGCACCAAACAGCACTGAAAAATGCTGTATGGTCTGCGACGCATTTCGAATCATGTTTCCAGCACATATGTTACTACAGATACACTGCTTTTTATTGCATAATATCCTAATTGCTCAAACTAGCAATAAAAAATTATTATAAATTTTTTGATAGGATATTTTTCAGTACTACAGCTCCTATATTATAAAACAAAGAGACGGAGTGCAGAAGCCTTCCATCTTTCTGGTGCATCATCTTTCTGGTGATTTGGCTGGTGCATCATAAATTACAGCCTGAATTTTTGTAAGGTATAACTGGTTTTTGTATATTATACCATTGATTGTGATTGCTTAATTTCCTTCACAAACTTAAAAATAAGTATCGAAACAAAATTAATTTTCCGATCCACGATATGGTCCGATTACGAAAACTTTTTTCAATCCATTTCATAAAATTAACCACAATTGGCTATTTGGGCTTTTTGCCAGAGCAAGACCAAATAAATGGAAATGTCAATGCTTAGAATCTTTGAAAGGTTTTGATTCCTTTCCATTATTTGTCTATATATTTCTGCAGTTCGAAATGTACATAAGAGTCACTATCCATCTGAATTAAATTGGCACATGTCGTGTATGCTTTTAATCGAAAAAATTTAATTAAAATTTAAATAATTTATACAAAATATGTATCTTAAAATTTAAACACAGTATATGAATAATATATCAAATTATATAACAAAAAACATACGAGCATCTTAAAACAAATTAAGTTTCGTCATAAAAGCATGTGTATATTTATATATGTAATATTATGTATACAATTTGTGAATTACATAATTAAATATAAAATAAAAATCAAAGGTATCTTGATAAAAGATAAATTCTACGAAACAGAAAGACAAAAGAAATGATAATATTTCCGGAGCATTAAATTATGAGTCTTTGCTTAATTTGGAGTACGAAAGGGTTGGAAATTAGTACAAAAATTGAGCACGATTTTCGCACTTGCGACTAATTGCATATTAGGAAGTCCATCTGCTATAAATAGTAACACTGTCACATAGTAGCTAAAAGTTAATTTTTATTTTATTAGTTCTAAAATGAGTTAGATTCGATTTTGTGTCTCGAATATAATAAATATTAGAAGATGAGATTATACAAGCCAAAACTATTATGAAATGTTTACTGTCTTGACATACAAACATATTACTTTAATACATGTAATGATATACTGATGTAAAGCTTTATGATGCATTTGGCTCAACAGAATAAAAAGTCCTTTTTAAATAACCATCTGAACAATAATTGCCAAGATTGCTGAATTCTTGAAACCCTCAAAGTTAAAATTGTCTTTGACATTAAATGAATCGAAAACAGTTCCTTAAAATGAGTTAGATATTTGAATATATTTATATACTCAAAGTTTAGATCCATTCGTGCTTCTCAAATATAATGAATATAACGAACTATGTGGTTATCGGTTATTAAACAATTTAATCTGTATAAAAAATTAGTATGAAACGAGTCGTTCTGGTAAATTTCTAAGGAATTCCTAATTGTCGTTCTGGCAAAACTAACTATTTATTACATAAAATTTACGAGTTTCTTGTGCCCATGGCGGGCAACCTCTACAACGGTTAATTGATGAAATAAAAATGCTTGGTATTATTCAATTATTGTAGATCCAACCCCTGACGTCATGTCGACCAGCTGACTATGATATTGAGGTACGTATCTCACTTCGGTGAACTCATGAAGTGTTTCTATTTTATACTAAGAACTAGTGGGCAGCATCAGAAATCTATGGTAGTAGGTAACTTAGTTAAAGCAATAGAATGTTATCAGCATTTATATTTGTCTGTCTTCTATCGTGATATAACTTTGAAATTTGTACATATAAATATACCATCAGGATAGTTCTAAAGTAAAAAATATTTTCGATTTCGAAACTTTTTCTAGCAGTATAGACACAAAATGTGAACATTTTCGAAAAAGAAATGTCACGACAGTAATGTTTTAGTACAATTTGTATGTACTTATTTTATAAACAAACCAGATTCTTCTGACTATTTGTATATCTGCTATAATTAGTAGCACTGTCAGGACAGTTTGCAAAATGTAGGTTACAATAGTTTATTATCAGTTAGCACCTTAAACACATTTAGAAGTTAAAAGTTCACTTTTATTTTATTAGTTCTAAAATAAGTTATATAAGGATTTTTCTCTCAAATATAATAAAGATTAGAAATAATTACTGGCTAGGATTCAATCAACCAATCATTCATTAATTTGAAAATCAAATGATTTCAGAAACAAATTTTAGAAGATATTCTCAAAATTGGATAAACAATCTAATCGGTATGTCATTAAAGTCGCATATAGTGACAACTGCTAAAGCAAAGATATAAATCATTGATTAACCTACATTAAGACTGCCTCGAACTTTTTCGGCTACCAAGAACAAAATCAGAAACGTTTAAAACAAATGGGCTGAATCATCAACTACCTTTAACGAAATAGCAACCGTTTGGCCAATTATATAAATAGGATTACTTAATATAACATTCTTTTTGAGCCAAGCGAAAAATAAAGTTTGAGCAGTCCATGTGTGTTAAAGTATATTATTCTAGCACATTATAATAACCCCTGATTAAGATTGTTGATAATTTATTCTTATAACGGTAGTTTTGGAGCAGCTTGTGAATCGGACGTAACAATTTTCTTAATGTATCACTAAAATGAATTACAGTACTCTAATGAATTAATGAACACTTATTTGTATAATTAAACTTTCTCATTGCATCAGAGAACTCTAGTAGTGGATAGTTCAGTCAAAGTTATCATATTCTGTTTTTCATCGTGCTATTTTCTATTGAAAATATTTTATAATAATACTATCAGGATAGTTCTAAAGCTAAAAATATTTTCGAGACCGAAACTTATACTTATCTCACAAACCAAATTATTTTGTATTTTAGAACATACATGCTAAAAATAGTAGCACTGTAAGGATAGTTGGCCACATAATTTAGTTTTTCAACTAGCCCAAACATATTTAAAAGTTAAAATTTAATTTTGGATTCTGTATACTAACTTTATTTTTGACTAACATGTAAATAGGCATATTTCTTTGATATTTGATTTGATTTTTAATTGGCGATAGAAATACATGAGGAATGAATAAATCGGCTTTCTTTTCATCGGAAATCGGTAAAGAAACTAAAATAAGCTGCTGTGCATACTATTTTATGTCATAATATATACCGACCAACTTCCTGTAGTGCTCATATGCCACTCCCATTTGTATCATACTCGAGTTGAAATAAATTCAACACAAACTTTTATGTTATAAACTCAGCTTAAAGCGAGTATTGCCAAACTGCGATCCCTTCATTATTTTTTTTTTATTTATTTTATTTTATTATAATCTAGTCTCCTGGACTAATGAGCAATTTGTTTCTGACTTAATTTACTAAGATAAGTATATCTATGACTCCACCCATTGGCGTTTCACAGTTTCTGGTAAATTGTTGTTTATACCACATCGTTATTGTGGATCTAAATCAGCAAGCCGATGTTTGTTCTGCCAATTAAACCAATTTAAAGAGTTTGGTTCTTTTCAGTCTATGTATAATACTGGTGGTGGTTAACAGCTGAATTGCCTCTATATTCACATGTTGCTGGAGTCTTTCTTCGTGTTTCCATGCATTTTTTTAAATTTCAATTAAAACGGGCCACCTTAACGTCTCTAAGTAGATCATTATTTCTGACGTACCATGGTGCATCGTCGTTTTGTATCCTGTTCTGAAACCTTTGAATGATATTGACATTGCTGGGTTTTGTACAACCCCTAAGTTCAATACCATAAGTCCATATAGTTTCAGTATCTGCTTATAAAATAGCAGCTTATTGTATGATGATAGAGAAGAGTGTCTGCCTATCAGCCAATGCATTTTTCTATATTTTAGTTTTAGTTCTTCATTTTTCTTTTTGACGTGGACCTTCCATTTAAGTTTAGCAGGGTCATGCCTAGATACTTAGCTGTATTCGCATACGGTATTATTTCTCGATTTATTGAAACAGTTATATGTTCAACTCGTTTGTTGGTAATTTATGTGATCTGATTTAGTTTCATTTAGCTTAATTCGCTATCTTTTAGTCCATTTATATACTTCGGAGATAGCTAATTGTAATGTTTGTGTTGATTTTTCGTTGCTTTTTCAGAAAAAGTCGCCACTGTGTTGTTTCAGGTGATTCATACGTGTAATTCAATTCAGGTAGATCATACGTGTATAGTAAATATAAAATCGGTCCTAATACACCTGTGGTACACCTGCTTTTATTTCTTACAATTCAGAATAAATTTCATCCAATTTAATTCTAAATAATCTATCTTTTAAATATTATTCCAGTATTTTAGCGAATTGCATTGGTAAGAGGTTTCTTAACTAATGATTAAAAATATCGTGGAGCAGACATTTTTCTCTTCAAGTGCTTTCTCAATTATATTGATTATTTTGTGTACTTGTTGTATTGTTGAGTCTTGACGACGAAATCCGAACTGATGATTTGGGATTAAGTTATTCCTTTCGATTATTGGATTTAACCTTTTAATCAGACGTTTTTAAAGAGTTTAGATAGAACTGGCAACAAAGAAATTGGTCTATAAGATGAAGTTTCGTATGGTGGTTTACCAGGTTTTGGTATCATTATTATTTCCGCAATTTTCCATAAACTGGGCACAAATTTGGTTCTAAATGCTGCATTGTTAAGATAAGTAAGCTTAACTAGAGCCTTCCTTGGTAGTTCTTTTAAAATTTCTGTAGTAATAAGATCATAACCAGGAGCTTTTTTCGAAGTCATATTAAATTTTATCTCTTGCATGACTTCTTTTGATGAAGTCAATAGAATTTCTTCACTTTCTTTTTCAGATTCCACCGTTTTTATTTGAGATTCTAAAGTTTGATCATCATGTGGTTGGAATATTTTTTCGAGGTGTTCCGCAAAACATTGAACTTTATCTTCGTTATTTCGACCCCATTTCCCCCCTTCTATTCTTATTGGAGGGTTCTGCATTGTTGGTCTTTTAATTTTTTTGGTTGCTTTCCAAAGTGAATAATCAGTCCTGCTATCATTAGTTAGTTTAGACAGTTACTGATTGACTTATCTTTTACATTTTGGAAAGCATCTTTTTAGGCTTGGTTTTTTTTCTTTTCGAATAATTTTTTCGCTTAATGTCAAAAGTATAGGAGAATGGTCTGAGTTTAGGTTTCGACTTTCGTCTACTTGTATATAGTTCATTGATATATTTTTGATTATAAAAAAATCAATTAAGTCTGGTATTTTGTTTTGAAGTAGGTTGATTCGCCCCCTTTATGATGACAAAAAAAATCGACTGACAAAATTTCGATTTTTTACATTCATTTCAGCCTTTATTTCTTTGCATATTATAACATATAATATGCTTTAATAAAATGTGTCCCTGATATAAGGCAAATATCAATGTGTTATGCTTCTAGAACCAACTGCAACTCAAGCTGATTATTTAGAATCACTTGAAGCGTTTCATTATTACTTGAAGTGCTATTTTTTATTGATTCGGAACATTAACTATTGCTTGCGCTTATGTGAATTGTCCATCTACAGCTGCACTAGATCTAACTGCAGTATTTTTATTTTTCATGTTATTTTAACATTAGACTGATAATTGTTTCAGTGTGCTGTGTTTTTTGCCGCTCATTTTTTCCTTTAATTCTCTGCCTTCAACAAGTACTCTGCAGCCTCTATAACTAGCTAGACGATCATCTCCTTAGTGTACACATTGTGCTAATGCTTCTTTTAATTTATTACAAGATGTTGTAGGGTGTTTTCCAAGGCATTTTATGCAGCGCAGATCTTTGAAACAGTAAGCTTGGTTATGCTCATATGATTGACACCATTTGTATAAATTACAAATTTTATAACTGTTTTTTTTTAAATAAAAAGCACAACGTAAACGTTCAGGAATACCTTAATGGCAGAGAATTAATAAAAAATATATATACATATGTATTTTCTATATTTACTACACGAACATTAAAATTTGGTACGATTTTAAATTGAATTGTCAAAATCAGTTATTTGCGGAAATAATGTTTGACAAACCATTTTATAAACATCTTATTAAAATGAAGTTGGCTGTAATTAAATAATAACTCATGCATTGGACATGCTATTTTCAAAGCTACAGTAAAAGGCTAAAGTGAAATGTCAAGTTTTTTAATTAGAACGCTCTGCAATATTTAAAAATAATATTTAACAATATTTTAAACCGAATAAACTAAAATGGGGCGTGAAAATAAAACAGTGAAATTTCATTGCACTGATTTTTTTTTGCCGCTGTAACTATGTGCCTTGATAAATTTGCGCTGTAAAACAAAAGTGAAATGTCAAAAATTAAAATATACAAACTCAACATGGCTGTGCCGCTGTGGTATGTATGAAATAAATAATGGCATCCACCTCATTTTCGCGAAAAAAAATATCGCAACAAATATATGGCAGTACTTTTGTTGCAATCTAACATTATCGCACTCAAAATCAATAAAGGCAATGGGTTTATGTATATATTTCATCTGACAGACATAAATAATAATCGTTTTGATTAGTTGTAGACCCGTCATATTTTTTTTATCGTACGACAAAAATTACAAACTAAACTTTGCTCATAAGATCTCGCTTAAAACGTGGACCAACATTTTTTTAAATGTCAAAGGATTTAATAAAACGACAGAAAAATATCGTTACGACAAAATTCTGCACATGTATCGCTTGCCGTGAAGTCACAAAAATATTAACCAATCATAGCAATTAAAATGTATGTCTATCAGACAAAATTTATACATAAATCATCACCTTAAAGCCCAAATTTTTCTATTACGCAAAAAATTACGAAGAAATATTTAGTCAAATGTTTTTCGCATGTTACTATGACCGCAAACAAAAAAATTTTAGTGCAAAAATATCACAAACAAATATTTCGTCACAAAATTTATTTGCTCTCTTTATAACTTTTACAATAAGTCACTAATAAATATAATGTAGCCATACATTTTATTTTAATGAATTTTAAGGATTTTAATGAATTATTAATCAGTTCTGTTTAATCAGGAGCTGTGACACCACAAAAGAAATATGTATCTAGTGGTGTTTCTTTTTAAAGAATAAACTAAAAAACCTATTAAAAGCAACAGAACTCATTTTTAATATGGCATTGATTTTTGTAATTAAAGCTACATATTTTGTATTTGGTTGTGCTGTTAAATTGTGTTAAATAAAATTATAATTACTAATATTATAAATTAATAAAATTTAAAATGGGACTAGAAAAATTTGTTGGTTTTACGTTAAGCTCTAAAATAATTTGGGATCTATTATTTGATGACGAATTTAGTGATTCAGAAGGCGAAGCTAAAAAATCAACGGCAAAATTTTGCACTGCAATGAAAACACAATTTGTAAATTGAATAACCTTTAATTTAAAGCTCATTTTTGCATGTTTCCTACATTCTAGCTCTTGTACCAATAGGTACTAGCAATTGATACCAAAATGTCGATGTTGCGCGTAATCACGTTATGGTACATGGCAAATACCAAATGTTTTAGGTAAACAAAATTTAACAGTTAATTTATTTTTCACAAATATATATGAATATATATATATATATATATATATATATATATATATATATATATATATATATATATATATATATATATATATATAATTTATATATATGATGTTTATTTTTTAGATCTTTGTCGGAGAGATTTGACATATCTATAAATGGCTCTTGAACTGTTGTATTGGATATTTTAGCACACTTTTAAAAGTAAACTTTGAAAATAAAATTATAGCTAGGCCATCTGCAGATTGATTTCAACGAAAAGCAGCTTACTTCCAAAACAAATCTAATTTCCAGGTATGTATCTTTAAAAATTATACAGATTTAATATAATTTTAATACAAATTATTTATAGGAATAATCGGCTGCATTGATGGTTCTCACATTCCCATCCCAGCGCCCAAAGAGTACCTTAAATAGAAAAAAATATCACTCAGTATTATTTTAATTATTTTAACAATTTAATATTGATAAAACATGTTTTAATAATTGATTTGAATATTGTACTAAAAAATTTAAAAATTATTTATTACGTTTTATTTAACAAAAAAAAATAATATTTATCACGAAATACACAAAATGTTACACAAAAATTTATAATTTTGACAACTAATCATAAGTTGCTCAATTGCTTGTGTCGATTTGTGCAAAATCTAAAAAAATCTGACGGACAAAACTCAAGTGTGAGAAATTACAAAAACAAATCTATTCTCGCCAATTGTGCAAAATTCCACTCCTGAATAGTGTTTCGAAAATAATAAAACTTAATAAATCATGTCAAAAAAATATAAAATACCGTCAATATCGTACCACACTTTCTTTTGAGATAGCGGTCACACAAGGCAATTTTTTCTGAGTATAAATTAATTAAGCAGAGGATATTTCCAAGGCTCCATCTTATAATTGTCTTGAAGTTAAATAAAAAACGCGTGTTAAAAAATAATCTATATTTAAATATGATTACCTGTTATCTATAAAAAATAAATATTTTTGGTTTAGCTAAATAATAAATATTTTCCTTCTTTATTTTAACTTTCAAAAGGTTCTATTTTAAAAACGAAATTAAATTTTATTTATTTTTTAATATAAAATTTCTTTATTTTACACTTTCAAATGTTTACAGAATATTCGTTTCATTTCACATTTTAGTCTAGTACGAAAAGAAATTTGTTCTATTTCAAAAATTCAGAAAAGAATGCATAGTATGAATTAAAAAACGTTATGCAATATTTTAAAGCTGTTTCTACTTCATTTAGTGAATAAATTTGTTTAAATGAATAACCATATTATTTTATTAAATTTGTATTTTTGTTAAATTTGTTTTTATAAGGAAAAACGGTTTTTTGTTTCTTTTTATATTTACAAATAAAAATATGGCATTATGTCATCAACAATGTGCTTTTTTGATAAATTCAATATTATTATTGGTAAATATAAGACGATTATTTTCTGCGATATTTGTGGTTTGCAAAATTTTTGTCTGCGATATTTGCGTTTTACGATATTTTTGTTTGCAGAATTATTTTTTGCGTCTAGTTACAGCGATTTTATTAACATTTGATGAAAGAGCATTCGAAATTTTTGTGATCCGATTGATTTACCTGCGAAAATATGGCAGCGACCCGAAATAATGTATCTTAATATTTTTATTTATTTATAAAATAAATAAAAATATTTACGATATTATAATTTTAATTTCTATATTATAAGCAAATAGAATTGTATATTCAATATTTAGAGAATCATAATGTGTGAGAACTAACTGGGGTGATTAAACAAGCGGTGAATCCAAATTATCTAAAGGATACATGGAATGAAGTGGCAGTAGTTTGAAACTCGTGTGGATCATGGCCACAGCTCGTTAAAAACAGGAAAAAGGAAATAAAGTATGAATTATTGAAATTTATAAAATCAATAAATGTGTATTTTTTTAAAAAAATTTACCGATATAAAAAATTCAACACGAAGAATATCATCAAGGCATTTTTAACGTCGTACGTTACAAGGTTCACGGTAAAATGGAGGACGCGTCTATAGCTTTAATTTATTATCTGCACAATGCATAGTATCAGTCATGCTGTAATGTCGCCACGTCATAAGTTATATGTAATTTATTAAAAAACATAAAAATTTGAAAATCCTAATTTCTCAGGTATACATTTAGTCTTAATTATTTTCGTACATATTATTTCAAATATATTTATTTATTTTTTAATATTTTTAGATATTTCATCGGGTGACGAGTCGTGTAGAATTTATAATTTTTTATATATTTTTATACGTAAATAGTTTTTACATAAACATTTATGAATTTATTTAAATATGTTATTGAAATAAATTTGTATACTTTGGGTGCAATATGTAAGCATTTCGACTTGCTACTTTCGACATATCGAAACATCAAGTCGCACTTGCGACAGAATGTGATTATGCAAAACATTGCGAGATCGAAAATTAGTATTATCCGACAGTGATATTTTCGGTAATAATTTTATAGTTGTTTGTAATTTATAATTTTTTTTAAGTTGTAGCGTCACTGAGTCATGTCAATGTCAAGATTTTTTAACATTTAAATGTTTCGTTGAGCAAAGTCTAGATTATCGTCCATAAAAGTTTCCTTTTGAATTTGTCGTGGATTTGCTCTATTTACCCCAAAAAAAACTAAATAATTGTTTTTTGCTTTTATTCTTACTTGAATCCATTACATAAATTAATTAAATTCTAATCTTAAATACATCAACAGTACAACTAAAAGAGTTTGTACACTACAGTAATACATTTGAGATTAAAATAAAAAAATAAGTAAATTACATGATGACACCATAGTTTAATTTTGACAACTAAATTTTTATTCTTACATCTGACATACTAGATTACAAAAATAAATTAATAAGCAAATATAATATGGCAACAATCATATTATTAAATAATTCAAAAATATTTGTATGTTTGTTTAGCCTTAAAAATTACTTGAAATGGCTAAAATAATGATTTAATTTCATAATATGGCGTTTTATGAAAAAAAAATATTTTAACCATTTCAACATGTCTGTCGCAACCCAAAAAGTGTTCGAGTAAAATAACAACAAAATTTCGCAACTTCGACTTAATACCTTTTTTGAAAAAAAAAACCGATTTCTTGTCGAAAGTCGAAATGCTTACATAATTGCAGCACTTAATGGAAGTGTTCGCGTATATAACATTACAACTCTGCTTTCTTTCTCTCGTTATTTGTGAATGTTCTTCGATTAACTCCGTGGATTCAGTGTGGGTTTCTTTGAAAGCATATAAAAATAAAAAGTATCTCTTACTTTTCATTTTTGAATTATTTTTTTCCTACCTCTTCGGGTACTGCTATTACAGGTAAATTGTAGTGTACGGCTATATTTTGTAATTTTGCTACTGTATATAAAATAGCACCAGCTTTTTTGGGCTGTAATGAAGCACTCTGTATCCTTAGAGGCATCGATATAGTAATGTCATTATTCCGATCGTCCTTTCAATTATATTTCTAGTTAACATATTATGTTGCCTCTTGAATAGGTATTGTCTATAATTTTATGAAATATTGTCTCCTCGAATTGATGTGAACAACCACTATAACGTTTATATTTTTATAATTTGATACATCAAATTTGTTATAATTAAATTAATTAGAAATATTGCAGCTATTAAGTGTGCATATCGGTCACCACTTTTGTACCTGCGGTTTAGGTATCCATTATGTTAGACACCTGCCATGCAGCACAATCATGACATGACCTAGGATATCGAGCACAGCAGGCAGTTGTTTTTTCTTTAAAATCACACCTAAAAATCAATCAGTATTTTTTTAATATTCTCTTAGTCGATCAGCGCGACTATAGTCGATTGAAATGACCTAGATCGTATTACCATAGTCGTCTGAAAAGTTTCTTGTCACTTGAAATGACGGTTTCAGTCGAATGAAATTTTTAAGGGACACAACCAAAATGGAGCATGGAACAACGTAAGTATAGTAGTTTATTATAGTTTTTGCAATAAATGCTACATTTTATTATATTTAATAACTATTTCAATTTTAGTTTTTTTTTCGTATTTATTAGAATAAAAATAAACAATTCGAATGTCTTGTCCAGTTGATGCACAAGCATATGTGGACGCAGCGAACGGTTTTTTTAGTTTTGGTAGCTTGAAGCAAGAATACAATAAGGCGTGGAAAAGTTTTGCCGTTAAATTAAATTCTCTAGGCCCGTCAATACGAGAGAGCGCAGGATGGTAAACGGTAATACACACATATATAAAAATAGCTTTTATATAAAAAAGTTTTTCTTTCTCCGGTTTTTTTTTCAACATTTTCTAAAGGTTATCCTAATATTAATATAACAATTTAAGTGGATTGATACAAATTATTTACCGTTTTAGATAAAAAATGGAGCAAAATAAGAGAAAAATAAAAGAAATTACCTGTACTGGAGGTAAGTTAAAAATATTTTTCTCCATTTGAGGAAAATGTTATTAGCCTCCTCCGTTCTGAAAAAATATTCGACAAAACATAGTAAAAGTTTTGCCCTGCAATCAGAAGGAGCTATTTCAAGCCCAATAGTCGGAAATAACGTGTGTACTGCGAGGTCTTTTAATAACATATTGTTAAATGATCCTTTGCCAGAAGAGGTGATTGAAGCAAATGATGTAGAGGTGATTGAAGCAAATGATGCAGAGATTGAAGCAAATGATCTTAATAAAGAAAATATTACAACAGCGTCGGCAGCGCCAACGAGGACTAAAAACAAAACAAAAAATACGCAAAATAGAGAACGGCAGTGCCTGCCTGAAATCCAAACCAAATTGATGCAGGAAATCGAAAGAAACAGCAAGGAATGTGCTCGGTACTCTCGAAAAGCATATAAGTTGCAAATGAAACAAGTGAAAAGTGCAAGTTCGTCATCTACGAATAAAAAATATTTGACTATGACATCAGGTTTACCTAAAAGCCGAGTATGTATTTGTCTTTTATCGAAATTATGTTTTAGATGATGGTCAAGCTCATTAAAATTATATACGAACGAATCATGACTTGATGATTAATATCCACAAATGTAATATACATTCTGTCATCGCATACCTAAGAAATACATCAGAATGTTATTTAAATAATATTACAAAATGAACGTGATTACTTACTAACAGCGTTCAAGCTATAAAAATCTTTGCTATTACGGTAAAGGTGTCATCTTGCAGAAGATTGGCTCATTGCGTTGAATGCATTATGGGAAATGCTTTTTTGATACGACACATTTCCGTAAATATAGAATTAGATACCCATGTGATTCATCATCCTGCTGCAACTCATTTCATGCTTAAAACGATAGATTGTGGAATTTATATAATTAATAAAAATTTCACTTGAAATTTATAAAAGGTTAGTGTCCACTAAGTCTCTCAAAACGTTTCAATAAATGTTATTTTGTTGAGTATTGTTGATAAAATAATAACTTTTCAATTGTACTAGTATAAATACCGCGATTCAGATACACGAAAACTTTTCAATTTATATTCATATGTGATTCACTTCACCATTCTAATCAATCAAAATGAAAATCTTAACAAATTTTTTGATTGAATTTCTATTTTTGGATCAATAAAAATTATTTGTGAAGATGAACTCTACGTGTAGGTGTTCTTTTTAGAAATCAATTTAACAAAAAATGGAAAAAATTGTGTCCATTTAAATGATAAATGACAGGATAGCCTAGAAATCATTCCAATTATGAACAAATAAATTCAGTCTACAATTTTATTTTTAGACGTGAAGATGTGAATAAATATTGCATTAGGTCGAGTGTTAGCACTTTGACACAATTGTTTCCATTTGATAATTTTTATTTTTTATTTATAATTGTGTACAAGGATTGCAAAAAAATTAAGATACGCTTAATGGTTACCAATTATTTTTTTTATAAAAAAAATCTTTTATTCGATCTGGAATACTATTAAAATTAATTCAAAGGCAACTGCAACAACAGTCCTGAAAAAACAACAGAAAATTACTAAGTCAGATCACGATAAAAACCCAACATCATCCTCTCAAGATTTGAAAGTTAGTTACGGCAATATAGTTTAATATAGTATGTGACATAGAAACCACTTCCAAAAGAATATGCGGTTGGAGACCTGTGATGCGAATTCGGTCAAATAATAAACTTCCGTCATATTAGGTTTACATTTTGATTTTGTTGCTGAAATCGATCACCAATGATAAAATTAGTTTCTTTACGCCTAAATGTGTGTGTTATTTTTTTTTTACATTTTATTGTTACGATTTTTCTAGGCTTACAATTTTTTGAAATTTAGTCATAATTCAGTTGCATGAACCCGTATAGTAGGCAAAAACGTAACAATTGGTAACAGCGGTGAGATTTGAATATTAAAAGTTGGAAGAAATTCATGCTATAGTGAGAAGACATTTGCTCCACTGGTATTGATATTGCGCAGTTTTTGGCAGCAGACATGGAGACCAATTTCTTCATTGACAGTGTAAGAGATTTTGCGACCAGAAGAAATATAGGGTTTTCTCCAAAAGCAATGTTCGCAGAGACCAATATTTGAGCATTAACCAACCAGACAGCATATATCATTATCAAGTTGCCAATTGTATTGTGCAGTAAGGCGAAAAATACAATCAAGAACGCTATAGCTAATGTACCGCAAACCACGTCAAAAAGTTGAGAAGTTTCCAAGGAGAAAAGCCAAAACCATTTAAATAAGTTAAACTGAAACGAGTAAATTTTCAGAAGCAAAAACAATTCCACACACAAATTTTCCGTAACCACCATTACGATCTCTTGAAGAGGTGGTGATAGCTCAACAACCAAATGGGACATTGATAGAGAAACTGTTTTTCACGCTTAATGCAGGTGCAGCAAGAACAATATTGTGCAGTACCATATTCTAAGCGAGAACTAGTCAGTTTAATGAGATTGGTTAAAAATTGGGAAAATTGTAGAGGAGATAATCTTGATTATAGAAGCTCAGCACAAAAATAAAAATAGAGAATTATCCCATAGCAGGAGCACGAATATTCTTAACACTCGATTTGCATAACGGATATTAGCTTATGAAAGTTGCAGATGAAGATAAATAAAATAAAGCGTTTGGTATAGATAAAGGGTTCCGGCAGTTTAATGCCATGTTGTTTGGCTCACGTAACGCTCCTGCAACTTTCGATTGGTTAATAGAAGTTCAAAGATGTATGCATTGTTTCATAACGAGGTCAAATATTTAGGACACAAGCTAACAACACACGGAATACACTCAATTGAGGAAAAGCATTTAAAGGTAAAGGACTGGCCCAAACCATAAAATTTACAAGAAATTTTATTGGATTGTGTATATCTATTATCGGCGATTCGTGTCAGGATTTCATGATGTTGCTTAGATTTGCCAAGAGTTGACCAAAAAGTTATTTGACTGAACCGAAAGAATGTTCAAAGAGTTGAACATACGGCTATGTACGGCACCAGTACTGGCATACCCAGTACCGAGCAACAAGTTTATTGTGGACACCGATGCAACTAATACTGATTAAGGAAGTGTTTGATCACAAGAAACCGATGGTCACTCGAAAAGAAAACAACCCTATGGTCAATGATTCCACGTAAGAACGGATCATGCAATGAGACAGTTACTGGAGTTTAAAAGCCAGAAGGGAATGCCGATGTCGTATAAAGACCAACTTGCTGAATAGTTTGCAAGCAGTTCGACCAAGTGAAAAAGACAAAATTGACGTCGGACACCGGTAAGTGCCACCATGGGGAGAATGGACTCCTGAGTGAATTAGAAAGAAACAAATGACTCAGATTTATCAGTAATAATGAAATACAAAGAAAAAGAGCACCCACCAGCATGGGTTGAAATCTCTGACAAAAATCCAGTGGCAAATGCAAATTGGGTTGAGTTATACAATTTGTGGAAGGAGAATTGTTGTGGCCAGTCGACGGCATTGTTTCTCGTCACCAGCTAGTTATTGTTGGGATACTTTTTTAATCCTGCGATATGATACAGCTCTTTCGACGTGGCCATGCCCTCCAGTTTGGTTGAATTTGGTGAATCCGAGAATGTCGCAATATACGAAGAACTACCTTATCTCCTATCCTATACTAGTTTTTAACGACTTTTATGTGGCCATATATCGATCGTATGACATTCATCTTGAATATAGAGTGTTCCGCATTTGTTGGAGGTTAAGGTCGGCTAGGGTACCACCGGTCGTATTAGTGCTTATGGCCCCAATATCAGGGCCTTGATATTTTTCTTATACAATTAGTATACCGTTATATTTCGTAGTCCCATTTAATTGTTCATAGTTCGTTTTTAGTTCGTTTAGTTCGAAAAGATATTTCTCTTCATTTATATAATTATAGATTGATCTACGTCGTCAAATCGGCCCAAACTTAAATTAATTTGACTATAAATTATTACTGGCCGACTCTGGCCAGAACTTCTCTAACTATAGAAGACATTTCCTCGTTTATTGATACGTAAGATCTAGTAGGTAATTATTGCCACTTAATATTGCGTGCATATCTAAACTCAATGATTGACTTACATCATACGACGTGATTTGTTTTTATTCATACATCTGATGGATAGCATAAATTTAATGATGTCTAATATCGTAAGAGTAGGAACTGACCTAACCTGATAGTTTTTAATCGACATTTATTTGTACTAATTAATAGTGATGGCGCAAGTATGTTTACGAAAAATATTATTGCGTGGCAAATATACCACGCAATAAAATTTTCATCTATTTTAAACTAATAAGACGGCAGCAGTATGTATCCCAATTGTAAACGAGTATAAATATTTACTTAGCTGACAACACAACACAACAAAACATAAGTTCTTAATATACGACGAAATTCTAATTTTATTGATTCTGTATAAAAGATAATCAAAATGATATTAAACCGGCAATAATATTTATAAGATGTGAAAATTTGGTACAAAGCAGGTGTCATACCTTTATTCACAATGTACGTTTAATGTTTGTATGTATATACCCAAATTTATTATTGAATGTACAATTTTTTAAATTACATCCAGGTGTGATAGCAGTCTATTGTTCTAGCGACTTTAATGTTTCCATATAACCTTGAGTTTAGTTGTCTAAAGTCATTAAAAGTGATACCACTTTTAGTCCTTTAGTCTTTTAGTCCCAACAAAGTAAATCGGCCTTTTTCGGAAACGCAATCATACATTATATTTCCTTGACGCTGTTCATTTACAAACTACTCCCCATCTCGTAGTATTCAGTTAGGTATCCACGATGAAAAGATCACATGCGTACATTTTCAGTTGTACCACAGAGTTAGTACGAGCGCAATGCCAGAAAACTTCTAAGTTTCTTGAAGTGAGCCATTCTTTTACGGCTGATTATTTCTTCGGATCAGGTTTTATTTCATAACTTGGTACAATATGGCCCAAATAGTTTATTTCATTCTTGAATACAACAACTAAACCCATAAATTATTGGTTTGATGAGGAGTGTCGTCTTGCTGTCGAGCAACATAATATACCCTATAAAAAAGCGCCAATGCGTTTTACAATCGCACGGCAGAACAAAGTGGTAGTTTCCAGGAGAGCAAATTTGTAAACGGAAAAAGCGTGAATGGTGCAAGGCTAAAGTGTTAAGAGTACAAGAACTCAGCAAGGAGTGCACAACTCGTGGCTTCTTTTAAAGTGTTACCGGACTGCACCATACCTTCAGACCTAGGTCTATCGCCATTCGCAACCTGATTGAAAACCTCCGAGTTAACATTGATGCAGTGCTCGACATTTGGAAGGAGCATTTCTCTGATTTACTTAATGTTCAAAAAGTGTCAAATGATGTATTTGAAAGTTGTCAAATACAGACTGCAAAGATGTGCATAGAGGACCCATCCTACGAAGAATTCACACTCGCTATGCTGATACTAAAATGAAACCGTACCACTGGAGTTGATTATATTAATTCCGAGCTCTTGATATTCGGAAGGGATACTTTGTGGAACTATATTTCAACCGTTGTCGATTAGTATAGCATAGCGAAGTTATGCTTAATAAATGGAAAGTGACTGCGTCGTACGGTTCCCTTAAAAATAGAGATAGCTCAAAATGAATAAACTATCGCGGTATAGCTCTCCTTTGCACACAATACATATTACTATCTTACATAGTATTGGCTAGAATCAAGCAAAGGTCACAAAAGTAAGAAAAACTTTTTTTTACATAATTTTATTCAAATTAATTTTTATTAGCTAAATGAGCACATCATTTTCAACATCAACATGATGATTATGGTATCCATATAGTTCTCTGTATCATCTCATCATTATAATTATAAAATTTTATAAAATTATGTAATGCAATTTCTATGCTACGAAATCTTGATTTCAGAACATTATTTAATCGTTCAATGCAATTTCTAGTTTTACGATGCGCAATTATGACGATTTTCACTATAATTTGTGTGAGTATCTATTGGTGTCATTAACCACGGTTGTAAAGGATAGTCACTAGCACTTTAAGATGGTCAGGACCGAAGGCAACTCGCATAAGCGGATTCTCAGATAATCCGAAAATCAATGTAAAATGCAAGAGGTGGTTAAAATAAGCATTATATTTTGAGTGTAAATTACTTTATTAATTTATATTTGACTTTTAATATATTAATATATTATCAAAAAAATAAAGGGGTGGTATCCTTATGCAAGAAAAAAATACTACCAAAACTATGTTTTTGACCACAACGAAAATCTAGGGTAAGGTTAAATCCCCAAATATCAAAACGCCAAAAAAAATTTCTCTAAAAAAATCTCGAAAATATTATTTTCTAGTGAAAAAATTAACCAACAAAAATTTTAGGTGAAAATAAAAATGCCAAATAAATTCAATAATAATTTATTCAGGAGTATGTATTTATAAACAAATTCAACTTTGATGGTAGAATTGAAATTAAATCCAAATCTCATTAAATGCGAAACATTTAATGAGATTACAAAAATTTGATTCAGTTAATAAACTATACAAAAATTTTAAATCTTGTATCATCCTACAAAGTTTTTTTAAAAAAATTATGTATTTTGCCATAGCTTGTATTTAGTTTGGTTTCGACCTAATCTGAGCAACCATGGTTTTAAATTTGAATTCCAATTTAAACAAATTCAGTCGTCTCATCAGGCTGCAGCGACCAAACCACAAAAATGTGTTGGTCTAAACGAAATATTATGCTTTGTAAAGACACATTGGTTTAGCGAATTATATAAGCTAGGCAAATTTCAAACTTCTTGCATTAATGCAAAAAATTTATTTTTTATTTTTCTAAAATAAGAGCCAGAGTTTAAAAAAAAATTAATTTGGAATTCAAATTTACATTCATGGTTGCTTAGATTACGTCGAAACCAAACTACATACAAGGTATGGCAAAATTCATCATTTGTTTTAAAAAAAACTCTTATTCCTCTTATAGATCTTATTCCAGAAGAATAAATTAAAAGTTTAAATAAAAATGCATTAATGCAAGAAGTTTGAAATTTATTACAAGCGGTATTCATCTCATACTAATGTTATCTCATCATATGAGCATGAGAAGTATTGTATGTAAAAACCGTGTCGAATATAGTGTAAAATAAAATAAACATTTGGATACTATAGAAACAGAAAACATGAGAAAAAAAACATTATTTTTATATGGATTTCGAATGCACTACTACACGCAATTTTTCATATCGGTTTTGTTTGTCTGTGTCAACGAAAGTTAGAAGACGGCTTGTAATACAGAGAGTTTTGGTTTTGGTCCAAAATCACAAACAACAAAAATAAAAAAAACGGACAACTTTGTTATTGCTTTCCATGAGTTTTTATTTGGTTTATAATTACAAAACACAATGCATACGCAATACAAATGTTCGTTTTGTTTTGTTATATTTGAGTGTGAGTGCATTTTATATACGTTTTTGTCACTGATACAAATTTTGAAGTGTACCGTTTGTTTAAGTATATCTGTGTACGAAACTTACAGCACGGCTTGTATAAGCAATTGTGTTGGTTTTGGTTGTATAGTAACTACCAATTTTTAATAATTTAATAACTGTAAATAAATAAAAAAAGTTAATGTAATTAAAAAAAAATAAAGAATAAACAATCAGTTAATTTGTTGCTTAACATTGGTTGTTTCTGCATTTTCCTTATCTTTGTAGCCAGAGTGATTAAAACAGGCGAGTGGTCCGATGATAAGTCTAAACATGGCGTTGCTTTAATTTAATTACTTGCAATTCCTTTAGTGACGCAGAAATTTATGACGTCTTTCTTCTATCACTAGGGTAGTAGGTAGGTTCACAGGTTGACACATGATTAAGCTTACTTTTTGAATTGATTTAAGTAACCTAAGTGGCGGCTGAGTATGCCTCGGCATCTTTTACCAGAATTTTGACCTGGCTGGTTCTAATTACTTTTAGGTCAAATTTGTCTTTTGTATATTCCTTCAACAAGACAGTTAAAGGATTGATTTCTTCTACACAAATAGACACAAATATTGGAGACACAAATATTGGAGGCGCTAATATAATTTTTTATGATGGTGTGTCTTCTTTTTCCTCGAGCAAATAATTAAACCGTGCCGATAAAGGCACTGTAGCTTGAGCTAACCAATAGTCGTTGATTTTCATTTGCTTGCGTCTATTGATAGGTGATAGAGGACTCGTACTTCTACCCTTTTTGATGGTTCCGATTCTGACAGAAGTTGTGGTGTTAGTGGAATTCTTTTTTTGGGAGTACCACGGAGAATTATTTTTTGACTGAGACGACATTTCTATTGATTTTAAATCAAAATCAAATTGTGTCGCATGAAACGAACTACCTGGCGGAGTTCGTTGAGTTTTTGAATTTTTAGCAAACTCAGACATTTTAATGTGCAAAACTAGGTTATTAGCATTTTATAATGTTCACAATTTTTGTTAACACTGCACTTTTACACTTTTTAGTTCAATTGTTTTGAAATTTATGTTAATATTGAAAATTGTTTTTGTTTACACTGCACTTTAATTTTATTTTTATTTTTTATTTTTTCATAATAATATAAAAATTTGAATGTTTGCTGTTCAAAGGTTGATCACTTAACATTGCTAGAGTTTAACAAATCAAAACAATTATTTATAATTCTTATAAATCGTATAGTTGCTAAACATCCTTTAAATTGTGGTAAAGCTAGTTCATTTACACAAAATTCAAGTGCATTCGCAACCGAATTACTTAAGGCTTGAGTCGCCAGTCTAACATTCATTTTTGATTTGTGAAATAAACAAGAGCCGATCACAATTTGTTTCCTAAATGCAGTTCCTCAGTTTCCTGAAGTTTCAATAATTTTTGTAAGTAATGCCATGAAATGTGTTTCTAATTAATTTAAGCATATGACACGGATCGGGCAATAAAATTAACTTTTGGAGTGATGACTCAAAATTAAATTGGAATTTCGGATCTAAACTATTAAAATCTGAATTTTTTATTACGTTATTTTTACATCCTAATAAGTTCCCTAATGATAAATTTACTGGACAACCATCAAAAGTGACACCAATTACGTTGACACCTGTACTAAAAAGGTTGTTAAGGCACTTATTAAGTAAATTATTTTTTTTTTGGTATTTAATGAAGCGATATAGGAAAATACCCTAGAGGTAATTTGTCATATTTATATCAATTTCTAATAATTGTTTCCTTTCTAGATGAAGATGCAAATATTATGGAAATTGCCTCTAGACTTAAATATTTGCACGTTCCTCTTATACAAATTAATTTGGATTCGAAGTGGTCCGAACAAATTCGAAACGTACTTCTCGTATTCTTTAATTTGATAGCTTAAGCCATTCTTTTCGCAAAGTATTATTTTTAGGAAATCTTTTTAGTCACAAGAAACAAAAAAAAAAAAAAAGATAAGTTTAGCTAATAATAAGATCTAATATATAATTATCACAAATTTTAGGTCAAAAAAGTACCCCAAAAAAAATTTCTACGACTATGAACATTTTTATTTCAATATCAATTTGCCAAAATGGCCAACAGATTTTTTTTTTAAATTTTGGTATACAGATATTTTAATTTTAATTTTTTTTATAGTAAACTAAGTTGTTCAACACTTATGATTTGGTTATCATAATAAGGTTTTATACCCTTTAAAACATCACTATATTTTTAAATATATAGCATTCATTAATTTTTTATTATACCTTTAAGGAAGTTTCACCTAATCGTCATCGAAGTTTAGTTTGTGGTATATTTTTCGATCAGGCTTATATTTTAATGTCATAATTTGATTAACAGTTGGGTCTCCAAACTTTTTACCGAGTCTGATTGACGTAGAAAATTTGTTAACATTTTTAAAAAAATGTATGACCTAGATATTGAACATTGTAAGGCTTTGGTCTGGCTCTGGCAATTCGGCAAATTTCCACATAATCGGCTAGGACGTTAATATTCCTTTCTTTAACTTTTCTCCCAATGGTGGAATGCACGGAATCCGCTTACATTTGAGTGTGATATTTTAACAAATATTTTTGGATTATTGTAACATTATGCTAAATTGATAAGGTTATTCGATAACCTCTTTAGATAAAAACTCTTTAGATAATTTCTTTAGATAAAAACTTTATGATTATAAATGTTACTTCGTTTGCACCTAGTCCTTCCTCAGCTTCGTGCCACAAAAAGCAATATCCGTCAGTTGCTTTAATATCAATGTATTGAAATTGTGTACCATTCCATAGTAAAGAAATATTGATTGCCTGTTTCTTTATCAATCTGCGTTTCCCATCTGGCGCGTTTTTTCATTTTTATATGATTTTCATAATCATTTTCGTTGATGTTTTTGTTTCATTTGTACCCACACAGAAATCATCTTTCATCTTTTTTTGGGCGGTATGAATACTCATCAAACAGCTCTTTTTTTATATGCCAATTGAGCTCCAAATACTGAGACTCCATTTACACTAAATCTGTAAAAAATCTACTAAGATGTAGTAAGTTTTCACGTTGTTGTTTCCTGTTGACGATGAGGTTGGTAATGCGTTTGGTGATGCGCTTGATGATTCGATTGGTAAGCTGTTCGTATGTTTTATGTCTTTGATCCAGTTTAATATGATACCTTGAGTTAAGTTGAATGTGTTTTGGAACATTTGTTTACACACTCTAATAAACCCAGCAGTAGATGATTATTTTAAGAAAAATTTAATAGTGTTATATCGCCTGGAGTCTTCGGAATTTTCAAACCTCAAAATGTATAAGCCCCAAAATGTTTAAAATAATATAAGCCTTTGTTGGTCTGAAATAAAATTACATTAATATATATAGTAGATTTCCAGAGAAGAGAGCACAGCCACACCGTGGTTTTAATTCCATTTTTACCTTGTTAATATTGTAATCCCATTTATTGTCAACAATATCTTTTTACCTACATAACACTTTCCAGCCTCCCTCTGAATGGAATTATGCTTACTTTTCCACTTATTTCTATATACATAGCGTCGCTTGAATCTTCAAGTGTTTCATCATCAAGTGTTTCATTATTGTGCTCGTACCTCTTACACGATTCTATTAACTGATTTTCAGTAATATCATCAATATTCTGAAAGTTTTCGCTGAACGAGCGAATGGTGTTAATAAAAACATTATTTGTTTCAACAGTCTTATTGTGGTTTAGTTTTGGATTCAATTGATCAAGTTTAACCGTATAGGAAGACGTGCATTCTTTGAATCATCAAGAATCATCACGAATTTGAATCATCAGATTGGTGTATATGTGCACAGCGGTACATTTTGCTTTATCTTCTAGATTTTTAAGTCCGAAATATCAAAAATTGAAATTTGATTAAGCCCAGCATTAACCGTTTTGTCAATAATCTGCAAAACATCACTTTTATTAATCACAAATCTTGTAGTTTAAGCAATTGTTTAACACGTGTTTTGAACTGAAATTTCAATTAATCGCTTACTTAATTTAAATGTTATTAATATTGAAAGATTAGCGCGTCCGAACCCGTCTGATTTGTATGGCAAGAATTTTAACCTCTTTTCATTGATGTATAAAACTTAAAATTGACAAAAATGGACCATCTCATTTTGCATTTCTCGCCGACGATATACTCTTAAATTTTATACTTAAATTATTTTAATTTAATTTAAAATAACAAAATTTATTACAGCAAGAAAATAACACTATGAGTTGTTGTTACGATATTCCAATGTCACAATGCACTACATGATAGAAAGCAGACATACACCAACACTTGTACCAGCTGATACACAATACTCTCGATTTTCCCCGTTTTATTTGTTTGTATATTTTTGTGTAGAGTTTTTCACCACCTCTTCAAAAATAAATTTTCATTTCCCACTGTATAGCGTTTACTATGTCATTTCCCACGCAAATTGAGCATACGATTCAAAATTATTTTAAAGTGGGGGAATTTTTAAATGTTTTGTACTCTCAAAAATTTCTTTGCTGTGCTATGTGAGAAATACCACACGAGAGAATATAACAACACCAACAACATTTAATGATATTTTGTAGTAACGCATATTATGTAGTCATCATAGTAAAATAAATAAAGAAGAGTAAAATAAAAATAAAAAAATCAGAAAAATCGAAAAAGCTTTTTTAGTATAACTTGAGTGTTCATGAAAGCTACATCTTGTAATATGTGTGTACAGTGTACGTGCGATTCATGTTTATGCATTTTCATGTTGTTCTCGTTACAGTGACATAAATTATGGTAATGACTAAAAATTGTTAAGGTCAGTTTATAATTAAAGTTGGATAGTGATAAAAGTGTGCTAAAAATATTGTAAGAAGTTGTTAAGAAAAGTGTTTGTGGCAGTGTTTATAAAATTACCAGTTTCTGTTTATGTGAATATCTTAATTCGTTTGTGGAATAACAGCATCAGTAAAAGTGAATTCAAAGCCGTGGATAAAGTTTCATTTATGTGTTTTTTATATATATATAAAAAAATAGTGTTGTGTGTGGATGTGTGTGTGTAATTTGTTCATACGACTTATTGGATATGCTTACTGAATATTAGTTGTGGTACGTATAATATTTTAACGGATTAATTATATAATTGACTCGGGTGTTAAAACCTACATGTGCGATGTGCTATAGTTGTCATTTCCGGTCGATTATCTTTTGATGCAATTATATCAGATTATTTTTTTTATGTTTTTGGGATAATATTTTTGGTATGAGTTTTTTTTTTACCTTGGTGAACAGAAGAATTGATAAAAAAAAATTGTTTAAATGGTTACGTTTAATAAATAATATATTAGAACAAGCCTAATTGTGTGACTTTTGCAGTATTAAAAATCAAAAAATATTATAATCCGTATTTTTGTTCAACAACCCTATTACATGCCTAGTTTTGTTATCACTGCCATGCATTTGTTTGCTGCAGTCGCTCCGATTGTCTTTTATTTTTATCTACAACTCAAATTACTATACAATTTTTATATAGTATCCCGGATTTTCGGATCTGATTTAAACTTTTATTTTTATTTAAAGCCTTGAACTGGTTGATCTACTTTCTTTTATTGTTGTCGACTTGCGTAATTCTGTGTTTGTTCAGATTATTCAGTTTAATTGAAGCAGTGACTGAGCTTTTTGGCTGTGCTCACTTTGTATTCTAGTTTGGCAAAACTTTATTCATTCAAGGGAATTCCACGAAATACCGTTAGTTTTTGTTCTTAGATTAAGTTTTAACTGAGTATTATCTAGGTCCTTATTTAAATTATTTAGAATTCGATGTTGTGCGAAGCAAAGCTTAGTTTCGTTCTGATGAGGAATTAAGCTAAAAATTAATGGTCATCTCATCAGGCCATGGCGACCGAGTGCTATGTGAAATTGCTAATTTAGGCTCTTTATATATTGTTGTACTGTGTACACGTAGCGTTAGCGAATTATATGAATTTGCATGAAATATCTGAATAATTTGAATATGTAGCGATGGTTAAAACTTCTCTGCGAGTGATTGTCTATCTTACTCTGATTTGATTTGATACCGTAAGAGTATAAAGTGATTATGTAAATCTCCTGGTGAAAGCCATCGCGATCTCGTAGATATCCGTGTTAGAAGAGAACTCAAAATTGGCTTACTGCAGTTTGTGATGAACCCATGTCGAGTTAAGAGTAGAAGAAAGATAGACCAGAAGATGTGTTGCATGTTGCATATCTTTTAGGGGTCACCATTATAAGGACGTGGAATGTTGTGTCGTTATTTTAATTATTCAGAATTAGATGTTGTACGAAGCGAATCTTAGTTTCGATCTGATGAGGAATCTTAATAATTTTGTAAAAAATAGTGGTCATCTCATCAGGCACTGGCACTCTATATTTATTAATGTACAGTGTACAAGTATCGTTAGTGAATTATAGTAATGTGCACGAAATATCAATTTCTTTACGCAAAATATCAATTTTTTTAGAAATTTTAAGAAACTATCTAGAGCAACACACGCAAATCACTTAGTCTTCCAGCACTTAGTCTTTCAAATCACTTAGTCTTTCAGTGTTTGAATAAAACAGTTTTTTCCAAGTTCCATAACTCGATGTTTCATCGTTATTGAACTTACTTAGATTAGAATGTATTAAAATATTGGTATGATGTGTTAAATTTTAAATATCGCAAATATACCTTGCTATGGGGTTGTATCAAAGATATCGTGTTTGGCGGGAGAAAGAAAAAAATTTACATTTGGGTGTAATAAAATCCCATGCGCATTTTTTTTTTGACTCGGCTTAAAATAGATCAATCGGCCTACAATTTTACCCAAAAGAAGGTTATAAGGCCTATAGTGGAGTTTGTTTTAGCAAGGCAGAGATTAGGAATCAATAGCCGAGCATAAAATTAAGTTTCCTGGAAACCATCGAAACGTGTCATATTTTGAATCTGTTCAGTCTTTTTCGATTATTTACAAATTCTGTTGTTTGTAAATACCTTAAAAAGCATGCTAAAATTGTTTAAAATTGTTTTTTAAATTTAGACGATAAGTTTACTCACCACGCGATGTACCTATTACCAAAGTTTGGACCTGAAAATGAACAAAGGTAATATCGTCACCTAATTATTAGTTTGGTCCATACGCCATTTACTTTAATCTCGAAAAATCGGCTTTTAATGTTTGAAACAAAATACATATGTATACCAAAAAATACCCTAAACTTTTTAATTTTAATTTTTTGTAAAATTGAATGAAAAGAAAAGATGTCGCTTACATTAAGGCGCAATAATTGGAATTTTCCAGAAGCAAAAATTTTTCAAATTGACACTTTTACACTAATTTATTCATTTTGTAGGATATGGACCAAACTGAATTTGATACGGAAATATCTAGGTTAGATAAAGTTGTTAAGTTACATTCCAAAATTAATTTTCTTGTCATCAACTTTTTCTTCATTATATTGTCTCCAAAATTATTTCTAACATCTATTTTGTTTTATTATTTTTGAATAGAGCCTATATCTTCCGTTGGCAGAAATGGGAAAAGATAAGAAATATCATTAATTTTTTCCTTGGCAATCGGGTGTGCTGGCAACTTACCAATTTCATTATTTAAAAGATTTTTTGGAGTAGGAAGCACATTGCTAGTTCCTGTTTTTTGGAGTGAGCAAGTTTTTTATGTTATTTCTTGAAATGAAAATTTAAATTTTAATGTGATAAACTACTTTCATCTTGCTCGAACCAAATAGATTTGCTTTTAAAAAATGGGACTCTACTATAATCTAGTTTGCCAGTCCGATTTGAGTATATTTTAAAGTCTGTAGGCTTCATTTACATTATGACCAGTGAAAATGAAGAGGACTGTGTATTTCCAGATTCTTCAAATATCGATCAATAATCAAGTGTACACAGTCAACTTCCTGTATATTCGAGTGGCCTGGTTCTGAAATATTTTGAATTATTGTCTTTAAATTTCTCAAATACATTTATAGTACTGTAGATTTTTGGAATTTTGCGGTACACAGGAATCGCTCCACCACGTAATACGTTTAATAAACGGGAAATCAGTGATCAACTGGTTCAGTATTCGAATTAATGCACTACAAATATCGTTACTAGATCGCCCAGTATGTGCCTCAGTCCATACGGCATAGTACGTTATTTTTTTTATTCGGAATTATGGCTGTACCATTCAAGTTAAACAGGTTTACTTTCGTTTATAATAGAGTGATACAGCATTCCCCTTCGGTAAGCCGATCACTCTTTCCAAATCGTAGCATAAAATACATGTATTAGGATCGTAATATTATCGTTATCGTAATATCCTATCAATAGCTCGATCATCTCTGCATGCTACCTTCTCTTGTTTATGTTGCTTGTATAATACAGTTTCATCGTTGGATGGTTTTTCATTTTGTTGATATAATAAACATTTGTCGCATACATCTTTTTTTGGTTTGTGAAATGAAATATTCAAATGAATATTTTAATTGGATCGTTATATTTGTCTACGTTAAGCTGGTACACGGCAATAATGTGAATCGGTTTCAAAACTGTTTATGTAATTACGCACTTCATTGAGTTTTACGGCAGAAGTGACACTTTTTGTAATTTTACAATTTACTTTTTAAACTTTTGCGTTTTTACATTCGGTGAAATATGGATATGGAACAAAAGTTGTACAATTTTTTGCTCGTTCCATATCCACTGCACATATACTCGTGGAATAAACTAAATTTTACAATTTATTGAAAAAATGTTCCAGTAGGTGTTTGGCTCAAACTAATCGCAACCAATTTTTTTTCTCCAAATATATTTGGTTTTCGTTCCATACATCAAAAAACGGGAAATGGACCAAATGATAATCTCAACAATGGTTACGAATTTAAAAATTCATACTACAGATTCTGAAAGAGCGGAAAATTTTACCTTATTCTGCATTATAAGTTCAAAAAACATAAATTTTGCGTATGGACCAAACTAATAATCAGGTGACGATATAAGTCGCGCTGTTTCTTCGAACAATTGTCGGAGATTGCAAACTTTTATTTCATGTTTTTTCGTTCAAATTAAAATTATTTCAATTTTTATTGAATCAATGTGAAATGTTTATCGTTTTTCTACATATTTTAATTTATCACCTAAAAATTAATTGTCAAATAAAATTTATTATTACGAGTTCGCACCAAACCTTTGGTTTTATCGAGAGCAATTCATAGTTAATGCGGTAACTACGCAGTGGGACATTTTAAGTACTATGTTTGTATTATTTTAAAGCGATTAATTAAAATATGTAAATAAACGATAAATATTTCATATTGGTTCAATAAAAATTAAAATAATTTTAACTAAAAAACATGAAATAAATATTTGCTATCTCGGACATTGTTCGAATAAAAAACGCGACTAACGAGTTGAAAACAATTTAGCTTTTTTTAATTTATGTGCAACTTCAGTTTTCAAAACGCACGAGAGCGCAAGAAAATAAATATAAAATCATTGTTCAAGTTTGTTATTCATCTGAAACCCCTTATATATTATAGATATATATATATATATATATATATATATACATACATATACAGTGATGGCTCAACCAATTTTTTGTAATCTTCGCGACCCTTGGCCGCACACAAGCGAAAACAGTAAAAGCAAATACTGTTGCTTCATGAAATGGTACTTATAGTTATATCAAAAAGAATGATTATTAGAATGGTTCTCTATGGTTATATTAATCATAAACAAAAATTAATAATTAAAAATAATATAATAAAACACCGTGCTTTCTTTATTCAGAAAATATAAATACGACTTTAAAGTATAATACTAATTTAAATTAATAGTATATTAATAATTGATAATATACATTTTGTATTTCCCTTGAAATATTAAGTACCCACCTGAAATATAACAAACTAAAAAAAAACAAATGATTTGATTGTTTCGAAATTTGTATTTTGTTTCAGCAATTAAGAAATTGTAATTAGAAACAACTCACTAAAATAATCCTTATTTTTAGTCGAAAATTTGAATGAATCCACTTCGATTGCTTAACCAATATTTAATTTAGTCATAATTACTTATATTATTTTATCGCATTGTAGTATAAATTTGAATTTTATTTCCGCAAATACGGAATTCTAGCCTGGGAAGCTACATGATTTTTGACGTGAATACGCCTTTAAATTTGCTTTCATAGAGGGATTCAATTCAGAAAACTGATGATAACAAAATCGGGGAATACAGTTTAACGCTGCAGCTATATATCTATAATCTACATCCAAAATTTAATTACACCACTCGATAGCTAAAGGATCATTGAATTCTTTACGATGAGTGTTGACTGTGACGCATCGCTTGCGGTGGAGGGGGAGGCACTGCCATTTTTATAGCTTTTTTCTTTATAGTATTATACATTTTTTTTGCGTTACAACCGAGTATAATACTCATAAAATATTTTTCATATACTAGCAACATAGATGGTAGAAGATGGTGATGGTAAATGATAGTAGAAGGAAGTTAGTATCGATGTATTCTGTAATCATTAATAAAGTTATAACAATAATTATTTGTTTTTACTTGATTTTTTTTTTCTGAAACCGATGAACGTTAATACACTTCATGCTAAGTGAGCTCAACCTTTCTTCTAACGTTCGCCGGAAATCTCGATGTATTTCCTTCCCAAAATGTTATGCGTATTTACGGTATATGTTCGTAGACGTGGTACAGGCATCCCCTTTTTTTTAGAAAAATTTTGTTGTTGCGTTTTTTTTTTTGCGCAGTGTATGAATTTATGATACTAGAGTGAAATAAAAGAAAAATATAATTATCAAATCATAGTTTTGAAGTTTTTCGTTACTAGAGACGTCTCCTCAAGGTGTGCATTGCAGACCTTAGTTAATTTCCTACTTTCATAAATATATGCAAAATATGTTAAAATGCATTGGTTTTTCAAAAGTGAGTTTACATTAAATTTAAAACGCAACAATAAACAACTTTAAAGTACGAAAAAAAAATCATACACCATCAAAATCATTAGAGGAATTATTTCCTCTTTATTTTACTATAAGATGGAGAGAAATTGAATTCTTACATTTCCTATTGGAAAGATGACAGAAATGATGAAACACGTGAGATATTGAGATTCCGGAATTATATTTTTGATTTTATACTACTTGGTGTACGAAATTAATTGCTTATGGTTAGTGGTTTGAAGTTATAAACGTTGGTGGTTAATGGTTATAGGAGCAATTATAAAGTGAATTAAAAATGTGTACTGCTAAACTCTGAAGTGCTAACTCGCATCTAAACTATCATAATTTTAAGTGTAGTTTTTAGTAATTAAAAAGTTGTTATGGAAAAACAGTGTAATAGAAGACCTATTAAAACATAGTTTTAGTAGTAGACTCTTTGAAGAAAAATAATTAATAAAGGGCGACCTCAACCTCAACCTTATTAAAAAATTTGATTACCTACCATAACAAATAAAATGTATGATATTTTTCTCCTGAATAATACATAAAAATGGTATGGTTAACTGAGCGTGAATTTCCCAACGCATTATATTGTTGGCCATGCTTATCATTTTCTAAAGATACCACAAGTTGGACTACACATGGTTTTAAAGACCTTAACAATTATTCAAAGTCCCAAAAAACGACATGAAACCGAGTCGACGGTATGCTAAAATTAAATCAATTCGGAATTGTCAATCAAAGAATATAACGACAAAGTTAAAGAAAATCGTTTAAATCTTAGAACTTTAATAAAAGTTGTCGGTTGTCTAGGAAAGCAAGAATTATCGTTTAGAGGTCATGATGAATCGGGAACATCAATCAATATTAATAAGAGACAATTATTTAGAATTAGTTATGCTTCTGGCCGAAGATAAACCTTTGGTACAATCCCAAATAGAAAATTTGTCAGTATTTACCGGGTTGCTCTTGTGTGAGCAATAACTCTCAATTATGTTTCTGCATTTGATGCAAAAAACAATCAGTTTATTGAATTTTGAAAGAAAATAAACATAGTTTTGGACAAGAATTTTATATTGTTGCGTGAGAATACCATTCTGTCACTGTATTTGTATACTTTTATCACAATAAAATTATTCTTTTTTTAATTTTTTAGAAATGAAATAAGGAACCTTGTTTTAATAAAAACAAAGAATTCAATACATCTTGTTTTATATATAAAAATAAAAATTATTTAAGAAAGGAAGTAAAACTTTCTTTAATGTGATAATAAAAATTTTTATATCGATTTTTTATCCAAACTTATTTTTTTTACTAAAAAGAAAAAAAATTTCTAAAAAATGTATATATATAAATTAATCTTTTTTCATTTTAAATCAGGTATTAATTTCGAGGATTACTATCCTCTTCATCTATCAAAGTAGGACATACTTTGAAACCCAATTTTTTTTTTTTTTTTGAAAAATGTTTTTTTATTGATTCATATTATTTTTTATTGATTTACATATTTGTACATTGGTTCTTAAGCTAGTTTTAAACTTTACATAGCTGTATAAACTTATTTAAAATGACATATCTATTTTTTATAATATGGCAAAACTTAACTAAATACAATGATTTTATTATTAAAATTTACATTACAAATTTAAATATTATTTAAATGACATCTTAAAAACTATGCTTAAAATCTAAAAATTTATTTAATTTATTTATATATATTTTTTTTTTTTTGTTTTTATTTATATTTACAATTTTAAACCTTAATTCTAAAATTTCCGAATCAATTTGTGCTTGATTGGGAATGGAATGACAGATGATTGCGTGTTGTCTAATGAGGATACTAAAGGGTTGTCAAATTGGGAGAAACCCGAATTTACCATACCCATGTTCTTATATACCTTTTTCTTGTTCTATTTTGATTTTATATTATTCTTTTAAACAGGTGGTTGATTTTAGTCTGTATGTTTATTATGTCCTTGTTATGTCTGCTTTTGCAAATTTCGTAATCTTCCAGTGTTGTCATCATGCTCTTTACATTAATGCACTACTTTCAGATTTTCTTTAATGCTTGTGTATTTGTGGTTATAGTCAGTCATGTGTTGTGCGTAGTTGGAGTCTATTTTGGGTTTGTCGATTTCTTTCACATGTTGGTTAAACCGAGTTGCGAAAGATTTACCGGTTTGACCTATATAGAACACATCACAGTCATCACATGACAGTCCTCAAACCCCCGTATTGTGAGAATACGCTCTTGGTGAGTTCAGTCTTTGTCCTATTTTGTTGCTAGTTATGAATACTGCCTGTATACCATAATTTTTCAGTACTTTCCTGATGATGTTTGCTGTATTTCTGTCGTAGTCAAATGTAATGTATTTGTTGGCTTTGTCGCCTTTCGCTACCAAGGTAGTATACTGTTCGTTAAGTTTCAAGCTATTGTGTTTTCTGGTCAATAGGTCCATACTTGCCGGTTGAAAACCGTTGGTCCATTGGTATCGTATTCAGTCTGTTGATCATGTCTGTTGATCATGTGCATCAATCTTATGTTGTTGTGGATGGTGTGAGTCGTTATGGATTGTGTGGTCCGTTTGTGTTGGCTTTTTGAAGATTTTAAACTTGTGTCTTAAATTTTCATTCCGTATCGTTAGATCCAGGAATTAATAAACTTGTTTTCTTCAGTTTCCAAAGTGAACTTGATGTTGTTATGTATATTGTTAATATAGTCGTGAAATTTTTATTATCACATTAAAGAAAGTTTTACTTCTTTTCTGAAATAATTTTTATTTTTATATATTAAACAAGAAGTATTGAATTCTTTGTTTTTATTAAAACAAGGTTCCTTATTTCGTTTTTATAAAATTAAAAAAAGAATAATAAAGAATTTTACCAAAACATTTAATTAAAAATAATAAATCAAATAGTCGACGAATTTAATTATCGGTTTGGCTCTCCAAACAATTTTACCTCTGTAAAAAAATCAAATTTATATTGTTAATTAATTTTTCACAATTTCCAATTTTTGAACAGAAATTTTCCGAAAATCTGCTATAGTTGTTATGCGAAACATATGAGAATATGAGACTTTTTTATATGAAAATGATTTAAATGATGTGTTCGGGGAGGTGTTTAGACTTTGCAATTTAGTTGAATTAATCCCCATTATATCTGCAACAGCAAAGCGCTCGTTTAGCAGTTTAAAACGTGAGCTCGTTTAGCAGTTTAAAATGAATTAAAACGTTCTCACGAAATAGTATGCTACAAGAAAGGATGAGTAATTTAGCAGTTAAATGATGCATTTTTGAGGATGTGTCAACTTTGCTTCGATGAAAGAATGAAGGATACCCTTTATAAAGTTCAGATAAAGTCATTATCTTTTTTAAATTTTTTGGAAAGCTTGAATAAAAATTAAATTTTATGAATTTGTACCAATACATTTTTTTTCAAAATTTAAGATAATATGGTAGTGTATTTGCACGTAGTGCTTTCTAAAACACAAGGAGTATTTTTGGAGTATTTTGATTTTTTCTCAAGTTATTAATATTTAAAAACAGTTAAACTTTAAATATTTTTTTAATTAACTTTCCTCTTGTTTATGAGAATAAATGTCAACGATGTTAATAACAAGTGGTGATAAATAAAACAAATATCAAAGGAAAAGGACACCTAGATTTTTTTAAGAACGTAATTCCAATTTTCTGTGAATTATGCATAGCTTTACTTTGAATTTGTTTGAATATTAGTTTGTATAGTGAGATAGTCAGAAAATATGCTAATATTTTACAAAATAAAAGTTCGAGTTTTAAGTTTTTGCTGACATTATTGTAATTGGCGCGTGGTTAGCTAAAAATTAAACGAAATTCTGGATTTTCACGTCATAGTGCACGTCAAGATAAGCTCGGTGGTGGAGTAAGCATTTTTGTTAGTCACAAACTCTTGGGTAAAGGATAACTTAATATTTGTATTGATAATCCTTACTTTATAGTAATTAAAACAGTTCAACCTAGTTTAACTGTCATTGGAATTTAAAGACCAGGGTCATCTTCAATTGATATTTTAATGGAAACACTTGATTCTATAGTAACAAAATACTCAAATTCAATTATTTTAGGGGACTTAAATATAAACAATTTAGACACAAAAGGATAACACTATTTGCATTGGACAATTACTACTAAGCAATGTATATTTTATACTGATCACTAGAGAAACTATATGTTAATGTTGTTTACTTTTGTATATTGTATAAATTAAAATTTAAAAAAAATAATAAAACACATTTCCAATACTGTTTTGGAAAACTTGCACTATTTGCTGGCTCTCGTAAGATCTCTTTTTTTCAAAGTAATTTAATTGACATATAAATGTTGTTTTTAATTTGAATTTCAGTATTATAGATTTTATGTAACTCAAATAGTATAAAATTTTATGAAACTCTAAATAGTGTCTTGGTAAATTAAAATTATAAATTACCTAGTCTGCAAAGATTATTCTGAGTACTTTGCGTTTTTTAATATAAAAATTTGTATAACTGATCCTTACTGGACCACTGTACAGTAGTATAGATTTAAATACAGTAGTTATACACGATAAATTTATTTTAAAAAATCATAATTTTTCATTAGAATGATAAAAGAATATAATAGTTTGCAAGTGTTGATTATATTAAAGGTAAAAACACTTTTGATAGGGAACAAAGAAGATTTGTGTTATATCTGTACGGTTCAGGCACCCGCTTTAATACTGCGTGTTTCCAAGATTTTAATCCAAAAGTAGTTAAATATATAGCTCAACGTTTTAATATCATGTTGACTTGATCGTTACAGTGACTTTTCGGTGGTTCAAGTAAGCTTACATTTGTTATCTCTTGTAATGTGGTAAACACCAATCAATAGGTTATTTAATTAAAAAATATAATTATATTATGTCTTGTCAAAAGTCATTGCGTGATTTTAAATATTATTGTGTGAAACAAAAAATATTTGCCGTATTTAATAATTTTGTAATCGGTCCTTGTTTATGTCCCATTTGGCTAGGTGATAACATATTTTCTTTAAAGGTTGGTTTAGATAAGGATACGATAAATAATTTCAAACATATGATAAGTTAAGAATAAATTGTTAGGTTAAGTGGTATAAATTATAATATAATATTATGTAAATAAATAGTTGGCATCTTTTAACAGCATATTACGGGCATTTATATCTATTCTTACAATGTAACTATAGTCAGAGGTACAGATTTTATCTAGAAACATTTTAAAAAAATGTATCGCTATTATAAACTTACCAACTTTTTTTTCTTAAAATAAATTTAATATTTTTATAAATGTTTCAATTAAAATGAGCTCCACTTTAAGGTCTCTATGTAGATCGCAATTTCTCACATACTATGTGATGACAGTTGATTTTTATGTTTCCTCTATAGTCCCGCGTGATGGAACCAAATATTTGGAATAAAACGATTTATTAACTAAAGTGAAAGCAAACCCCATTCAGAATGAAAAAGTTACAACAAATTTATTTATTGTTACTGTATCCAAAATAACATAAACAAAATAATTAAGTTTATAATATACAATTTAATGTAATATACCTTTTGAATACCATTTTGTCACTTTGGGGTTATTGTTTTAACCTAAATGCAATTTTCACCAGCACGTGTCATTTACGGCTTAGTTAAAAAAAAGTTACATGCATAATTCGCTACATGTACATCACTAAGAACGGTCAAAAAATGTAATTCCAACTTTTGTTACATTAAGTCAAAGAATTTCGCTATTTTATTAAAATAAAAATGTCAATTCATTGTATATTATACAATGCCAGCTTTGTGTTTTTTTTATACGTACCATGATAATAATTTGACCTTAACTTTAATTTACATTTTTAAATGTTATTATTACCAACAATTAACTTTATAATTTTAAATTTATTTTAAATGTCTTTGTCGCTCGATAAATAATGCATTTAATTTATAATTCACTTACAAACAAACAAACAATAATGATAATATAAACTGCAAAAAACGGTTACTATGGCATATCTATGTTTTTTCTTGTTTTTGGATGAGCATACTATGATTATAAATATTTTGTTTTTATTTTTGTTTAATTTCATTATGCTTTTTGCAATACATTTATGTAAAATTTTTTTGTCGATAGTTGTCACTACTAATGAAAAAAGAAATGTCAATTATTTAAGAACAAAAGTTTTTGTGTTGTGCGATTTTGATAAACAAAATAAATAATTATTGAAAGAAAATAATCAGAAACTAATAAAAAAAACATACATATGATGTCAACATATTGTTGTGTACCTCAGTGCATAAGCATCATAACCAGTGATGATGTAAAATTCCGATGGCGATCGAGGTTTAGTAATGTTTGAGTTTGATTGGAGTATTGTGATAATATGTTAAAAATATTATATTTTAGATACCTTTCAATCTTTCATTACTGAGACTGATTTCTGAAAGCTTAGTCGACACAGAACAGACAAAATATGCTGAAAATTTTACGCAAACATCAAAGTACCACGAAATTCCTTTAAAAATTTTGTTTAACAATTTGAAAGACGACGAAATAAAATATTCAACGGGGTTTGATCGGGAGCGCTTTCAATTACTATATGCGACAATGTCTGTCACTTCAAATGTATTTGATACATAATTGACCTGACAAATCAGTTGACATTAACATTGATAAAATATCGACGCGGGATTGATTTCATTTTAATTGGGAAGCTTTATAATCTGCCGACGCAAGTTATTTCCGAAATATTTGTATTCTGGACGAAAATCATATTTGCATATTACTTTACAAAGTGGTTTCTGGAAACTTCGTCATCAGGCTTCTGCCGCATACACCGCCATTAAATTATAAAAATCACACCTTGAAATATCTCGTCGCAATTGACAAAAAAGGTCTTTTGATATTTTTTCGAAAGTATCTGGTGCAACTAAGTGATCGTTTTTTTATTGAAGACAGTGGTTTCCTGGATCTTTTGAATACTGAAGATATAATTCTGGCTGTTAGAGGATTTAATATATCTGATCTGTTGGAAACGAAAAACGTGGCACTCAACATACCGCCTTTTAAAACCACCGCAATTTCAACCAAAAGAAGTTTTAGAAACCAGTATATTGGCAAATCGTAAAATTCATGACCAACGGGTTGTAAATTTGACGAAAAAAAACAATATAGTCTCTGAAATTATACCGCCATTGCTTTGGACAGTTCCTAAGGAAGTAGTCTATAATGCTAATATGATTTGTAATTTTAATAACAGAGTTATTTAAATTTTATAAAGGAACAACTTATTTTTGTGTTGTGTAAACATTAAAAAATTCATTTATTTTACCTACCACATAATATTTTGTTAATTTCATTCCTTTCAATCTGTTCAGTTACAGCTTTGTAAGATGTACCTATAAGTACTATAATTAATATATTTGATATAGACTACGCTAATTAAACCTTCATTATCACATTTATTTAATTCAGACCATATTTGCCCGAGCCACTTTCTTTTAATGAACTCTGGACAAAACACGTTTCTATAATAAAACTCTACTAGATAAACAATTTATCACAAAATTCATATCATAAAAAATGGTTTCAATATGCAAAAACCCAGCAATTGTACTATAAAAAATGGAATGGCACATATAAATGTGAATCACGTGCATTTGAATTTGGTAAAAATAATTATGAGAATGCGATAACTTTTTATTTCTATTAATATATGTTAGTTCAGAATCAATAGCTTTGTAAGCACACTTAATTTCTATTGTAAAATTATTATCGGATGAAACGCCATTACGTGAGACATCTAAATAATTTAACACGGGATATTGATCCGAGACAAAAATTTTGTCCTAGACAAAAATAAACCGCATCTTATATCTAGCTTAACTATATTTACGATGCGATCATTCTCCATATCGCTTTAAAGTATATATTCTTTTTCGTAGCCCATAAACTCATCAAAAGATTTATCTTGGGTACGAGCTCCAGATTTTTTTGCACGATGCCGTTTGTTGGCTAAGCGAAATCTATAGAATTACCTAAAATCACAATTATTATGATTGATGCTTTAAAATCGAAAAAACTGACCTGTTTGCGAATAATGATCCACTACAATTAAGCAAGCAGCTACATGTTTGCATGCTGCGACAAATCCTCCTCCAACAACACAATCACAGCTTGCTTTATAGATAATTTGTTTATGTATTTCAATTTTATATATTATAGACTTTTTCATTTCGGCCAAATTTATAAACATAGAGTTATCGGAAATCGACAACTTCAGAGAAGTTACAAACTCGTTAATCTCATAGTCCGGCCTCTTTTGAGACTGCTGGCCGCTTTATATTTATTAAATCAATTTATTGTTATAATTTGCGGCAATTGCAAAATAACTATTCCCGAACGCTGGTATATTAGGGACTCGGTAAAGTTTTCTGTTTAAAGAGTTGTTTTGCCATGTTTTAAGCCTAAAATTAAAAAATACTAGTTCATATATTTTATTTAAATTAGAAATAAACAACTAAACCTTGTTCTTAGTACATTTTTTGCGATACTGTTGCCTTTGCCTCTATTATATTTAATTGCGCTTTAAGATTTTCTATAAATCATTAAATAAACATGTTATTTATTTAAGTATACATTTTATATGTAGTCAAATTTTAATTACCTAATTTATCAGTTTTTTGCATTTTTAATTTTTATAAACAGATGACAACAATTTCACATAAAATTACATCGCCAACTGACTATTGTATTATTTTTCATTAGTGCTGCCGTCTCTCGGAAAACATGATCTATTGAACGTTCATAATGTGTATGAATCTTTATTTTATTTGTGAGGTGAAAATAAAAAATAAAACGAAAATATTGTATGTCGACTATCTTATTTCAATCCTAGTAATACCTAGTAAAATGTATTACTGTTATATCTACCTAGCTAATATGTATTACCTAGTAATACATATTAGCTAGGTAGATATAACAGTAATACATTTTTTGGTTAAAGTAAATTTAATAATTTATAATAAAAATATAATCAACCTAATTGTTTATTCATTAAAAAATAATTCAAATACTCTTTAAATGCTAACAGTGACAGAATAGTTCACAAAATAAAAATATATTGTTCTACAACTAAATGATTTTGTTAATATTATTAAATTTCACAACTAGTTTCGATTTTATAAAAATCATCAACAGGTGATTATTTGCAATAATAAAATCATTTAGTTTTTAAAAAATTATTTTGTTTTTATTTTAAAGTGAGTGAAAATTTTCGGAGTTTTGAAGTTTCCAAGTTTATTCAACTAAACTACAACTAAATTTAAACATTTATACAGTAAATTAAACAAAAATCTAATGGATTTAAATAGTTTAATATGCCCTAAATGTGATGAATAAATGTATCAAATGACCAGGTTGAAATTGCACGTGTTTCTGCGTTAGAATGTCACTCAATACTAGTTAAATTTTTGAGTATTACAGTAAAAACTACAAACACAATGAAAAATAATACAGCTGTTTGATTGATTGATTGATTGATTAGAGGCCAAAGACGAACCAGGAACTCCCGGAATGCCGGGCACCACTGTACACCCGTGTTACATATAACAAAACCGAAAGAATGGAGGGAATGTTAGTTGTGACAGACTCGACCCGGTTGCAGACACCTAAGCGATCGATAGTTAGTGTTTTTTTTGTGGTGTAAGGAAAGGAAGGGCTTTTAGTAATGACAGTTTTGACCCGGTTTTCCGGAAGCCAATATTCAACTAATGTTAGCACAAGACAATCACAATTTTGACGAGCTGCTCTGCATTATTTCATTTCTTATCATCAAGTGCAGTGTGCCCCCATTCAGGTGTATCAGCAAATGTTTCCTAAAAGCAACATCTATTAATTAAATATTTGCTCATAGCCGTAGGCTGTAATAAATTGAATTAGTTTTCATCTGAAATGATCAATTAATTAATTTGTAATATAATAAACTAATAACATCAAAATATAATTTCTGCAAACCGTAGACTTTAATAAACTGGCTTAGTTTTCCCTGAAAATACACAATGAAAAATAATACAGCTATTGAATAAATATTTCAAATACATATCTATTCATTCTACGTTCGTTTTAAAATAGTATACTTATATGCCGTTGCTCTTGTATGGTTTAACCTCTAGTATATTTCTGCTATTTGGATTTTAATTTTAGCGTTCACAATAATTATATCAGCAACGGTATTTACCATTTTTAAATATTGCCAAACACTGTTTCTCTGATAAATTCATCAAACCAAATCGATGGCCAACAATTGGACCAAGGTTACGTCTTAAATTTCCAACATGTGTACCAAGGTTACGTCTTAAATTTCTCTTTGGACACGCAAATACATTTTTTAAGCATTCAATAATTTAATAAAGTTAACAAAAAATTATCAAATCTGAAAAATAAGCACCCCTAAAAAAAATAAAAAGTTCCACCTTTTCCCATTTAATTTTTTTGAACGCAGAAAAAAATAAACTTGAGAAAAATCTCAACCGAAAACTTATAAAACAAAAAATTACGATGGAAAATAACTTGTGGAAGTATAATTTTCAATCTATACTAAAAGTTATGACTAGGGTAAATATTTCTTGATCAAAACAAGTTAAACTTAAACTTAGCTTTTAAAAAGTTGCACCTATCATGAACCACATATATTTGTACATGATATTTTGATCAAATGTATAAATAGTTGAAGAAATTATCATTCATATAACAAAGAATCTGTCGAAAGTACATTTCAGAATATTTTTAAAATAAAGTTATATCGTAACTTGCATACCAACCAAAAGGTAGACTAACAATTCGTTTTTTAATAAAGTTTTCAGCTTTGAAAAATCATGTGACATTAATATTGAGACTATTTGGTATTGAAATAATTATAATTATTTCAGCCTAACTTAGATTAGTACGAGATTATAACCAACTTTGTTTAGGGGTTGTAAAAGATCCGAAGAACTCATTCTTGTAGATGAAATCAATTAATTAAATATATCTTATAAATAATTAAGTTTTAATTATAGCCCATAAACTTTCTTATTATTTCAGAAAAGTATTTTACGATAAAAAAAACATTTCTTGGAAAGTTGGAATCTATATATTTAGACTTTACCACAGAAATCAATTACATTTAATTATGTAATGAATATAAATACAAAAAAGTGTTGAGAATGAGACTAACTGAAATACTATAAAAACATGTTTCAAGCTGAAGAACTAAAGTTCCTTAGCTTACGAACTAAATAAAACTTGCCCCAATTAAATGAAAGCAAAGTTGAACGTTATTCAACTCGAGCATGAAAAAAATCTGTAAATGCAGTCATTTGAAGCGATTGTACTGGACCGATTAAATTATTATATTTTTCGATTAAATTATTATATTTTTCTCAATGTCATGTTTTTCCAAGGTTGCTGTAACTATTGATGTGCACAATGCATGCCCTAACATTATGAGCCGTTTTGCATTCATCCCTCATTGGCATTTTAAATTGTATGGTACTAATTAAAACTTAAAATCGTTACAATTTGTGTTTTAATCAAGCAAAAAATCATAAGCAAACAAATCATAACCGAACGGTAATCAGAAAAAAAATGTATTAGTTCACCAAGGAGGTAAACGAAAAAAAAATGAGCTGTCATTATATTGGGAACAAAAACAGTTGTACAAATTTCTGTTACAATTCAGAATAAAATTCTATAGCTGTGCTATACTTTTCAAATTCAAAATTTTACCAATTCTATTCCCAGAATTGTTCTTTACAATCAATTTTCTCGAACTAATAACAATGAAAAGGGGTTATTTTTTCTATTAGCATTTGTCTGGCAATTGTTCGATATAAAATTTAAAAAATTTGGCAAATTTGTTCCGTTGTTCGACGATTCAATTTGGTTGAGTGATTGAAACACCGTTAATAATTGCTTTTAAAATAAATCCG